>SJOL01000240.1:1147287-1212254 GCA_004794785.1 Opisthorchis felineus
TTAACGCTAGTTAGTCAAACGCATGAGAGGAAATTAGCTACTCTTCACAAACTGTATAAACATCTGATCAACCTCCAATGCTGAACATATAAATCTAACCAAACGTTATATTTTCTAGAGAGAAAAAATAATTATATAATATCAGGCTGGAATGTCTATTTTAATTAGTACCGGAAGATGACCCATCACCGGATTCGTCCAGTTTTTGGTTGGTTAGATACGTATTAGCTTGAAAATCCACTTCCACTCATTCCAGATATGAAAAGCAATTTGTTCGGAGGTGAAATTTAGACGAACACTGCGTTCGTGCTTGCTGTAGATCTTACCAAATTCAATAATGATAGTCCTCGTCACGGTTCGCGGCGCATAGGCTTCCTCGAGATCCCAAACCGGAGTTGCTGACTGTGGAGCTAGTGCCGCACCCCGGTCCACTTGCATCAACAAGTGAAGAAGAATTTGACTACGACGAATACGTATATTTGTATAATAATTTGATTATCACGGACGACGCATCTGAATCCCTCATTCATGATATTCATCAACTAGATGTGGTGCACAAAGGCCGCCTCAAGTTTCAGTCGGTACGATGTCTGAGACATCGTAATTGATTGTTAACATACTACTAAGAAGGTTGCTGAAGTGTGTTGAATATTAATAATGATCTATTGACATGCAACAACTACACTAATGAAAACCTCCTTTGTGAAGTTGTCGGATTATTAAAGTAATGGAAATTGTTCTCTGTAATGTGGTGCACAAGTACGACTTATGGACATAAAACGATGGAAAACAAAACGGATCATTGAATAGAAGAACGTCATAAACCAGTTATTCTGTTGGGTCTTCCGTGAGAACCAAATTTCTATACTAACTGGTGTAGTTCGCTAAAACGGATCATATTACGGTTTTCTATAACGCTGAGATTCTGTCGTTTCAGTGGGGATTTCACTGTGCACGTTAGCCTCTGTCTGCACAAAATGTCGTACAGTATACTCTTGATATATGTATCTCATTATTTCGGATTACGTATTTCCAGTTTTGTTTTTAAATGCCTTTTTTGGACGCAGAGGTCGAAGCGTCCAAAATATCTCCCAATTTCACCGCTATTACACGCATGTGTATTGATAAACACGGGTCAGAAAACCTAAGAATTGCCAGTTGAGCAGCTGATAATTTTATAGTGATGTGAGAAGTTTTGATCAAATTTATCAATTGTACACATTCGTTTCATACCACAAAATATGTGATATAAGCACTGAGGTAGCGTGAGAAAGCTTGTTTTGCAAACTAATCTGTAATTTTGTGGCCAGTTCCACTACTAACATAGATGGAGTGAATATAAGGATTGTGCTGGTCATCCCACCGAAAACTGGGGTAATATAAATTTCTCATATGCAACGATCTTATCATTTGACTGGATAGGTTTTGGCACCACATATACGGTTGTCTGCCATGAAAATAAGTGCATGGTTCGGATAGTCAGATCATCGGATGAACCCTTTTGTTAGTCCAAGTTCCGTCGCAAAGAAACCACTTTGTCCGGGTGGCACAGTTCCTGTACCTCAGTAACCCATTGAGTTAAAGTGGAGGGTGATCGTGCAGCATCCATAGCATCTCCTGCCGGACTAGTTTTGACAAACACAGTCTGCTGATCCTCCAATCTCGGGGGTTGGAGCAAGTGTGGCATTTTTTCACTAAAATCGTGTTGTTATAGTCCTAGGTTCTCTAATCGAAAATTCACCACTCGAATGAATACCTGTAAGAAGCCGCCTCTCTGTTGTTGGGCTTTCTACTTCGATAAAAACTCTCACCGGCCACAGTACTGAATGCTCTTTATTTATTATATTCGTTTACGCACCAACGGACTATAGCTCCGATTCTCTGAAAGACCTCTGATAGTCACCTACCGAGAGCTGACCGCTATCTTGTCCACCACCAAGAGCCAGGACATAGTCACAATAGCGAGAGATTTAAATGCACTGATAGGACGCCTCAGTTTAGTAAAAGCATGCCTCTGTGGTAAGTTCAACCTAAACGCAAAAAGGAATGATAATGGTGAACGTCTTTTGTAAATTCGTATTGACCACCAGCTGTTCCTCAGCAGTACTGATTTTAGACTCAGCGGGCGACTTCGTCCTACCTGGCGTCCCCATACAACCAAGCAGCACCGAAGTGAAACTGACCACGCCGCCATCAGCTACCTTTGGTGCGGCTCAGTCATTGGCTATCGATTGTTCTCGAATACACAAGCCGATTCAGGTCATCCTCTCGTTTGATGCAGATTTTTATTAAACTTTCCTTGTAAACCCATAATCGGGCTCCCAGCCTAACAGTTTAGAGGTTCGTGAGCCACAAGTTAGAGAAATATGTTACAGCTTTTATGTCAGTGAAGCATCAGCATGTGTAACGTCTACAGTACTGAGGCGATAATTTGTAGACTAATGTGTTGATGATTTATTTGAGGGTGATGCAGAGGAACACCCAGTGCATACGTATATTGTAAGAGAAGTGATATCGAGAAGTGGCTAAGGTGAAATGTGTTAAAAACGGAAGGCCTTGCATTTTTCGGTTCCTCTTTAACCATCTAAACCCATCTTTCTAACAAATGACTAGTCTAGAGTACTGTGCTGTGCTTACATAACGAGACGCAAAATGTATTATTTCAACATGACAAACCAGAGTGCATTCATTCTCATACCTGCATCTGTGGCTTCACAGTTGTGGAATTCGTCCCGTCCTTCCAGGAGACTGCTTTAATTGTTATATTCATAGTATATAAGCGGCCATTAGCTACCTGTGTTTTAAAATTGTCATTGCCGACTTTTCATCATTAAAAATGCGGCTTACAGCAACGTTCTGAATGTCTTCTAATTGATATTCGTATAGGTCACTGCTCTCAGAATTGTATCGCACGACCGCCTGCCTGGCGATATCCATACTGATCTCGTACGATTTTGTACCCCGCTTAACATGTTGTTTGCGCATAAGCAAAGACTTCTTAAAGTTCGTGACTGTCTTGCAGCGGTCAAAAGCAACAGTTTCATTGATGCCATTGCCTGACACGATATTGGTCACCGTAACTTCGCACTGTTCCGTTCGCCCGCTAAATAGCTAGAATGAGAGAGTAAAAATGTAGCGCGAAATTATTGTTACATAAACAATGCCAACTTATGCGTTTTTCACGTATCTTAGAAAATTTCTTTGGGATTGATTTTTAACGCTTACGATGAATGCAAAAACTTGTCCGTACAAGTTCATATTGCTAACATCAGCTACCTTACACTGCCACTAGAAGAAATATTTTACTTGTCTTCGAAAATTCCCAAAAAAATCTGAGAAGTACTGCAGAGCTACCTAAGGCCTGTTGGGTATCATCGTAAGTAAACAGCGCACAAAACCGTGCAGCGATTCCAATTCGTAATCCTTTGATAGATAGCTGAACAGTAGACAATTAGTATCCACCTCTGGATGAATGGTATAGTACTAATTTACTAACTCAATGGCCGCAAGCTTCATTCTTCCGACAGACCTCCGAAATATGCAAGATAAAATCTAGCAAGACTGAGACCGCTGTGCTGTGTATACATATGTGTTATTGTGCTGCCTGTTTCTACTGCCACATGCATGCACGAACAAGTGAAACGTGTTGTCAAGGTGCGCGTCGTATGAGACACACAAAGCAACGACCAAAAACCCATATCAGACAAGGTGTAAAAGAGACGGCAGCTGTCAAAAAAGGGGAAGAAATACACACAAGTCGTGCACACGAGAAGTTTGATTAGGCAACTGCTACAAGGCGCGTAAAGGTCCCTGGCTTTTCAGCATAAACTGACTTGACTTTCAGAAAAAATACAGCCAGATCTTTTCGAATTTCCTCGCTACCTACAGACTTCACACAGCATGTTGAGAAAAGATCCCCCTCCAAGGGATCACTTAGACAAAGTGGGGCGCCTTCTTTGAGAATTTTGAAGTATTTTATCCCATTTATCCACCTCGTAAAACGGACAGAAGACGTGTTTTTCGCTAACGTTTTATCGCTTACATCAAAGATCTGCCTTTAATATTTACTAAGCTAGATCCGAAGTTGGAGCCTAAAGTCAACCGTGTTGCAACAGGCACTCCAACATTGGTGAAGATTATATGAGCATGGTGAACGAGAAAACTGTGAGTGAGTATTCAGAATCTTTTTTGTGTAAGTAGTTTGTCGATGACACTTTTCTCAATACCGATATAGAGTAGTTACATTACCTGTTGGAAGCCCTCACTTACACAGCCTAAACTCCGTGTTACATCTGAGTTTCATTGGTACTGCAGCCTAAATTTCCCGGGAACAGTCATTTGCTTAGACACTGGCAGATCCCAGAAAAGTCTTATCTATCACATGAACACGTGGAGCTGTCACGTAGCTCACAAGTGCAGGTTGGAGAGGGGGCACACTAGAGGGGCAGACTAGACAGCCAGGATCAAGAAGAACAAATCTGCTGAGGACCAGTTATTCAGAGCGTCTCACGAAAATTCACAATACAGCATTGGTTCTCTCAGCCAGCATTAAAGATATAATTGTCGCTTTAATTCACAGGTAACCGCCAACATAACGTGCAAGTTTTTTTCTAATGTGTGTTTACACTGCAGCCAAGTTACATATCCCACCGACATCAAGAAGAGTTGCTCTTCACAAAAGTGAGCTTAAGCTGTCCAATTCTTTTGACTCTAAAGTAACTTATGAGTTCTTCTGTGCTGCGTAGACGCTCATATTGGCAGTAAAGGAAACCCATTAGCGGAATATGCAGCAGAACACATTCCAACGAATGCAATCCAGATGTTGTCAGGAAAACCGTCAGGCCAGAGGTCAAATCGTAATCCTGGATTGTCGGAAACCAGAAAGCCGTTAGATACTGGCTTTCAAATCGATCCGCTAAAATCCTCTGGAATCTTCCTGCGCAGTAAAAACCCCAAGTTTTTAGCTGTTGAGCGAATCAGACTAGCCAAGGCTGCATGAATAACAGTCAAAGCAACACATTTGTCTACATAATATTGCTCAGGTGACTTCCAGAAAGCAACCACTTTTTCCACCCTTTACTTACATAACTAGAATACTTTGTTTTGTTTAGTAAAAAGAGCATGATAAATTTTGACACATCGCATTATATGTATTCTTATAGTTCTAAATAGCAGGATAAAAGGGCATATGCCTACGTTTATACACATGAATGCTGTACACCTCGATCACTTGAATTTTTAGTCGTAAATGAGAATAAATGGGAACCAAAGCGCACAGCCAAGCCAGTCGCTTCCTGAACCCGCGTGTCCGAATCTCAACTCTGCAGCGAACTTATGGACAGCGTTCTTATCGTGTGCTCTTGCAGACTGGGATGGTATTTACCAATCCAAGCAATATCTTTTGCAGTTATTTATTATGGGTTGGCTGTGTGCAGCAAACTTCTGATTGGTTATTTAGGTCAACCTGTGACTAGCGGACCGAGTTTCATTTGGACCTTATGTGACACTGTAAATTATTGGCCCCTTGACAATACGTTGTAAGGGATGTGTGCACTCTAAATTGATCTTGCAATGTAGAAACTAAAAAGTTACGTGCGTGTAGAATCTTTAGCTTTGCAACGGGATATTGGTAGGACATTCAGGATTGGTCATCCTTCTTAGGAACCTCGCTGCACCAAGTTTTGTACCGCCGATCTTATTTGTTCCACAGGATTAACAAGTAATTTCTGGAGTATCAAATCTGCTAACAAAGTTTGTCTAAAAGCGTATACCAATGGATGAATTTTGCAGGTAAATACGGCACCATCTGAGCAATTTTTCCTCTGTGTAAACGGCTAACTACCTTGATATTTGCAAGCAGGTCACTGGATTGATAATTAACGGTGGCTTTGTAAAGTCCAAAAGCGTGTCTACAAGTCTTAGGAAATCAACTACGCCCTCCACGATTTGTATACGCGGCAATTTTTGCAAGTGTTAATTTTACACTGAAGCTCCACAGTACCCGTAATGTAGAACCCACACGTTCATTGTGTGGGTAGGTTGAAAATGCGTTGTTATGGAAAGAGGTAGTAACGAGCATGGTGTAAAGCTCGAAAGTGGTTACCCGTATATTTCAGTCAAAGAAAATGGTTAGCTTTAGCGGTGTGACGATTATTCAAGACATAAATGTCCACTTGTCGTAACGTGATATGATGTTGAATCCGTATTTTGTGCTCAAGGAAATTCTTGTTTTCAGTCGGATAGCTTACTGCTGAGGTGGTATATGCAATGGAACGCCAAAAAATCGACCCAAACCACAAACGTGACGAGAGGCGTTTCAAGCTGCGTAACTCACTTCTCTTTCAATGTTTGTGCAATTGGGGAAAAGTGTGATCCCAAACGTCAGGTTGGCGTCAGGTTTCTTGCAAGAAGTCTCCCCAAGCCACAGCAAAAACGTGATTCTGCGAACTGGTTCAGACTAAAAGCGTTAGGCTGGATTCAACAGTAAACAAATGACTTGCCTGAAATTTTACGTCGCTTACCATTCTGAACATGTAGATATACTCCAGCTTACTTTCTCGGTTGTACTCCAGCACAACTCTTGATAGCAATCCTTGAAATGGGGTATCATTGATCTCATCAGCTGACAGAACCCGCACATCGGACCTTACAAAATTCATCATCGCATAAATTTCGGCATTTGGAGAGTTGGATTTCTAAAACAAAATTGAAAAACAATGACAGGATTTGCATGGTGCTCATATATTTTTCAGGGTTTTCTACATAGTCCTTCAGTCTCCAATAGTTTTGCTCAGTTTCGATTGGAATTTTTGGCGAGAAAATAGTTTGCTTCAGCTGTTGTATCCAACGATTAATAGGCTTTTGGCTTTTTCATTAAGATCGAGTTAAACATGAATACCAGCTCCAACCATGAGTCACAATAGTGAACTGTCATCAGTCAAACTTCTGCAAGTAAGTGGCCGTAAATTTAAGAGAAATCCACCTGTTAAATTCACCATGCCGAATCAAAGCACTCTCGTTCTAATCCTATCCATCCCTAACATTTTCACAGTTTGCAATTTCCACAGTTCCCAATAATTTATGCACAATTTATCTATGAAATACGAACCAAGCCAATCAATCATGCAAGCAAATTTTAGGGGAGCGTGCGAATGTCGCTTTTCAGCTAACGAAGATTGGCTGGACTCCATTTGTTAGTTAAATCAACTTATATGACGAATCGCACGGTCATATATAGGCATATTCAAACTAAGGCTGCAGGGCAAATTAGCACGTACATGCTACTAACCGTACTGGTCAGCGTCCTAACAAAAGTGTGCTTGCGCACATGCTTGCCACCCTCACAATGGGGTTGATTACCGCTCATGGCCTACGCCTTTGTTACTCAACAAGGTGGACTTCACTCATGAGTGAGATGGTGCACAGTGCATTGACCATTACTGTATATATTTGAGGGGATAAAGTGAAGTACATTGGTAGGATTTTTGGTGGTCACTAAAGCATGGTAGAATCATATCATAGTAATTAGTACTCGTTTGGTCTAGTTATTTCGGTCCTTCCAGTCGAATATTTTGTAGTGCTACCAGTTGTCTGCTTTTAAATTCTACATTAAAAAACGTATATTAAAAAACATTAAAAACGTACTACAACAGAAGAGAGTGACGCGGCTGTCGTTGAGTTTACAAAGATCATTTCAGAGTATGGCAAGAAAAAAGCTACTGACATTCGGAACTGACCAGAAGCCTAACTGTTCTCGGGGAACCAACACATGGTGTATAGAATCCGAAAACCTTAGAAATGATTACGTGACGTCAGAGCTGTTCACTGAGTTAAACCATGTAACCAGAGTTAGGTCTATCTATGTCTTCCATCACCACATCAATCATCCAAGCCCTGTAATGCCCATAGCATTAAGGCTTGGAGGCTGTTTTTCGCAAGAGAATTCTTCGACGCCTGCATGATTATGAAAATCATCCAAAAAATATGTGTTTAATCCGGCGACAGTGTTGAGGGTATCATTTTGGCTGAATCATCTAAGGGTTTCTAAAGTCGACAGATGCCCTACTTAATGTGTTACCAGCGCACCGCGTAAGTAAACTCCTTAAGCAAAAATTCAGTCATTTGGTGGACTTTATAGTCAACATTGTTCTGTGAGGTCTTCGTGGATCAAATTCACCCGTACTTTATCCTTCATTCAGTGCTGTGGAGAACACTGGCGTTACTGGTGAAAGCTAGTTAATATCATTGGCGTGAAAATGAGCTGACATAACCCGCTTTTTCAAAAGGTAAGCAACAGACGACACTTCAGCATCTCATCCCAAAATGTATATAATGCAGAAACAAGTACGCATGACAAAGCCGTGTTCGTTATACAGTCAGTGACTGGAAAAGCCGGCTCACTTGAAGTCGGAGTACAGGCGTTATTTTGGTTACATTTGGGCACTTTAAACTTGAGATCAGTTGTAATGGGTAAAAACCCTGGTTTGTGATGCGGCTTGCAACACAAGCCGAATTGGATACGGCGACGACTTTCAATTCCGCGGTCAACTTACTTACTATGATGCTGTTGTTGCTCTATAACTCCAAAAAAGCGTATTTCAAATTAAATTCTGCATGTTTTTCTTCATCCATCTTTAGGGGCTAGTTGTCAGCTCGAGGGTTACGCTGGAAGACTCTGGCCAGATTTACAACCATCTTTCATCTCCCGAGCTCATCATTGTGGTTCAAACAATCTATAAAAACATTGACTCCACGTTGCTTCTGACCCGCTTCAATCAGCAGAATATGTGCGGTCTTTAAGACCTGACCAAACACAACTAGGCCAAAGTGGTAGACATTTAAATTTCAAAAAAATATTGTGACGATATTAAGGGAACAGGACACTTTGAATAATTTATCAGGCAACTAAAATTATCAAACTGATCTACTTACATTACATTTACTTTCAAAATCACAGCAGCTAGGTGACACTTTTAGCACTCCGTGAGGACCTGAGCGCCAAGCTCCGCGGAACGCCGAAGGGACACTTTTGCAGTCGGTGAAATTTGGGCCTCCGTAAGTGTCCTCGTTCAATTTGAGGGTGCACTGGATCTCATCCTCGATTTCACGTGGACACTCAAAAAGAATGTGTAGAATTATGCATGAGTTTTAATATGTATAACGACAGCAGTCGCCGATATGTTTTAGAACGATGTATCAAGTTGCAACTAGGTAGCACGTCGATTCATAAACCCTAAAGTACTCAGGGTGGTAAATCAGTAAATATTCGTAGTTAGGATCACAACACTGAGCAGTAAACAATGTACACCGACTGGTCCAGAAATCCGAGTATCTTACAAAATGTCTAGATGTCAGTTAAAATTGTTCACGATTATGTTCTGAAGAACCTGAAAGTAACAAATAAAAGTTTCACAACAGGGGTGCAATACTGTTTACTCATCGCAAGACACACCGCCTTTTAAAATGGATGAAATCGAACGAAGGCTGCTACTGCGATAGCGTTTTACTGTATCGCTCGATCATAGATTTGAAATCATTAAGCATAAGGCGCAGACGGGGTCGTTTCACACCTTTCAGACAATTGCTTGATAGACCTAAATGTGTGTGCTCACTTTGATAAGGAGTTGATCTGCTTCAGCACCTCCAGAATTCACTAGTCTAAGTCGTCGACTGACAACCAAAGGATTGTTGTAAAATAGGCCGCGGCTACCGAAAGATGGCATACAATGCGATGCAACCGGATTATTCTTGATTAGCGCCTATACACCACACATTCATACGAAAATGTATAAAAGGATTGTTGCGACGGTACGATGCTCACTGCTTCACTGAGTGAGCCACAATATTACTTCGGATAATAAAGCCCTTCATCTGTTCTCGCCCTGTTCAAGCATTTTTTGAGCCACATAATTTGAGATGTGGATATGACCCAGAGTAATGTGCAAAGGGGATCGTAAGGGATCTTCAGCGAGCAGCCATCCCTATTTTTAAGATCTCTGTTCATAAATTGGTCACAGTGAAGATGACTTCATATTTTTCAAGTTAAAAGTCATGCATAGGCGCCTTTCTGCGATAAAATTCACTATCATGCACGCCTGGAATTCCGTTGGCTCAAGCTTCAGTGCTTTGAGTTTCATAAGAGAGGCTGATGCCCAAGTAATGCTTTTTAGGATAATTGAATAAGTAGGAGAATTATCTGCAAAATAGCTTTGCAGAAAAAGGAACCAAGCAAAACAAAGCACCAAGGAACCTCAAATGTCAACAAATGATTTGTGATGATTAGTAATTCGCTTTCAGACTATCAGTAGGTGGATTATATTTACACTAATGATGAAAGCATAAAGGCTAAGAATTCAAGTTTTGCGTTTTTGCTATGACAGGAAGGTCATATTGTAGAAATACTTGTGCAACTTTAAAACTTAAGCTGTTTTGGCTTATGTTTAGACCTGTTTTAAGGTTGCTTGATTTGCATGTGACAACATGCTATTCCCGAACTTGAACCCCGGAGATGAAAACGGATCAATTTAAATAGCTGAAAGTATATGCATGAGTCGTGTTATTTATCTTGTTGTTTTTAATATGATTATCACTTGGACCGCAATTTTTGCTTTTGTTTTAGACAGGCATTTCTGCTAATCCCTTTCCTTTATAAACTTCTTGAAAGAGGAAGCTTTGAACTTTACTCCCCATGCACGCTAGCAGCAACTTTTGACTTACTTGGGTTCATAGAAAAACACCAGAGTATGGCAGGTAGAGAATGCAATTAGTTCGGATCATTTTGGCGTCAGCAACAGCCCATAAACATCCGTTTATATCTAGGCCATCTCGCCACAATACTTGTTGGTTTGGTCCAATAGTTGAAGCAGTGGCTGTAGTTGTGGAGCCAAAAATTTCATCCGGATAGCACACTGAATTAGACATATCGTCTGCAGGATATGACCAGTGTCAATGTGGTCAGTATGCCTGTTATTTAACGTGAGCATCCGAGCCTAATGTTCAGTAATGGAAGCCAGTGGAGGTGAGCGAAAAAGATACAATTCTCTCCAGCCAATCTTTGAGCTTATTTGAAGCCCATACAGAAGAGCAGATGGGCTAGAACCTATGGACGACAAAGAAGGTATTATTTTAAAGAATGGAGTAGAATGCTTCATCGTGTCCTCATAATAAATGAATGGCATGTGATGCCATACGGTGTGCTGTGCGATGAGGAGGTTACGTCAACAAGGCATCAGGGCCGATCTTTCTAGGGTCCTAGCATACAACGTTATTGAACATTACATTCAAAGAAGAAAACAAATCCGTTGTTGCATCCGTGTTCCGGCACTTTTCTCATTCCTAATCCAGGTATCATTTGCGCTCCGTATACGCAAATAGAACACGTGCGTAAAATGAATACGTGTTGGCACTTTCTCAGAGTACATCGTATAATATATAAAAAAATCACTTGAAAGTCGCTAGAAAGTCACAACTTCATCACTGTCACATTTTCGTCTTCATGCTCATGATTCGCAAGTAAAACGTCATTCTGCTGGAAGCTCAATTAATGAGTTTGTAAGCAGTTTTGCAACATACATTTTACTACTTCCACCTTTTAAATCTGACCAGAGGCTTCAGAATACAAGCTGTCCAGCACACTGCTATTATGAACT
This sequence comes from Opisthorchis felineus, assembly GCA_004794785.1. NCBI lineage: Eukaryota > Metazoa > Platyhelminthes > Trematoda > Opisthorchiida > Opisthorchiidae > Opisthorchis > Opisthorchis felineus. The sequence goes on from SJOL01000240.1 coordinate 1,158,936, forward strand.
TGATGGCATGTAGATAAAAAAACCTCTACGTTAAGACCGTGAAATCATTTTGTTACGATGTTTTAGTTGGTTTTTCTTCAGTGCTCTTCCCCCATGCACATCTGCAAGGGCAAAAATCGTTTCGGGGATATTCATTAGGCTAAACGCTATCGCTTTTACGCATTGACAGCAGCTATTTGTGGGTAATGCTGTAAAAATTCAGGAAGAAGGTGGTTTAGTCAACATGGTCAGACTTCTTTCAGAAACACTCTTGCTGAAGGACTACATGAGTCTTTCCAGTCAGGTTCGGTAAAAGGTTGGCAGCAGATTGAAATCTTCATGGAATTATACAATACAGTACAAAATACTGCATTGGAAAACCACGTCAATTAATACGTCCAAAGTTAACTGTGAGAGTTGTTGGCATTCCTCGTGCTACGAGCATTATCGATTTTTGGCTTCCATCATTTGGATAAAAGCGCACGTGTGCAATTATCCTTATTATAACACATAATGAGAAAAAAATCGGTGATATTGTCAGGTCCATTCAGGACATTCAACACAGCCTCTGATCGGTCCGCATGAGGATACTGCTTTCATGTGTTTTAGTGTCATCGGAGATGCCGGGTGGAGTAATGCACCGCAGGTAGGTTCAGTGAGGGGATTTAAACGGAATAATTTTGCGCATTAAGTTTGCTGTTAGAAGACTTTCCTTCCCATCATAGTGCGTGTTGTAAACCTTCCAAATACATTTCCTCGTAAGCCCTATGCTTGGTTCAACCAGCCGTTTTCTTATTCTGACAAGCTAACTAATGATGAACACAAAGTACGCACTCTCTTTATTGCCGCACATCCTACAGGTCACCTTGTAAAAATATATTTATTGTGTAAGATACTGCGGTATCGCCTAGTATCGGATTACTCAAAACTATTAAGATGTTACCACGTTTTCATTTAGTCCTGCTTGTGTCTAAATGAAACACTGACCTCGGTCCAAACGTCGTAGGAATCCTGCGTGATCATGGGGTCCGAACTCCGGCACGTCATCTTCGTCATTGTTACTTCCAAGTACCTGGCGTATTGTCCTCTACGCTAAAAAGAAAGTCTTTTCTGCTGTAATAAGTAACAAACCTGACGAAGTGACTGTGTCGCTGTGGTAATTTCATACGAATTTTCGTCCACACCATGATCCCCGAGTCTCATTTTGGCATAACGCATCATCCACCCAAAACTCAAACTGAGAATGTCTAACTGCCTCACTGTTTCACTGGAAAACTCGTCAATCACGTCGACCAACCAGATATCACGGACTGTGATCTCCGTAGAGTTTGCCCAGGGCTTTTGCCGTGCTTTGACGGAGCAGACTGCCACTGACTGAAAGTGCGTCCAGAAAGAAAAAAACACATTAGCTTGGACGCACAATTCTGAAAAGCAGAAGACATCATACCGTATAATTATGGGCCTTCAAACCGATTTCACTTGTCAGGTTCGTTGTTCTCTTGTCGAAGAGAACTGTGCCTAAAATTCAAGTTATACATCTGGAACAATTCTACCAACATAGTACAGAATGATGAGGCCGTTTTTTTGACATTTAGAGTTGATGAAAAGAAGCTTAGGAAGCTCCGGAGAAGTCGTCAAGAGTAATTTTATCTTAGCAACAGGTTTGTCCAGTAAGAACAGGCAACGTCCTGAGTATTTAGTGAATAGGCACATCGGCAATAGTCAGTCGTGGTCAGTTCGTGTTAGTATTGCGAAACATTTGTGAATGTGAGCACCGACTAATTTTCTTTGTAGGTGAACCACTTTCAAACAGTCTTATGCTATGATATTGTGGGAAAGCCACCAACTCTGATTCGTACTGCTGACCACCTGTGGATTGCAAACGGCACTCGGCACACTGATCCCAAGCATTGTTCACAATCTGTCTACCGGAGTAAGCAGAGTTGTTCACTGTATTTCAGCATGGTATTCCGTGATAAAACTCATAAATCGGCTGCTCACAATGGAATTCGATGAACTGCACAGTCAGCGAAGTGCAGAATTCAGATGTTCACTCAGCTGTAAACTAAGTTGGGCTATCAAGAAGTTTTCAGTAACTTTGTAAGTAGTGTGTCTCATCTAGACTAAATATGCTGCCTGATTGCTCCATGAAAGCTCGTGCGAGTCAGCCCTATGCATATATGCTATCCAATCAATCTAGCCAGTAAATGTTTGCCAGTCTGATGAAATGCAGGACGCATTTACTGGGTAAAATTGTTTCTTCGGTTCACGACATCTGAACCCAAGAAGAAAAACTAACGTCACTGAGTAGTTGCCTGTATTGAAGTGAAAATAACTCCTAGCTACCGATAACCTGTTGCAACAAAAATTCTGGAATTGCGAGAGAGGCAAGAAATTGCACCCGTTTTATTATTGGAAGGAGTTTCTGTAAGGATTTCCTGCTGTAAGCAAAGCCAATCTTTGTTAAATTAATGAGAATCGCTGCAGAGTTGCTTCATACTTACTGAGAATCCTCAGAAGTATGCAAATCACGAACTTCCACGGGGTTTCGAACCAGTAACACTTCGGCTAGTAGGTTGGACTTGTAAACGCTCATTCAAGAGTGGGTAATCAGCATTGTGATGGACTCACACTTAGAACACAACACCACTCATCCCTCAATTACGGAGGCTACAACACATGTTCACGAGTTGAATGTTTTCTTGCTTAAGGACTTATGGATTGGAAGTTCCACTCATTATGCGAAGTTACTCTTCCTCTGAGCTATTCACGAAACGATGAATTTTTTATGTTTATTTGCACCTTTTGTATATCTGTCAAGCTTTTTGCGCACTGTTGCGAGTCACTATTCCAAAAACTGACCGATACCGAATTATGCACCCGAATGTGACATAAACTGGAGACTTTTGTCCTGTTGAGGGATTGCTACAGGCTGTTACAAAATGGAGTGTAAAAAAACAAATGGAATGTCCCCATTCGGGAAGACCATCCTGCATTGGTTGATGATCTCTGATCAGATCCACCAAGCCTCCTTGATTTTAGGCAGGAATGATTTTCGACTGTCCTCATGCAGAGCTGAATTTTCAGCTCTGTGCGTCCAGCACAGGGAGTGGAAAAGTGTTATCGTGCTTGCCAGGCATGGTGGATAGGCACTTTTGATTTGTAGTAAACAAACCTCCATTTGAGACCAACCTACCTTACACTTGGAATGGACTAACTAGAACAACTGGTTAAGATCAAGAGGACTAACTAAGCAAAATTGGATTGGAGACAAATAATACATAATTCTTAAGCCGTTACAAAAATGTATACTCCATGAAAGCATCCACATTTCTGCTTTCAAAATTTGATCATGAAAAAAATGAACTTCAGTTGACGAAACAATAGTCAGCATAACAGAATCCCGATTACGCTCCATGAGAGGCCGCCGCTAAACGGACTTATCGTTTGCTTCAGCGGGCATATTTCACTGTAATTTCACTTCGTACAAGAGAGTTTTGCAATTCACCGCGTGAAAACTGAAGGTTGGTCGTTCTTAAGAGGTTCTGATGAGGGGTTACTCTACGTCAGAGCAAGCTCTTGTCTGGCAATACTGGATAGAAGGGACTGACAACTTAGGACGTGTTACTAACCAGTGCTGACAAGCAAGTCCATTTTCAATTTCAGTCTAAACAAGGCACTTATTAGTTCTAGAAGGCCATCTACTTATAGACTTCACCACACAACGATATTAGGTAGAAAGTCGGTATATGGTTTTTATAAGGCTGAGCAACACTCCAAACATATAGTTTAGTCGAACCAGTAATCCGCCTTACTTTAATCATATGACAGGGCTCCTACGCAGTGTAGAATTATGTGGCTACTTTCGAGTTGCAATTTCTGGCCACCCTTAGTGTTTCTGTTCTTTTAAATTTACAACTCGTTCTTCATGGGATTTCGGATAAGTGGAAGCGCCAGATAACACTGCAGAAAATGCTATCAATAGGATGTCTTGTATCAGAACGCAACAAAATTTGACTAAATTGGATACTCACCTCGTTATTTTGGACAGTGCACACTGATCCTGTTCCATTGGAACCACGTTCTAGCATTTCTTGACGCGTACACTGGGTGCCACGCTGGCGGATATGGAGCTCGTATGTGATGCCTGATACAACCTGAACCAGAAGGAGGTCCGCATGGACATAGTTCTGACACCTACATTTTTCGTTCCATCAAGAATACCCTCAAGGCTGTACCATTTCTCATGATTTGTAGCAAAATTGCACCAGTAATTTGTTTCCTCTACGAGCTTGCCAAACTCTTCGGATGTAAATTCTTCACTGGATATCGGCTGCCTGTCTCCAGCGTGTTGTGAAACTGAAGTGAGTAGATAGGAGGCTGCTAAAATTAGCGGAGTTGCGATACCAAACATCGCAATGTGGTGCGTGTGCTCCAAGCGATACCAGGTAAAGGCCTATTTATTGTTTTAAAATTGGCTGAAAGTAACAAACTGATGCACTTGTTCCGTGATGATTTGAATCTCCAAGGCTTTGATCCGACTAGTTAACCTGTTAGCTAGGTAGAATAAACAAAGACGACCGATTGTGTGTGTGCGTTAACTGACTGGTGGACTGATTGAATTGTTACTGATCCAAGAAAAGCCTATAAACCTAGGACTGATAGTTACACCGATTTTTTTATTTTCACCACCATTTCTGTTACTCAAATAGGGACACTGTAGTTACAACCTACAAGAATGTCACGATTAACAATTTTTTCATGCAACTGTGCTTTCCTCGGATTCAGGTCCGCATCTTTCCTCTGAGTGCATCTGGCTGTTGATCGAATGCTACATCTTAATGGCCTGAACCCAAAGAGCCAAAACTTTAACTGAATGATCCAATAGATGAACGCATGGTTGTTTTTTTGAAAGGATAAAACATGCTCCAGGATGTTAATAGGTAAATTCGATTTAGTTAGAGTTAGTTAAGTTGTCCTCAGCATGTTGGTGGAACAGCCGAAAGTGGCATTCGGCTTATCGGCGCAGACTAACTTCAAATGCAATCTGAAATTTATTTTGAGATCTAAGAATGTCTGAAGAGTGGCATCAGGCTGGAAGCATCTGCGGTGGAAAGAAGGGAATTTTCACTCGGCCTTTCATGTGAGAACGTGCCACTCAAGTTACCAACTAACCAACACGCCACACTTGATGTGAGTTGCCTGATCAAAGGCTAACTGGATATGGTCACGAGTTATTTGAATTTAGCTTGAACACACTTGTTCAGCCATTTTTTATAGCTAAACAACTAAAGACCATGCGTTTGACTACCCCAATAGATTTGTGAGATAAATCCTAATAATGATTTTTCACGTGCGTAGAAGCGCTGTTCAGTGCTTCGCGGCTTTTCAACCTAAATTAACTTTAATTGCAGCATGAGTCGTCAAATGAACTCCAAAACCTCCTGCTTTTTCCGAAATATACGATGCCAGATCTTTCATGTCATGGGAAGTTGAAATAAACACTGCTGCAGAACAGCCAATTATTGCTAAATTCTAATTTCATCAGATGTTGTTGGGTTACAGTTGGTTACAGTTGTTGGACTACAGTGTGCCTTGACTACCACTGATTTGAGGTGGTTACTACAATCAATAAGGGCAAAATCAACAAGATTTTGGACCCGAGTGGAGACCAAAATGAGGCCTTATTAATGGGAGTGAATCATCATTTAAACATAGCCCATCAATTTCCCTGACATATGAACACTCTGTTTGAGCAGGAACTCTTTACGTAATCTTCACATTATTATTTTCATCAAAATTTACCAACGTGAAATTCATTAGAAACTTGCGCTGCTTCATTTTGCCAGAATGGTTAGTCTTATGTTCTCCGAGCAAACAGTTTAGGGCATATGGTATCGAGAAATACTATGGAGTACATCACCAGTAGCTTGTCGGATGCTGCTACACTTATACAAAACTGACACTCACGCGGTAGACTTAAAAGTACATGTGACGCGCAGGTTAACTACCAGGTGAACCACGGCAATTACCAAGCGGAAGACCGTTGAACTGCTGGGTTCATATTGCCTTACCTTATAACACAAATACAAATTCTGGGAGAATGAGTTCTATGGATGTGAAGAACTCGCTAATAGACTTGTTTCAGGAAATGGATGGCAGACGCTGAATTCAAATGAAAAAGATAGGCTGTCACAAAATTTTTCATGTGTGACCATCACAAAATAATACACATCTGGCCAATTCGTAACAAGTGAGTTTGTCATGACCGTTTACAGGAGAAAACGTAGTGCATGTTCACTTGCTCTGCTGCACAAGATGGTTTCAATCATATGATTTTAGCTACTGTTGATACCATAAGGAGATTAGGTATACACTAATGGGAGTTTTGTTCTGTTTTTAAAGACAATCTGTGCTGAAAACCCGACAAGCACTGTACAGCTGTTTCATCCTTGTTGAGAATCATGAACGCACACACCAAGAAACTCAAGGGCGCTTCAAACCAGCGAATCCCTGTCTTGTGCTTGAAACGGTTAGCTGTTCGTTCCCGAGTCAGTGAATAGTGTGTGCATAAAAGTCTGCTGATAATGGTTTCCAGTCTCGGTAAATATAAAGTCCATGTTTTCGATGAAGAACCTGGCGCATTTATACTAAAGACTACTAGAGTAGTCAGGCATATTCAAGGAGTTTTAATTCTTCAATCTGCGTAAGACATCTAAAGCGAACTATAAAACACTGCTCAAAAAATTGAGACGACACAAATGCGTGAGTACTTTTGGAGACAATTCATAATGCATCAGGTTGATGCTATGCTTCCTCCATTGGCTGTTTTCTGCTTTTGTACCCAACCGAATCTCTGACAATCCCGGATGCGCATACATTATTATATGCTTCAAGACCTAATCTGAGAATAGTCCACTTTGCATCGGAATTCGCATAAATTCAGCAACTGTGAATTCATATCTGTTCCTGAATCCCACTTGCTATGAGGCAGAAAGCCACACGATTCGAGAAACATTATGGCACGGTCCACACATGCCCACTAGATTATTTTTATGGTCTATTGTAATGGAAAACGCGCGCAAAAGACCTATGGATCGCAAAAAAAGCCACAAACATCATAAGTGTCCAAGTGGACCTGTATCGCTAAATATGAAAATAAGCTTCGCCAATGGTCTGGCCCTATATTTTCGACGGCTCTCATCAAAGTTGTCTACACCAATAGCCGAACACCACAAGAAAACATTACTGCGTAATTTCGTGACGCAACTTCCCTTTGGATTGATGGATTTCAATATGGTAACACTGAAAAAATGTCCTTTCAGTAGCACTTACAATTTCTTAGGTTCATCCGGAAGCTAGCCAAAAATTTGTAATAAGAACGTAGAAGCAGGCGAATTAGGTATCCAATCTACACATTTAATTAGAAAATGGAAATTGTTCCAGTTAATTATTTTTGTTAGGCCCAGAACATTGTTGGTGACACACAGGATTGGTATAAAGCCAAGGACACGCTACAGCAGCCTCTTAATTGATTCCTACCCCCTCGTGATTGCCAGCTTTTGGCCCCAGCAGCAGCTAACATAAAGTGGTTTTTTACGTCTTATCACTCGCATTAACAGCGCACCGCTAATTGCTGTACCTTAAGAGAATAGCCTCATTTTAACCGCGGTATGTACAGAAGGATAATTAAAAAAGTGCTTCTAGAAATTTACACATTCCTTCACCTAGTCATAGGCAACTCTATCTTATTCGAAAGATTTTGAATAGCAGCGTCGTTCTCTACGTTTTGGATAGGGACTAGCCGTAGTCGTGACTGAATGATAGAAACCCTGTTTATGCGATCTCTCCAGGTCCTCCAGGTGACAATTCCTCAGAATGAGGCTGCTGACATTTGTACAAGGGGGGCTGCGCGTAATATCACATATATTTCAGGCAGTTATTTAGTTTTTTCAGGAGTTTTCAGGCTGAAATTATAGGCTCTAGTCTTCAGGTAAGACTTAGTAAACTCGCTTCTCTGCAGACCGTTACTTTAATCGATACGTGGGCCAAGTTCGTAGATAAAGGTTTATGGAGTTTCCGTATTACATGCGCACGTGCATGTGGTAGATTACTATGCACAGCAGCTCGGTTCATTAAAAATGGTAATAACGGCCTCACTGCCGGAAACTATATAGAATATAAGTGTGATGTCTGTTTTTCGCCATGAAATGATTTTTCTAAAGAGAACGTCACTATATGTCTTGCTCAACCTTCAGTTTTTTTATTCGCGTACGCGCACTTTCTAGCTTCATCAAAGCAATACTTCGATCCGATCTCAGGAGATGATAATCAAGCAGGAACGATCAGCATCTACTCAAAACTGACTCTCCACATTGTCAGATTAGAAGTTCACATCAACATGGTTTGCATAAGTGTCATGACCGAACTTCAAAGTCACCACAATATCCTGTTATCGCCGGAGTTGGGACGAGGGCAGTGTCCTCTTTATTTAACCTAGCCTCAAGACCAATGTCAAGCCTTTGTCTTAGAAAACCAAACGAAGGGTGAAAGGTTATTCTACCACTGATTTTGGAATGAATGACTTGCCTTTAGTAGTGTCTCAGCCATACACTGGAACAATTGGTTACAAATACTTTTCTGGCATCAAGCAGTGTGATGTTCCGAACTGGTTGTAAATTACTGAGGAGCTACAAAATACCGTAAATGTTTGCGAAGCTTTATTGTAAGCATTGATGGATACAGAGTCCCAAAAACACTCGAAACCTTTTACCAACTGCACCTGCTGAGAATACAACTTGAGGGATGTACAAACGCAGGCAAGATTTGCTTAACGACTATGACTAATTAATATTCACCCTGATCCGGTGAAATAATTTGTCGTTCCCCAAACGAACCCCACACTCGACAAACAAAGATATTAGAAAGCAAATTAGAATTGCCAGGACCAATTGTTCACATATCTGCGGAAAACAAAATTGAAATATGGAACAAACGAGATATTCAGCTGGGTTCCAGATGAGTATCTCCTCAAAACCAAATTGGTATGCAAATGAGTGCATTTTGTTAAATTGAAGAGCATTTGTCTGCCACTCCAAGCAGACGTTATTGCCACATTGACAAAAGCTCTTGAAAGGACGACTATATAGAAGAAAACCAAGCTGCATTAACCCTCGACAACTCGACAGAATTCTCAGAAGTTCACTTCACATCACGTCTGAAAAAACATGGCCTGGATTAGATCTAAACCAGCAGAAATAAACGCGGTAAAAATGTGGCGAACATGGCAGGGAAGTAGATTTGGATGGCTTCCTTGCGGAAAAGTGCAAGCTGGGATAGTGCGTTTGCCGGACGAAATTCTGGACCCACTATACGTGGCGTAGGATATAAAAGAATTCCCGTAAAACGAAATCGATACAGCAATAGTTACTGAGTACAATTTTTGGCATCAAGAAATATAAGGGAGAATAATATCGCCGACGGAATACAACGGCTTCATAGACTGTTGTTGATGTTTACCAATGCGTTTAATCCTGCCAACACAAACACACATGAAAGTTTTTCACGCCACTATCGGAGCCCCGGCTCGGGTCGGATAAAAGTACGCCGGCCGGGTTCAAATTCCATACAGGAGCGAGGCAAAATTATCTCCTACCCCTTTCTTTATTCCTTTATCAGCTATTATTTACCGACCATCGGTGCAGAAGTCAGATTTTCTACCGTCAGCTAAAGACTGGGGTTTGGAATCGGCAAAATATGACAGATATTTGGCCTTCAGAACAAGTTTTATGTAAGCCTGACGAAGTACAATTCCAAAATTAGGTCAAGGAGGGCCTGGTAACCACGAGAATTGTCTGAAGGAAATTCATACACACAAACCTAAGTGCCGTTGAGGTGTGATCCACTTACCATTGTCTGGGGTCAACTGAGAATTTTCTTTTTCTCGCTCTTCTTCCAGTGAAGCGGCATGTCTTGCTTTGCCTCGGCATTTCGTCCAGCATAATTCAATGCCTTTTGCCTTTCGACGCTAATAGGATTAAAGAGTTTCACTAATTCACGATCACGTGGTTTTACTTCAATGCGTGAAGTCTGCTCACGCAAGAATGTGCGTTGTACCAGCTGTCACTTACAGCCCGCAGTGAAAGGGGTCCACGAAAGCGGTTTATGACTTACTGACGTGAATATACTGTGTTGTTATCGCTGAACACAAGTACGAACGATCTGTGTTTGGTGATAATCTGGAGCTTGTGGAAATTTCGACAGAAGTAAGACATGGAGTGCAACTGACATTTGAAAGCATACCCATGGTCGTTTGTGTACAATGATAACTTAAGGTTTTTCAGGCCTGCATCTTTTTGGGGACCAGGAGCAATTACTTTCAAGCAAAATTGGTTAGAAATTCTAGGTGGTGCGATCTTTGCGAGTTCTTCTACTCCTTTCTCACTGCTTCGCACTCACAATAAATCTAGTTGTATTTCTTTCACCCTACTTTCCCACTCAGTGACACAAATCGAATAAAACACAGTTACATCTCAAAACCCAAAGTGGGTTGTTTATGTTTCGGCGTCATTCTCTTTCAGGTAGTCATTTTACTTGCGGATCGCGTAATCGGATTCTGTTGGCCTTTGCAGATGGTATTGATCTGTATTGTGCCAATTTTGCTTGTTTCAGAACTTTCGGCAAATGGCTTGGAAAGTTTGATCTATGTCTACGGTGTGATCGGTTGTGGTAGAAAGTATATCCATACCAATTCTCACTTACCTATATGCAGCTGAGAAAAGATGTGCCCACATGAAGCTGCCACTCAAGGGCGACATGGATTCCTGACTATTTAAAAGGATTTCAGTTTATACGACATGTATGGCCGCCATTGTACACTTGAGATTCAGTTCAGTCCCCACCGTGATGTTTCACGTGGAGGTTAAACTGTCGAGCCCTAACACCAGCTTTTCCGTTGTACGCTGGTGCATATTTGGATCCTATTTGAAGCATGCGATTTGGGGCTTCTCAAAGAAGATTGGAAAACAAAATACGCTTTCCTATAAAGTTGGCCGGAGAGGTCTTATCCTAAGTGCAATTGCACTCACAGGCCATTCCCTTCTGCAAACGTGCGTGACTGACGTAATTCAGTTGGCTGTGTGACACATTGACGGTCAGACGCGTACTCGTAAATACTTGCGTCTGGAATTCTGATTTATTATCTGAGATTCATTTAGCCTGGAGGTTTAATTTTAAACGTTTTGTTTCACTCAAGTTGATACCATCAGTGATTTTTGTGGTATTAATACAGCGTAGCAGTAAAGTGGTTTCTCGTACTATAGCAACGCAGAAGTATGTAGGTGAGGTGATTACTTGACACGACCCGAATAATCACTGGATCCGCCTTGAAAGCTCCCAAGGAGCCATAAATGTCTACTTTCTGGACATCTTCACAAATTCTGAAGTGACAATTCAGCCTTCGCTCGTTGGGTGGGTAGAAGATACGCCTCCCACTTCAGCTGATGGGGCAAAAATTGAGTCCGGTGTCCTAAAATATTGGTGCGATCTAATCAAGATAACCGTATCAGGACAAGAATTTCCATACGGGGTCTCTGAAATCAAAAATGATCATACGATCACGCACTGTTGATATGAATGAATAAAGCTCGATTATAAGCCATCCGCAAAGTGCATGATATTCAACGGTCAAACAAATAATGATTTATGTGCACATAAAAGCTTTTTCTCCCACTTTATGTAATATAAACATACCATTACAGCACTGCTGTAGTTCATGTGCCGCTTAATTTCTCTGAATTGTGGTTTTCGTTTTTAAACATGCAGAACTGTAGCTGATAGATACGCGTGAAAAAGGAGAGAGTACTCAGTTTTCGATAAGGGAAATAACTACTAGATAGGGGAAACTAAAGTGAAAGTACTAGTAGGAAATTCTAGGCGAGCTTAAAACCACCTAAATGCCGCGAAATTTCGGCCTTGAAAACAGATTTTTCTAGACACTGATAAGTTCCATCTCCAACCAACTAGGAAAGCAGAGAGGTAACTCTTGATAATCCCTATTTTAATTGGAAAATGCAGTCAGACAGCATGAAGCCTACGTCATAAAACTTTATTTCAAAGATCCGTGAAAGTAAGGCACTTACAGTAGGCGGTGCATTCCGAGGTCCGTAACGTGAAAGTCCAGGCAGTCTGGGCGATGATCTCAGATTTGTGGTGACCTTCATCAGGTTCACTGCCAAATATACCCCTAAACCGTGGTGAAATGTACCGTCTTAACATGTACGTAACAAGAGTGAGCAATTTGTAGGCAATTTTGGTAATAAGCTATATGATCTCCCATAACAAGCAAGTCATTATCGGTTAGCATTCGTGCATTTCATTATTTTCACTGGTGGGATAAAGAGGTGAGTTTTCTGCTTTTATCTGCAAAATGTCCATCAAAATTGGGCACAAACCACCCTTTCCCAAATGATTCGGCTGACAGATTAAAGGCAGACGGCAGTACTTGGACCATTCTCTCTAATTCCGTAGCCACTGAATCTCAGTTCTTGTTAGACCACGAAAATTCAGACTGCAATTCCACAAGGCGACAAGATGGAAATTGCTACGCTAAGTACAAAAGAACTATTCAGGTCACACCTATGAAGCTTGCGTCTCTGGAAACAGGTGACTATTTTGAATAGTTGAGCTTTAGCTGAGTTGTCCACGAGCGATCTGGAGATAATGACACCAAAGTTTGGAAGCCATGACAAACTGGTGGTTTCGGGTTTATGTATATCATTGGGATCCTTTAACGACCGTTTCAACTTACTCTATGTTTCTTGAAAACTAGACCAGTATGTCGCAAATGACTTACCGGCTAACCTGCGGTAAATTCCGAAAAATCGAGCGGAATTTCAGAGAAAAACGGTACGTTCTCTACATTATAATACAGTATCAATTTTTGAGATGTTTTTGAGTGTTTTTAGTGGATGTGGTATGGATAATCACTTACAGGAGCAATATGTAATATCTTTGTTATTTGTATGGCGATGCACACGATTCCATCTATTTATTGCGAAGTTAGCGTGTGTCAAAACTTCTGCAACGGCAAAATTTAGAGCCACACAAAGAGTTAGTTGATCGAGAGGAATTAGGGTATTTTGCGTGACATACCTTTTTATCAAACTTTACCTGCAGAATATGCGTTAGAAAATAGTTTTACCGGGCTGCCTCCCTGAGGCATACAAATTGCTTTGGTTAGGTACCAGGTCAAAGGAACACATTGCTTTGGTTACGCTAGTGCGCATTGCGGTTCCAATGATTAACCGTTTACGGATAGGTGCTCGTGTTCCTCAAAGTGCAGCGCTATTCTGGATGCAAAGTAACAAACCACACATGTAGATCTGGCTCGTCAACGTTAGCCTTAAGGCCAGTTAGGTTACTTCGATTGGACCGTTTTAGCGTCACATCATAGAAGATAAGATCGGTGAGAGAAACATCTGTCTCCTGCCAGACGTCTTCACAAAGCGGGGGGCTTGAGTAGGATATATTGTGTCAAAGATCCGAATATTTGTCTTTTGTAATCTGAGTAAACGCTTTTGATTTGTGTGACTGTGGATAGTACTGGTGTTGTAGGATCTGCCAATGATTGCTCAGCCTAGTTAACCCAACCAACAATAATATAACTTAGGCATTGTGAACAAACTTGCGAGTATATCAACTCAAATCCGATTGAGTGATAAACTAAAGAGGGTTTAACGTGGTCCCCAGATACTTTCAGACAACCTTGTGTTAGTATGACAGGGTTACAAGGTTGGGGAAGGATATTTGGTTTGCTAATAATGTTGAGCTTGGTTTGTGTTAGTGAGCCGCACGTGACAAGGCACCACGATAATTGCATCAATTCCATTCCTCGGCTCAGTTCAAAGCCAAGCGATGAAATATTGACCTAGCCTAAATCAAACTGCTAAACCTAGCGCAAAAACGGTTGTTGGTGAGGATGATGGTCACCGTAAAGTTTTAATTTAAGCAAGGGAATTTTACTGTACCAGGTTGGTGGTACCTTGTTCATAACAGCTCGCTATCGAATACCCAATGCCTCCTGAGTATTTTTTCGTTGGATTTGGCTTCAAATCCGTTCAACCAACTGAAGAGAATGACGTTCGTACAATGTCCGTCTCTGGGAAAGTAGCGCTATGTAAGCCGGATAACCTTCCTCCTAAAATGGAGCACGTTCACTTCATTTATTCGAAGTTCGTTGGTCAAAGCGGGAACTCGGCTAAGACCTCCATTGACTTGGTTCGCATGGTTCCTTGTAGGGATAAATAATGAGCGAAGCCGGTGTAACCTAACTACACCAATTAGGCTCTCACAAGATGAGATGATGATGAGAGGTGACGAATCATGCTCTAGTTGCACTGGTCTTGGCGATTTACATCTGGAATATTTGTGCTTTCTACGGCCAACACAGTTTGGGAAGCCAGGACGTGGTTGGAATCTAACTTGGGACCAGCAAAGTATTTCTAAGATCGCAAAATGAATATTCTATGACGACTCTAGAGTTTTTGAATGTTCTGGATATTGTGTTTACTACGACTCAACCAAATTTTGTTACATTTTTTTAAGCCGTTTACATCCGGTGAGAAGTTCAAAATGCCGTCCGAGAAGAACGAGTGATTGCAAAATCGCTTCCTGAATTGCATTTCTGCGTGGGCGTCCAGAAAAATACATAGCACGCATCCATCCAAGTACCTGGGTGTATGGATGAAACGTTTTACACCCGGTACTCAAAAAGCTACTTTAATGAGCAGAATTTCTAGTACCTGTGTTGTGCTTAACCCAAGGGTATCGAATGTTAGTGTTAGGTAAACGCAGAATATTTTTAAACTATTTTGAAACATATCCGAAGTTTTAGGAGAAGGCGTACCTAGTGTCATATTTCTGACACTCACGCTGCTTTTGAGACTGGCATTGCCGACGTTATACGCAGAATTGTGCCTTCATGATGTAATGTAAGAATATTTCCGGTTAAATACCATCCTGATAGATATCTGTTTTGTTTCGCATCCGCAATCACCACAAAGAATGAGTGCTTCAAAGCAGATGTTTGGTAACAGGTTTGGGCCAAACAGGTTTCGAATACACTTCCTACACCAGCTTCTAATTCGGTTGAAATAGCTGAGTAGTTATTCAGGTGACCTTTTTTCCTAGAACTAAGGATCTTTTCCGCACTTTCAAGCTTTTGTAGGACAACCCGCAGTGCTTTGGTAGACTCGGAGGCTTTATTGAAGTTGAAAATGTATGCAAAGTGGTTGACACCGACCAGAACATTAGTTCTGCACTTGTTTTGCGGCAACCAGCCAGTCTTTCTTACTGCGACCACTTGGAAGTCCATAGTGAACTTTGCATACAGTTTTCTCTACACTCATGAATAAATGTAGATTTTACACTAACTGAACGCGTCACAACCCCAGATGGCAGCACATTGGAAAAATTACTGGGGAACGAAAAACAGAAGCACCGCAATGAAATTATGCTACAGTATCTCCGAGTTGCATTCCATGATATCGCGCAGGGGGTTATCCTGACGCATGCAATCTTCATTAAAATTACCATCAGGCAGCTGAGACGACCTGACAGAAACGCGTTATACACCTTAATTTAATAGTAGGCTAACCTATTGCCGGTTACCAAAAATAACTAAAGTTAAAAAACTTCACCTCTGCTTTCTCAGTGCGGGATTTTATCACAAGTAAAGTTGAATCCAAGTAAAACGTGGCTGCTCACCAGGCTCAATTACGTATGCCTTTCACGAAATGGGGAGCAAACCTAGGTTTATCATGTTATGCTCACTATCACAAAACCTTGCTACCCATTTATGTCACAAAACACGTTACATACAGTTTGTGGACGCTCAAAAGCGACGGAAAAGAGGACGTCGATATACCGTATTACTTTATAACGAGGATACACAGTCTCCCCCTTGATCTGATTGCTAAGTTCTTGTGTCCTGCGTTATGCGTCATGTGTTGATGGATAGGGATGAACAAGTTCTTTGAAAACAACATGAGAATGGATACAGACCAGTTCAGTACAGGAAATCTGCACTAGACTAATGAGAGTTGTTTATCATAACTGCTGACCTAGAGTGTAGGATTGTAGAGGACGTCTTAAAATGCGCTATGTTTATCACACATTGCGATGCGATTGGTGAAATCCGGGCCCTGTAGTCGCCCGGAAGCATACCTCTGCCACCTGTATCGTTATGCTAAGAAGCTGTCCCTAGAATATCGTCCACTGAGCATCAAATTAAAGCTGATTATAATGGTAACTTTGGCAAACTCTGCTTCTGATACAGCAGGTTGAATATAAACAATATTCTATCCGAAAGGTTCAAATGTGAGTACATCTTCTACGAGGACTTAAGATTTTAGTAAACGCTTAGCTTTATAGCATAACCTTTGAGCAGATGCAAAAGTTAACGTGAACAGGAGGACTGTTTTAATAGACAACCACAGAACAGACAGTAGGTGTCCTGTTGACCTGTACCTAGACTACCTACTCGAATTCATGCTTTAATAGTGTGCTGGTGGAGCTATCTTTTTCACTCCCAGCTAGAGCAAAATATTTAGTCCAGTGAAATTTCTTCCGGAGCTAAGAGGTCATCTACCCAAATGGACATTTCGTTGTGTTTTTATATTAATTTTGTTCCAGCCCTTCACCTACAGTAAAACTGTCTTCCGCTTGGGTAACATTTGACTCAAATATATTAGGATTATTTCTCAGAATAGCTAGAGACACGGTGCAGACTTAAAGCTGATGGCTCACGAAATGTGTTCTTTGTTTGCGACCTTCGATCCTTGCAACACTTCATTCACTTCAACTTACCGTGTGCGCCTAAATACTCATGCTTTTAAAGTGTACGAGACTACCTGTTACAGTAAAATGCTTAAGCGGGAGACTAGCTGATACGAAGTATGGTTGTTGAGAGGTGATTGGATCGCCCCGACAGACTGATCTGAAGATACTACGTGATAATTAGAACAAAACCAAACAGAGACATTAACTTCCAAATTATTACCCAAGAGTTTTACAACAGCGAGGCAGTAAAATGCTCATTTATTTGTGTGAGAGGCATCAGTTTATTCGTTTGACTTATACCGCGTAGGTGAGAACTTTAGCCGAAATTGCCACCACAACCTATGAAACCTTGTGCTTCCAAACTGGATATTTTTCACCATCCGCATCGCAAATGTAGTGTAAAAGACGACGAAGGCTTCAGTAATCTCGCTACTACTAAGTTACTCGGCCTGACCATATGCATAAGTACTTTGCACACTCAGGATTGATAACCCACAAAAATATGAATTTCATTGGTAACCAATGTGAGATCCAACATGGTAGGTGACGTAAGCATAGTCTGGAGAAGTATCTAGTATCTTGTATCTATCTCAGCGATTCTTCCGAACGGAATTTACGCGCTAACATTTAGACAGACTCCTACGTTCAACAGCTTGACTTATAGAAATCCGACAATCATGCATCACTTGCAGCTCTTTTCCTTACATCCTACTGATATTGTATTCATGGCCTACACTTACAAAAATGTATTGTGATTATTTTGAAAAATCTTCCGCTGAATGATCTTCACGCTTTTTGTTGAAAACCTGGTTGAAAATTGTATTCGGATTATGCTTTTTTAGCTGTTGCCAAGGTCAAATCAAAAACTTAAGTCCTGATCACACGGACATGCCCGTATATCTTAGCGCTAAAATGATATACACATCGTCATCAGTGCGCATATCATGTATTAACTTAACTTAGACTGCTAATGTCTCCATTGCGGTTCGCGGAAAATCTCTCGAAGAAATAAAATGCATGAATCTTGTGGACTAGTCCCACGAAGTGACTAACGTACCTGCTAGCTTTCTTCATATGCCTCGGCATCAGTTCCTTGAATGCGTGAGAAGCATCAACGAAGGTCTTAGTCACAAGATACTCCTTCATGAGTTGCATAGCAATTACCAGGACAGTATCGCGCCGATTCAATTGCCTTAATTAATGTCACTGCTCGATATTTTCCGGGAGAATGGGATTATTTACTTAATATCAGGGTTGTAGTGTGAGTCAAGGTATTTTTTGAGATTGGGTTAAACTTATTTACGGAATTCCAGTCAATGTGCTATTAAACCCCACGTGAGAAGAACAAATCGACTCAGGAACTCTAACCTGTCGTTGCATGTTTTAGTTTCCGAGTGAAGTTTCTCAACTGACTCTCTTTTTTGGTCATAATCAGTATTTTTAGGTTGATATTCTTCAATAATTACGAAATTCGGATCGCTCAGCCAGGCGAGTCACCGTGAGCTTACAAGTTTTCACAGAAAAAAGTACCCGCGTAATTTAGTTGCTGGTTATTAGAATGCATCACTGGAACAAGTTTAGCTAGCCATCCAAGATCCCGTACAGACGGTGAGGTTTGGCGTTTAGTATTGTCACTGATCACTGTTCTATTTCTCGATACTGGCTCTCCAAATAAATTTGGTCTTCTAATGGGTGGGAAGACGATAAAGTGAAATCATAGTAGCAAGCAGTGACACATGCATGTTGGATAAGCTAACCATACACCACGTTGTGAGTCTGATTCAGCTTGCCGAACCGCCATCACAATTTCGTCAACTGCAGCGCCCTTTGGACGTAAGAGAATTAGACCAAAAAAGCTTCTTTCAAATCTACTCTGTTTAATCCCAGGTGCTTCGTTGTTTCTTCTTGTGGAATTTCATGGTGAATCCGTCTGAGTTCATTCCACTGCCCAGTGGAATGGCAGTGGCCTATGTCGCCTACCGCCTACGTTTGAAAGCAGGAGACTGCTAGACCAAAGTGAGAGCAAAGGTTCTTTCCAGCTTTCCAAAAAAGGCCTAAAAATGGATTTCACACCCTAAGAACATGCAAAAAAGTAATGAAGCTCAAGACACAGTGGAGGAATCCCAGGTAACTGTAAAATGAGCAACAAATCACCTATAGTCGTTGTTACCTAGTACATACATAGTGGTCGGACGACAAATATTACTAAAGCTGTCGCCCCCGGTAAGCACCGAGAGTACTACCGTCGCAGAATAACTCACCATCACACTGAAAATGATGAACCTACATGGGATTTACTGACTAACGTTGGTCAGGATAACTCCAAAAATTTTACGAAGATGGGCAGTGGCCGAATCGCTCATTCACACTGAGTAGTGTTTGTTTTCTAGTGTCTAGTCAAAGTACATTCCTTCGGGTTGCATGCTGTATTTCACCCGGTGCAACGAAGCCCAATTAGAGACTGTGTATCGCAATTTTGAAAACCAATACTCGAATTTGTCATTATTATTTCACAAGTTCTAGCGATTGACAACTTGGATGGGATGATGAATCATTTAGCCGAACCATAACAAGTCATGTTCAGTGGATGCTTATATTCGGTGGGAACTTTTATTATAAGTGTAAATATCATGAGAATTTTTACCGCGCAGGAATGGTTATAGTGTTGGCGAATCGGTTTCAAACAAGATGTCGCGCGGTCATTTAGTGGTCATGAGAATAATGGTTTCACTATACTGACAAACAAAGCAGCGACGTTAATTTTCATGCTTCGCCTGGCACATCGAAACACACTAATAGCAAACGCCACGTAGCGTTCAGGCATAGCCAATATGGGATGGCGAGAACGTGCTTTAGTCTTCCTAGAACAGACAAAATTGGGCTCAAAGCTAAATAGATAGAATATTTTCAAGACGGACAGCCGGCACACAGGCCATGAAGGCTGCCGAATAAGGTGATGAAAACTAAAAGTCTCAAGGGCGCATCGTATGCACTGAATGGCCTAGTGGCCCGCCCTATTTGATGATCGCACCTGGCTAAGCCCGAATATAATTAACATGACGTAGTAGGATTTACGATATTCACAAGTTACCATTTTGGGCCTAATCGCAGTCATGGCATCCAAGGAAGTATACACTTAAATCGAACGAAGAGCTTACAGTTAGAGTAGAGCCCTTCTAGGGGTTAGAAGCATAGGGGCTTAAACGAGTTTCGAAAAGATGGTCTGGTAAAAGTTATGAAGATATTAGAAAAAGGGATATTCGGAAAGTGCGACTTGTTCAGTTAAGATTTTATGCAAATATGTGTGACTGGTTACGGACCAGCACGCATATAAAAGTCTACGACATGTTTGGAGGAGTCATTTGGCAGAAATGAATGCATTGTGACAAGTCTGCAGTACACATTGTTTTTTCAGCTAAGCGGCAACAAAATCACATAGAAATGTAGCAAAATCCACTTGTGGCAATAATGTCCAAATAACCGTGGTCATATCCGAAGTTAAAAGAGAGCAGTTAACAAAGTTCTCAACAAGGTATTGTCATTGTAAAGTGACCTTGCAACTTCAAATTGCATTCAGTCGCAAGAAACATTATTGCTTTGTGGCTAACAGAGCCCCACTGTTGACTAGGTAAAGTGCGTTAATGCCACTTGGCGCAAAGTCTTGAGATACCCTACTTGGTTTGGTACATGACCTCTCTCAACCAATGGCCTGGTAGTAAAACAAGATGGAATTTAAGCTCTACAGGCCCTGCCATACGCAGTTTTACTGACTCTGAAAGCATTCTCCTGTCGCCTAACGTTCAGTATATTCTGTTCTACCTGCCTATAAAACCGAACATTTGTACTCGCAAGTTAAATCGGTCGATTGTCTTAGACTAAAGTTTCTATTGAACTTTTACTGCTCTTGTCATTTCATTACTGACTTTCAAGCATGCAAGGTTAGTTAAAGAAGCCTAACGTCAAACCTCCTCTCATTTGGGGTCCACAATGAATAATAAAACATAACTCATATGGTATACATTATACGTTTTATATATGATCAGCCAGGTAAAGTCACAGATGCGGAGAGGTCCGCCTGGTTAGCATGACCCTAAACAAGCTAACGTCTAATATTGAACTAAGTGCGGCCTCAAAGTTTCCGTCAACCTTATGTTCTACTTGAAACCAAATTGCACGAAATTAGCGAACTACACTCATTTGCAAACAAATTTGGTTTTGCAAGAGAATCATCTGGAACCCAGCTGAATCTCTCGTTTGTGATGTTTCCAGACAACTGAATGTGCTGCACCAGGCCGCCTCTTGTTTCAGTTGCCACGATGTTCGAGATATCGCGATACATGTACATTCGTAATGCACTACTCATAAGGTTGCTGAAAATTCTTCGACAGCCCACGACCAGTTTCGCCCATCTTGGGGTTCATCAAGTAGGCGCAGTCCCCGAGTTGCCATCAACCTTATGTTATACTTGAAACCAAATTGCATGGAATTAGCGAACTACACTCATTTGCAAACAAATTTGGTTTGCGAGAGACTCACCTGGAACCCAGCTGAATCTCTCGTTTGTGCTGTTTGCAAATGAGTGTATTTGAAAGCAACTCCAAGGTGACTACTTTTGCTTTGAAAACTATTCCTAAGAAGGTATTCTGCCTATTGTTTTTGCTTCTATACCCTCTAAAAGGCATTTTATGCGATTAGAATTCTTTAAGAATTGCTTATTTTATCACTTATGCACGTGGAGAGATCGGAGCTAACTCTGTCTGACGAGGCCACAGTTGGACACCACAGTCAGAAGATATGCGTCAGATATGTCATAGATAGGTCATAGAACAGGTCGCATTACATAAGGCAACCTAATTCAATTTGACAGGCCCTCAGATCCGGCTGGTCGATACTCTCATTGCTTCGTTTTGTGTAGTATTTAGTAACTGCGAATGAAGTTTTTACAAAACCTTCCACATCAAAATGCGTATTACTTTCTTATAGCTCCTGGAATGGGAAAAATGAGTTTGTACGACCGAACACTTATGATTAATCCACTTCCGTTTTGAGAATTTTTTGGCAGACTCAAGGTACGAGTATTTTTGGTTCACACACTGGTTTATTCAATGAGGGCATAAATCCTTTCTGTTATATTTTTGTGTGACCTTCAAACTTGAACTTTGTATGAATTTTGATATATCTGAACATATTTGACTCCTAACATAAGGACCGAAATGGGAGTTGGCCACGCAAGTAAAATAACTTTCTTCTTTATGTGTTTGCTTGAGATCCCAATGGCTGCAGACCGCTAGATGTCTGCAGGGTAGCCTAGAGAATCCGTTACACTAAATAAGGATTTGCACTTCAGAAACATCAGCGTTTTAGTAAAACTTCACACAAAAATTTGGAGCGAACAATCCAAGATTTGAAAGTTGGCTACGGGTTTCTAATCGAAAGCCTTTTTCTCAATCGTATTTCAAGGCACTCTTGTCAGTAGTTCAGAGCCAACAGCTTATCATCTCAACGAGTGATAAACTACTCCAAAGAATGAAAACCCGTTTTGCTCCACCTTTATCCTGTTTATCTTGATTAGGTGTACAGAAGAACCCGCCAGACTGGTTGAAACTTATTGCTTTGCAAAATAGTAGTTCTTATTTCGTAGTACTGACGACTGGTCTTTCTAAAACATTATACAGTAAACAGAGTGGATGATCGGTTTTCGTAGTAAGTGGGCTGTTTTGCCATCGAGGGTGCCCCAGTGAAGTCGTCAACCCGAAAAAAAGACACTGACAGTCAAAACCAAGTCATCTCGACTGAAACACTGCATTGTAACGTAAGAAGACGTCAGCTGGATCGTAAAGTGGGACGCAATGGAAACTGCTGCCTATGAACTTTATTTTGGTTGAAGAACAACGCAAACGGTCCCGTTAAGCATCATAATGGCACATCAAGTTGGAATCCAACCCTATACGAGTCGTATCTGTCGTTCACGAAAGAGGTGGTTCTTTTGTAATTTTCATAACTTGTGATTAGCGGCACTTTTACATACTGATGAAAATTGCTGAAAACCGTAGTCGTGTAAAACCGGAACTAATATCTGGATGTTTCAGTGGTTGCTTGCCGAAAATAATTATACTTATAATTTTGGACGCAATTATTTTATCTAACGTGCCTGATCTGTTCACTTCACGCGGTTGCTGGTCTCGGTACCGCTTGTACAGAGGCAGCTTTTAAACTGGCCTAACTCACATTTCCATTATTGTGTAGCTCCGTCCGTCCTAGTCAATTTCTTCATTTGAGGTCACATCTAGCCCGAGATCTTAAACTGCTACAGACAATCTGGATTTATCCCTCAGTCTCAAAGTGTATCATTTTTACCTATGACTGGATTGTTGAAAGTAAACTAAACTCGGTCGAAACCGGTCAGCTGTTTAAACTGTAAAATAACTCATTGAATTACTGATCAGAAACTTTGTCCATTTTGGTAAGTCAACTCACAGGCCTACTTTTGAATTCGATGGCTTTATAGGTTTAAAAGAGGACTGCGGGAGTAGCAAGTATATTTAGGCAATGCAATAAAAATTAGAGTTCGACTGAAGAAAGCGCAAACAACTAGGTTGCAATTCAGGAACACAGCAACCTGCTGAAACAACAAAATGAAGAATTGATAATTTCATATTGGTAAGACCGAATGTTTTGATGTAAAGCAAGAGTTCTCAATTTTATTTATGATTGACAGCGAAATTGGGGGGAATTCGGCAAAAAAATGATTCCCCCGTTGCTGACTTTAACAAATATTTAGGGGAGAACTCATGGAGTTGTATGACACGCGTAAGTTGGAACTTGATTGATATGTATTTGCTCTGTTGTACACAGACAGTCAAACTGGACAATTTGACGTGTTTTTACCCAGTATTAGTATACGTTTGTTGAGCGTCACTTCAATATCTACATGCGTATTGTCATATGGTGGCAATTTAAAAAAAGGGTTAGCTAATTATGCTTCTTCCAGTAGAACCGCCTAAACTTGCAACTTTGACTTACTGCTTGTAAATGCGATGATATCAAAGGAGAATTACTTCGTTTAGATATGTGAGCCCAACACAAGTTCTTGAGGTGTTTATTCTACCTGTATGGATGGGCTGTCACATTCCAAATGAGTAGTCTCCGCTTTGATGGCATATTTGTAAATGCAAGACACCTACATTGCGTTATCATTTTCATATTCGATCATCGACATCATGGTCTTCTTCGTCCTCGTCATCCTCAAGATCGTCTTCAGTAGTTTGACTCTTCATGTCCACGCGGATGACTTTTATTTTTGTCCCGCCTGCTTGAGGCTCCTGGAGGACGGCTTCAACAGTGCATATAACTTCGTGCTGAAATTGAATAAAGGACAATAAATCAACGCTGTGCACACGCCCCATGATCCTTCTAGACCGGAAAATCTACAAGCCCATGAGGCAACGCCACAAAAAATAGTTATCCCAGACACGGAGCTCTGAGGAAAATAATGAGGAAGGATCAGCAATATTCAGGAGAATGCTGGAATTGATCCATGCAGTTAATAGGGAGTAGACAAGTTCAATCCACTAAGTCCACATTGAAGGTGCTCATTGTTGTCGCTTAGACAGGTAGGTGAGTAAGATATTCATGGCGAAACTCACCCCATCGTCCATCTCATTACATATTGGCCCTGGTTGATTCGGATCTTGGTCACTCATGACCCGCAGCATGCATCCAGTTTCCTTTTGTTCAAATTCAAATTTATATAGAGAATTATTGGCATCCTGATAACGTAGAATATCAAAAATGGAATCTAATAATTAACCCCTTTTATTCCTCTCACGCCTTCACCCTCAGCAAACCAATGCGTATGATTTAACGCTTTGCTGCATTCCAGAGTGGCTAGTGCCAGAAGCCTCTGGAAATCGGTTGAATCAATCTCTGCTTCGGATAAAAATATTCTTCCGCTATCCGCTGGTATGCAAAAACAGACGCCAAAACAAACGGCAAACACAATACAGGCGTACATGTTGACTAACAAATTGGGGCTCTGTTGTGATTCTTAACAAATTTATACCCCATATGAACCAATTTTTTTCTATTCATTAGCTGTTTAGCGTAGAGGATTGATAAAATTCACGAAGGAAGTGTGTGATCTAATAATTTGGGACCTTGAAACGGATAAGAGAGTGAAATTAATTGCCAATTTGCCTGACACTGTCTAGGTACTACTGACCCACAGGCCATTTCAGTGTTGTTGATTTCGGTAAACAAAAGATTACTTTGGTATGTGTACTTATTCTGTTCTGCAGAACCAGAAAGAAATTTGTTGCGTTTAGGCAACAAAATTTAGGCAATAAAATTTACAGGCCAGTATAAACGGAAGAGTAGGAAGAATAGAGTCAAGACCCCGGTTGATCAATGAACTGCAAAGTTACTCTCTCGAGTAAACGCCTGATGTACTGATGGATCAGCACGTTCATACTGAATGCAGGCTAGTTGGGATTTTGTCTAATTATCAGCGTCGTCGTCATTACTAACATCATCATCATCATCATCATCATCATCATCACTACCATTACCGCCATGTCAGTTTATGCTAATAAATACCTTTAATGGAAAGAAGAAAATAGCACAGGGCATGGTCCCAGGGCCAGCTTAAACAAACATCTGAGGTGCCCATACTCCGGACATTCACTTAGATGACGTGGATAGAAACTGACACCAGGAATGTCACTGACATCGGTTAACCAATATACCGTCTGGTGTCTCCAACCAAGCACAAGGAGGATCATGTAGATCACATGCTGGAGGGCAAACGGTACAATTAGCACACACACGTTTCGTGAGATCAATCATTCCCTGCTGTTACTTCTAGGTTGCCACCTCTCAAAATCAGATCCCGAAAACAGCGATTATCTGGCTTTGGTTTTGTAGATGAGTTTCGGCTGACGTAAGCAATAAGCCGTAAGAATAGCGATGATGGCGTGGTCGACACTGTGCTTCTGGTCTTTATGTTTTGACGTCTGGTCAAGTGCGTCAGTAGATGCTTAGCCGACCACGTGAATTTCAGGGAGGTCCGGTGATCTGAATATTGCGAACCAAGAAATTTCACGCGGATTTACAAAGGAGGTCCAAACATCACTAAAAATGTGTGGCTTCCTACTGCTTTAGTTAATGCTAGTTCTGGGTTGCCAGGTTTTCCTTCTGAATTGCGGCCTAAGGTGTCTCAGCATTCCGCGATAGCCGTTTGGTGTGCAAGTAGTCCCTGCTGTTTTGCCATGGATAGTGAAAACCCGCTTTCAGGTGTCCATTGGATTTCTCAAATCTGCTCACGCTCTTCCTGTTGGCAACAGAGCCTACTGTGCTTGTCTAGACAAGCGTGCATGAAATGCATTAAGCCGTCATTAGATCCACTTTATATGAAATTGAAAGCTTTAAACATCGTTCAGTCAAAGCCAGCTTCCAATATACCGCATGCGTTAGCCATTCAGCCAAGCCTTTTCACTGTCTACAAACAACAGATATTAGCCAGCTAATCAGTTAGCTTGCTAGTAGTTTGATCAACTAACAGGTCGGCCAAAAGCGGATGATCACAATTCTGATTAACTTCCACTTACACAGGATAAAGCGCAACTCATCACTGAATTACGGAAACCACACCACGTTGTCACTTGTTGACTAGATTCTGGAGTGGTTTCCATGATTGTAGAATGAGTGGGACTACGTCCCGGCTGAGAGAGAGCTAATCACATTGTTGATCAGTCCCCCGGCCAAACAGTCAAGTATTCAACCACTGGCTGGAGGGTCGTGGATTCGAAACTCTCTAAATTCAGTGAGATGCGCTATGCAATTATTACCAGTAAGGAGAAAAAACCGTACAGCTCCTCGGCTTTTCAGCACAGACTGGTTCTACTAACAGGTGAGATATCCCTGGTGATGTTTTAGTTAGGACGTCATCAATCAACTCCTTTCAAGAGGTAATTTGCCGGCAGGCTCAGCAACCAAACGTGGGATAATTTTTGGAATTGTATTGATTTACGACCCTCAGGTATTCATTGCCCCGCTTCTACTTCGGCTCAAACGATTACAACGACTGTGGGGGAAGAAATGTGGTAGGGACGAACTCATTGATTCAACTGTGGAATCCACATGGGGATGTTGGCAACGCAACATTTAGAGTTCAGGCGCTGGAGCACCTGGATGCATCATACACGCTGAGTTTTATGTAAGTCACACTGCAATGCATATTTTCGCTGAGGCCTCGGAATTCAGCTATGGCAGTGTTGCTTACTTACCTTGAATACACAACTACGCGGTGGTATGCTCTAACTTTCTGATTAGAAAACAACGCATTTCACCCATAAGGCTTTATACTCTACGACGAATGATCTTACATGCTGTTTTCTGTCTATAAGGTTGGTACCTTCGAGAGAGCTGAACTGGTAAACAGACGGTGCGTACACTGGGATTCATTCGGTGATTAGACTTAATTACATTCATAGTGGATAGTCAAAACATGGGGTTTTCGTCGCTAATAGACTGCGGTTTATCCACGAGAATACTGGGTTATCGAGGTGGAAGCAAGCAAGAACACAAATAATCCAGCCGATCACGCATCGGGGGCATCCACAGTAGCCTTATGGACATTCTGGAGGTTTGGTTGTGAGGCCCAACGTTTCTACAAACCCTAAGCGTATGTAGCCGGAACCAAGTTTCGAATGCCTTGCCAACGACAAACAGGTCCCAAAGTTGAGGAACTTAACATACCGAATACGACAATTTCACAATAAACGGTATTCAACATACTGAGTTACTATTGTACTTAATGAATTCCGCTGAACTGAAACAGTTGGGATAACGCCGGTAGACTGGAGAAAGCCAACTTTCTTCGGGGACAGCGCTGATTCTTTTCTTCTATTCATATTGTGTACAGCGGCGTAACCTCAAGATTGGCTTTGCACAGTTTTGTAGTTTTTTGTGTAGTTTTATTATTTAAAACCGAACCGTTCAGCTGTAACACCCTTCCGGTGCCTAACTGCCATGCAACCAGAAGGAAACATGAGGGCTGGGATACTGCCAGGTCGCCCAAGCCTAGACAGGGTAAGTTGAGAGGCAGAGGTCGGGTTTGGACCACGGACATTCCGGTCCGTAGATTCGCGCTCTAACCACTTGAGCCATTTAAACGATTCGAAATTTGGGGTAATGCGCATAACTTAACGAAGCCCACCTGATTGTTGGATGAAATCAGTAATAAGAAGCCTGTTGAAAGCTGCCAAAAAACTAGTCTGGTTAGTGAATTGCGTCCAGTTTTGGTTCAAGAAAAACAGGTATTTGTTGGAAAACCTAGGACTACACCTAGCTTTTGAGCCCCAAAATGGCTGAAGCCAATTGTGGCTGCCGCAAAGTTTAAAATGAACTTAGGGCTAGCGTGTTCTGTCAAAGAAGAGCACTTTGACCCGGGTATAGAAAAGTCTCATCAGCTACTTAAATACGTATTCCTTTATTAACCAAGACGTCCTAATTAACCAAATTATTGTTGAAGAGAGCACCGTAAGTACAGTTTCCAGGTGCATCATCCAGATTCTGTTAGATAAATTGGGTAAACAGGAACAGTTACTTCACGGAAGGTCAGTGGGCTTCGCCAAAGCACTCGCGTCTATAAAAAAAACGTCCGGAGCATCCAGCGAGAAATATAATGCGACGAAAAGCTGCGAAACAACTTGAATACGACCATCTCCAGGATTGGCCAAACACGAGTTCAGTGTTTCCAATCTTTTGGGTAGCACAAGTAGTATTATTGCATCATCACAGAAGACGTGCTGCCCAAATGAGTGTGATACGAATTTTAGTATAACTGACATGTTTATCAGTTGGATTTTTCCTACTGAATTCAAAGAACATCCATGACAACGGAAAGCCATAAGCTGATTGGTCAGAGTACTGCATTGAAATCAGTAAATCTTGGAGACTAGCATCGTGACTGTTGTCTTTGTGAATGCATTGTGTTGAATTTTTTTCTGGTTTATATGCGAGAAAGAAATTTCCGGTTCATACTCCCCTTTTTGTTCGACCTGCACTTCCGCCAGTATCTAACCTTCACCAACCCGTATTCCACTTCATTACCCTAATATCCAGTATCTGGTTCAATATCACTAAATGGGTTTTCTCAGGTGTCGAGCGTTTTGCCCTGATTAGCTGTGAACCTTTTGGCCCTATTTTGTAGTAAGTGTTACAAAACCTGGTGTACAAAAGCTGGCCTAATCCCATGATCTGGGTTTTGCGCACTCACTGTTTTTATTGCATACATAGGCATTTTAATGGCCAGGCGTCAAATAGAACGTTTCGATTTTACATTCCAGTACGTAACTCACAGGAATAAGTGACCTAGTTGATATTCTGAAGCTGACCAGTTCAAAACACAACACCTTCATTTACTCTGTTTATACCATTGCAAATTATTCTCTTATCTATTTACTCTTCACCTTTACAAGTAAACGTACGATAAAACACTGTACATTATTGGGTCAGTGGAATCGTATCCACAAATTTCCCCATGGAGTTGACCAGCCATACTTAGATGCGTTCTGGTCCGTCACGACTCCCAGTGGCTTGCTTATTGTCCGGCAAGGTACTGGAGCCTCGGCTAGTGATCAAACATAACAATAGCTAATTGGCGAAAGGTTACCCGTCATAAATTTCTGCTGAAATTGTTTTCAGTTAGACTTCGGTTGAGTTGCGGGCTAGATGTTTGTTTAAACGGATCCACTCTGGCCATCACCACGTCTCAGGCAATTTCACCGGCACTTGATAGCAAAAGCCGTTCACACTGTGAGGCCTTATACGTCCTAGTAGATCTTGCTCTAACCCTCCATGAAGGCGTACAGATTAAGTTATATTCTACCGTGTAATATGTTCTTAACCAGAGCGCATTCACAAGAACCGCAGTCACGATGCTGGTCTCCAACATTTACTGATTTCAACGCAGTACTCCGTTCAAAAAGCTTATGGCTTTCCTTTGTCATGGATGTTCTTTGAACTCCCTAGAAAAAAAACCAACTGATAAACATGTCAGTTATACTAACATTCGTATCACACTCATTTGGGCAGTACGTCTTCTGCGATGGTGCAATAATGCTACTTGTGCCACCCAAAAGATTGGAAACACTGAACTCGTGTTCGGCTAATACTGCAGCTCGTCGTAATCGAGTAATACAACTAGGATATTTGCTATGTCATCTTCCAAGGCTTAAGGCAAACCGGCCATCTCGGCAAAGCTTAAGAACCTTCGCCAGTTGGATAGTGACAGTTCGAATTTGTGCATCGTCTGCTGCTAAATTATTTGTATCAAGCTTGGCTGGCGAGTCAGATGTTTCAAGTTCTTACCAAATATCCACTGGAGTATTCTATCACATAACATTTCGTATGAAGACTATAAATGTGCACACACTCCTGTCCCCGAAGCAAGTAGAGCGCTTGACACGACTTTAACGATACAAGAAGGGATGGAATATACCTGTTAAGGACATCGGACCAATGAACGCAGCATAAGAAATGTGGTTATGTTGCAGTAAACAACAGTTAGTTTGTGCGTCACTCAGAGATTTAGGGGGTAAAGATGGAAAAATGACCAAAGGCATCGCTCGGCGCGCAGAGTAAAACAAATCTCATAGATATTATGGTTGTCTTTATTACAAGAAATCGGAGCGTGGTGAACTGACAGATGTAGGCTTCGGGTGCTGCGTTGTTTCTAACCCGACCTCATACCTGACATACAGCGAGACTGAATACGTGCGAAGTTAAAATTTGGAAGGAATCTTAAGTATTATATAAAGGTAGATTTGTATCGTGTGTCCAGTGGCAGACAAAACGTAGCTAACAAACTACCAGTGTTTTCCATAGATAAGGTGATATATGTTTCCTTCAACCAGTTCTGGAAGGTTCAAGTGTTTCACAGTACAAAACATTCAATCAAAAGTGGACCCGAATTCTGAAGGACCTGCTATATCCCGATTCGCAATCACACCCACCACTGACATTGACAAACCAATCAAATGTCACGTGTCGCTGATCACCGGCAGCAATATTCATGCCTGATTGTAAGAATTTGACAAGGGAAAACCAGTGCGCCTACAAAACCAACAACTGTGTGGTCAGAGGAGCCAGTTCATGTGTAAAAAGCCCATTTTTACTATATTTAATAAACATTTTGATTACTGTGGGCATGACGCCAGTATACCAGTGTAATGGTGAATACTACTGATGAGGCACGCGAGTAGTATGTGTGTTCTCGTAACTCCGGCTTGATCTAATGGAAGGTGGAATTTATTACGGTATTTGTGGAATTACTTTGCAGTTTTCGTTTGCCATTGCTTTATAGTCAATGAATATCCAGGAGAGTTCAAGAACAAGACAGATATTCGGTTTTTAAAAACAACGTGCAAATGAGAGTGAGTTTCTTGTCCAATAGTCTGTAACTGTTTAGTTAGCGTCTCTCTGGTAAACAACTCCGCAGCGAAGGGCCTTCCTCCTTACACCAGTAGCTCACACCTTTCACAAATACCCTAAAACCCATGTTCACTTGATTTTGCTGTCCTTGAGGCATTTCAGGGTGTGGAATACGGTGTTGAGGCCTCTAATAAAGACCTGTTATGTACGCAACTTAATGAAGCTTTTGGAGGCTGTTAGTTAAAATTGTTTGCAATTAGTTTCTATTTTCTGAGAAGTCCCCACCTGGGTGATCACTAGCCATGTCGGGTAAAACTCCGGACAACTCAACCACATTTTCGAGATTTGTTTCTGCTTTCCGTCCCATCTATTAGACTTTGTCTATAAGAAAATCGATATTCCATGTTACGGTCCCCGTCGAAGCAAAGGATATGCAGTCCAGTTCCACTAGTTTGCGTAGGTCGTGACGCATGAATGCCACCATAGTCCTCGTAACTGGATTACAACCTTTAAAGTCAGCATAATTACTCTGAGTTTTACGCTTTTTCTCAAGTTTAATCGCTGCACAAGTTCAGCCGAATGGAAGTGAGAAACAATTACAGAGAAATGTTCTGTCCCGTTGTCGACTCTCCTAGTGATCAATACATTCGAGGCGATTTTTTAGCAACTAGACCTACTGAATGGAAAATGATGGAACATAAGAGACTATGTTTCATTTCAAATGAATACATTTCGAAAATTTCAAACCACCTCATCAAAAGACGTAATCCTTCTTGAAATAGTAACCCAAAGCAATGTATAGCGCCACTTCTGAACCGGATGAGTGAATAATGAGTGGATCTCCCGTTAATACGAGAAAAAACTTCAACCACATTCATTTCGCAACACAAGATCTCATGTTTTTAGGTACCTGCTGAGTGTGAAAAGAAATTTTCAACTTATCTCGGACATTCAGTACTCTTGCATATGTGTGGTTGACCACATGGTGTGCGTCAGTCCCGTTTATATGACTCATCACAAACTGGTATTTATCAGTTCAAAACGAGTGCGGAACACCCACGAAATATCAAGTTGTGATAAGTAATATTAGACAAAAAGCAGTTTTAATATTTTGGAACTGAACTATAATATACAACTATTTAATTTCACCTTTCGTTTGTATCACCTATAATCAACATTGTATACGAACAGCGTTCGAAGGAAAGGTTCTTGTTATTTATTCCACCAACATGGTGGATAACTGAAACGCTTGTGCCAATAACGTAATAAGTTGAAGCGAATGTTCTCGACGAGGGTGTACCACTTCTTTCTGTCTGCAGTAAGTCTGTCGCCTGGGAAACACGAAATGCATTCCTCCAATTTTTGGTAATGGTGTGCTTGTATAAAAAATAGTGGCCCTTTTAACTTTGGATCATTTAATTTCATCCATACTTTCAAGGTTACGTGCTATCGTTGATGACAATTCGTCCCAACTTTAAAGCATCCATTCATAGATTTTTTTCTTGCACTATGTCTAAATTAGTAGTAAAAATGGCGAGCGTTGGGCCTGTGAACTATCTTCCATTGCGTTTCACTCCTCTGCGATAATGTTATTAAATTCCAAACCACAACGAGAGGAAATTTTTCCGTGAAACTAATTTCAGTTCCATTTTGGGGTATTCCGTATTGGAAAATACTGCCAACCTGGAACATGGAGCGCCCACAGGTTTTCTGCTAATATCTAAAACAGCACAAGTATTCAGAAACTAGTTAGAAAGTAGGCGGTTGTTTGTCGCCAGTTACGCGCTGCTCATGTGAAATGGTCATGTATTGGTTAGAGAGTAATGTCCAGGAAAAACTGAAATCTATCCCCACGCAATCTACCTAATTTCCCTAAATACTGGGCAAATCTTATCCCAATTTAATCTCGGAATAAAATGGCTAATATTTGACATTATACGTATCCTATCTTCAGTCTCCTTCCCGAGCTATTGAGCAATCAGAGGATAAACTGTCATGACCAGCATTGGTGTTGCATCACGTTACATGGAAAATCAATTTGATTTTTAACGGCTCTAAATTACGCAAAATGTTCATTGGTCCGAAATCCAGATGTGTTAACAACGAGCCTTATAAACAGTAGCGCTCTCAGGTGTAGCTAAGTTATAAATTTATTCACACTGCCAAGAACTTGGTTGGCGCATTTTCACATAACTTGAGAACTCAATTTATTGCTACTTATGGAGGACTATTGCGCGGATAAGTCATGAAGCTAGGTATCATTCTTGATATAAGTAGCAAGTCAGATCTACCTTGGCAAGCTTGATACGTGGTCGAATTAACCGGGGGCCGTCTGGAACAAAGCGAAGTTCAAACATGCCCCGTTTCACCAGACATTTGGTTTGGCTCACCTTTTCTTGGACAATATTGAAATTAAAGCTTTCGTCATTATCTCAGGCACAAAACACAAACTTACGTAAACTACTCGAATGAAAAATTCAATAGTATAAAATGCACTGCGGAAAATGAGCCCAAACTGGAAACCATAATTTTCCTAGATTGCAGTTTATTTGTTAACATCAACCGTGGTCTCTGTGGAAATACCCCACATAAAATACAATTCAGAAGCCATCCGAAACATCCTCTTCGAACTAAAAGCACCCTGCAGCAGCAGCTCATAAGAGCTAAGGAACCAAGGTAACCGAAGAAAGCCAATATCTGATACTTATTCAAACCCTGCAATTTTCTTCTGAAGGCGAGTCGGCAAAATTCAAGGTGAACCATCCCAAAAGGGGTAGACTTACTGCATGGCTTAGCACAACAGCAATTTCGGTATATTCCTAACCGACACCTCACTTTATGGATGATAGTAGCCCATCACCCTTATTATGGTTTTCGATTTGTCCACCAAATTGCCTGTAATTATAAGTGTTTCGCTCCGTGGATCCGCTTGTGCCTGTTTGTTGTTCTTGAGATCCGTTTTATACATGCTTTCAGATAACAGTACAGCACCTAAAGACAAATAATTGGCGAAAACCCTGGTCAAGGTTTGTTTCACTGCATCAATCTTGGTGGTTACTGGTGGTCACTAGTAACCACGCCGTCTAACTTTCTGGCAGATATAAGGTGAATTCCGCTGATGAAGGGTTCCTTAACATGGTATGGGGTATGAAATTACCGAAAATATCCATATAAAAATGTGGAGCACTTACTGAATCCTACAGGGAGACAGTAAGTTATCCCCAGTAACCAGGAATGCCTCACAAAGTAACACATCATTTGATTTTTTTAATTTATTGCCTATCCAGCACTTATCCGGCAATATAGTACGTGGCCTTGAACAACGTTCGAGATTTGTCCAAGTGAATCTGTTGCCCCATGCCAAGGCAAATCTATTTTCAACATCGCCAAACATAAGCTTTGTGTAAAAGACCGATGAAAGAAACTAAACACTCATGAGGATCAACCAAATTGAAGTGGTTCGTTCTTAGAAGTTCTTAGTTCTGAGACTGAGCCGTTAGCCTACATTTGGACCTGAATGAATTATGTTGTTGATGACACGGTTGAAGTTTTCGAACAGACATATGAACTGTGGACTTTTACTACAGTACCCGCAATTTTCTAACCTGACCGATGTTCGCATGTTGCTTAAGAGGCACACGATGATGGAAATTTAATAACATCTACTCCATTGGCATACAAGCGCACACAGCTAAGACACAGGTTAGTAAAATAGTGGACGTACTACTCGGACCTTTCCGATTACGAGTTTGGCATCTCGCAACTGGCAAGAATGTACTTTCAGCACAGATTTTCTGAACCGGGGAGAAATGGTCTATTTATGAGGCAGTGGAGGTAGGCGCATGAGGAAATATGGAATAATAAATGTTATCACAATTACAGATGAATTACCGGTTTTTTCTTGTAAAAGAAAATGTCATAGAACAACCAAGTCATCCTAAATCAGTTTTTAACGAAAAACATAAAGGGGTAACTGTTTTTGAAAGCAAAACGCAGTGTTTGATGGCTGAAGCGGCAGGCGAATGTCAATGATCGATAGGTAGTTGAAACACCATCTAACCAGAACGATATCAATGACTTAGAAACAAATGGACAAAGAACATGTATCCATATGCTTCAGGGTTTCATGGTATAGTCAAGTGATCACACTGTGTAATATAAATAAAACCTGTACATGTTTCTCCTAAATCCACGTAGTGTGCTCAAACAAGCGTATATCTGTGGCTTTGGTTGTCACTATAAGCCGATATCTGTATGCATTTAATTTGTATACCGTCACTCGGTGACCGTAAAAGCAGCTTCGCGATTTACCTGAGGATTAGTGGCTCACAAGTAGGTTATCACAGAATTGGATTCTGTTGTCCGTGACTTTCTATTTATTGATACGGCCACGATACGAAATTCGCCTTTGTTTCCAACTCCAGCCTAAAAGTGTACGAGGAAGAGTGACTAATCATAGGGTTGGTTAGCATAGACCATCTGTTATTGAATCTTTTAACACAGGCCTCTAAGTTGATAATTACTATTCTGGAACTCGCTACATTATAAGCTTGTGTCAAGAGATTGACCAATATTCTTTACAGAATGCCTGTTGCTTGATCAGATTATCTTTATGAGGGTAACTACCTATCCGCAGTTAGCTCATGTGTCCATGTTGAAGTACTGTCAGGTGATGTTCTGTATAATTTAGGGAGTAGCTATTCTCCAGCACGCTCGTCTTCAGGTCATTTAGTACCTTTCCGATCATCTAGGAACAGCATCTTCTCGTTCATTTAGCAAGCATACGGATTAGTTGATACATTTTGTTAGTGGACGGTAGACTATAGAGGTCGACGTGGAATCAAGGCATATGCCACTTTGAACTGAACCAGCAGTGTTCCATTTGAGAACTACCCTGAAGAAAGGAAGAATAACAGTTTTTCTTTTTCTATAATTAAATAAACTACATTACGATGCGCCTTAAATCCTCTCAGGAACGCATTCATGTGTAGCTGTCAGTGGCTGCAATCGGCCCAAGAACTCCTAGCGGCTGCTAAATGCATATGTATATGTCTGTTCAAACACGCCCTGTGAATTTACGAGAAACATGTTCACG
This sequence comes from Opisthorchis felineus, assembly GCA_004794785.1. NCBI lineage: Eukaryota > Metazoa > Platyhelminthes > Trematoda > Opisthorchiida > Opisthorchiidae > Opisthorchis > Opisthorchis felineus. The sequence goes on from SJOL01000240.1 coordinate 1,195,282, forward strand.
TTCTGTTGTTATCTTGGTCCAAAATACCTCCTGAACACCAACTCCACAGAGCAGTTAAAAAGCACACGACTGCTGAATCGGACAGACATGACCGCCAAGCTATCAAACCCTATTTTTCTTATCCATTGAAAATAGTTATGGCGTCCTCGCATTTTCGAGGTTGTAATATGAAACCTCTTTAATGCCACCTAGCAACTCTTTTGTTCATATTTTACAACTGTAAATGTCAGTTGGTGGCTTTTCCAAAAACGTTATATGTGGTTTTGTTTTCACTTAGATTTTAATTTGTTCTAAAACGCGGATATGTATATCATGCCTCCACGCAAATGCCTGTAACATGTGCGAATCTTATATCGTGAAAGCTTGGAAATTACTTCAATAGCTAGCTCATATAAAGAAAAGAGAGCGCCACCTCACGGCACTCAATTTTGTGGATGCTCTACCTGCATATCTCCTGTGACGTCTGACAACTTGTGTGTAGATGTTTGTTAGAGGATTCCCTAAATGTGAAATTATGGGTACATCTCAGCTCAGGTTTGGTGACGATGTCTGCTTTCATTTGATTGCTCCCTGTTCCACTAAATTTATGTCATCTCAATTTGTCCACTCAATTCTAAAATGAGCAATTATAGTCGCATCTTTGAGCAACTTTTTAACCTAATTGATTGTCACTAATTGACTGTCATTGAAAAACCCCTAACAAACCGTAAGTTCCCTTAATATTCCCTAATATTTTGGACAAATTCCTTGACGTTGTTAGTAGCATTGTACAAAGATTAAACGGAGGCGTTTGTGTTAATTGTCCTAATGAGCTGGGCTATGAAGAACAGGAATAAGCGTATTTTATTGACGTTTGGATTCCTACGGCTCCATATGACCACTTTTGACTCGTTTCACCCGAGATACTCAAATAGAACAAGGCAAACAATGTTGGAAAACCACGGGTAAGACAAAGGTTTCCACAATCCTGTCGGGTCTTTCCAATGGTTAAACAGCTGAAATTTTGCTCTTTGATCTGGAGTAATTCACCTCTCAATTGTTTGCGTGTCACGGACTCACAAGAGAGATCACTGTTCACAAATACAAGCAGTTCAAGCATAGAATCACCTTGGGCGTATGAAATAAGCGTCGCCAGCTGAGTGTGAAAAAATGTGAATGCTCCAGCTTACCTCCAAATGAAATTAAGACTGAAGGACTATAGAAGAAGACCGTGAATCAATGACGTATATTCCATTCATACATGTATGAAACTACCAAGTCGGCCACAGTTGGATTACTTCTCTTTGTCGGAATTGTAATTTTCCATGTGAGTTTTATTCAACTTCGAGTGACTCCATTTTTGTCTGTAAATATATTCCACCCCCGAAGATCAACTTGCACATCTTGTGCAATGCTTAAATAAAGCATTCTCGTGAGTGTAGTGGCTGATTTGAAGCATACTCCATGTATTTTGACACTTTTTACAACATCTATCCATGGACTTTTAAACACCACATATCTAAGGCAGACTATAGTAAAATCAACCCCTGTCCTTACTCAAACAACATTTGTGGAAAATGTCCCGTAGAATTCTAACTAGAGTCTGGCGTGCTGGACACAACAGACAGTTTAAAAAACTCATCCATAGATTTCACCAGTTTTCGGAGAAAAGATGGTTTGAGCGAAGCTTTTGTCGTCCTTGTCAAGCCCTGTGCCCTTCTCGGAAGCACCACCAAACCCCCAATGTTCCATAAGTAAGAGAATACGTGAATGACTGCAAAGTAGTTATTTTACGTGCCTCAAATTTCTTCATAAAACAAAACTGATCGCCACTCATCTGAATGAACTGTGAGAGCACGCGTCATATGATGCTGCCGTATTCCTTTTTTTGGACATTTTTGCATGATAACTGTGGATTGTGGGAAAACATTTTGAATGTTAATGCAACCGCGCATTGCAAGCTCTCCGTTCAGGCACGCAAACCCTATTCGTCCCATAGATTCAGTTAACTACAGCTGACCCGATGTTAGTCGCGAGTAAAAAAAAACCTTGGCAAAGGCATCAACTGGCCTCTTAAGTCTAGTTTGTTGCTAACCTTCATGTGACTGTACTATGAATCCACAAACAGACGCATCGCATAGCACCAGACTTTAGATGATAGGGCCTGCACACCAATACCTATGTTATGTAGTTACTGTCTGGCGTACGTTTGGCGTGAATATGCCTCATTGATACACCTCCTTAAATTGGCGTAACTTTCCCATTGATCCTTTAAGAAGGTAATTAAGTTCACCACTGGCAGTTCCTGGTCGCTTTCTGTTCGGCAGATCCCCAAATGTGATTATTCATCGAGAACCGCCTTTTAGGTCCAAAATATTGGCTGCCATGTTGGTTTGTCATCACCAATATTCCGTTTAATTTTAGAAGCCGAGCGCTGAAGACGGATGCCCCTAGTTTTTTACTAGAACAAGAAACCGTTTCTGACCAACGAAAATTTACAAGTCCGCAAGCTTTATTAAGAAAAAAATATATGAGTAGCATTTATGATGGCTAGGTGGGCGGGTGATAAATTATGGTGGCTATTTGTCCAGAGCTACCCACCTCAATCTCCTGACGCACTTGCAGTGCATTTTCTCTCAGAGTTTGACATCTGTTCACCATGGTTTTGCACAACAAAAGGGATACATGAAAGCCTGTGTACAATTGCTGTTTATACGCGCACGTGTAAGGGGATTAGGTCTTGTTTCGTTCTTGGCTGCATCATTGAGGACGTAATTCGACTTCCACTCTATAGCCATGTGGGTGGACGTTTCGGGTCAATTGTTTTTAACAGAGCCCTTGAAAAACCCTATCATTCGTCGTTTGACTGGCCATCCAGGAGTTTTGAAAGCTTGAGGTGTTTTATGGAAATTTGAAGATTCAAACACAGCCTTCTTATGAACCGGTGTTTGGCTGTGTGATGGTTACGCGTGAGTGTGATTATTTTTTGTCTGGGATCTGCCTCTGTTTGTTTTTGCGTCGGCTGCGATGCATCACTATTTAGACATATTCTTGACATCTGACAACTATGTGTACTCAGACGTGCAGTGAGCGAAGCCAGAGGCCTGAAAGTCTTGTTACATCATTATAATTCATGAAGACAGGTTTAGTGTTTACCTCCAGATAACCTCTGCCGTTTCCACGTTTGGCCCAAATCTTGATCGGAGTACTCTGAAGTCAATTTGACGGATTCACTCGATTGCGTAAAGTACAGTGACTGGGTGAAGTTCAAGATTGTAAATCCTGCACGTCAGTTGCCTTTTGTTATTAATGTGTGTACTTGCATTGCTTTCTGACCTGTGTGTATGACCGTATATTTTGTACAATAAGTCTGCTAGACGCTTGGGTTCATTGAAACCCTAGTGCTTACAAGGTTGTGTTACATGATGCTATGGCTTAGGAAGGGCCCTTTTACATCCTCCGAATTCCGTCAGAAATGCCATCTCTAAAGGGCATTCCCAGGGTGACTACTGAGTTTTCAACTCCCGATCATCCGTATAGAGTAGTGTTCTAACTATTTGTTGACGGCTGAGTATTATCCTGCTTTTGTTTCTCAGTAACGCCCTGCTGAGTCATTTCGGATCATATAATCATTTAGACTCATTGGAGCATATAATCTTGACTCGATCCACTAGCGTTCCAGCGTCTGCGCGTCCAACGAACTGCGGATACGGGTACTCGTAATGCAGACACCCTTATGAATGTTTAGATTTCCTTTGAGGAATCCATATCTGGTGTTAACAGATGACGTGCAATACAGGAAGCTTATATATATTTTTCATTCTGTTTCCATTTGAGTTTTATGCCGCTGCAACGTTCGTTTAAGCAAACAATTGTTTCCTGTTTTGGGGACAGTATAACCGCAAACCTGTCTTCTAAATGTCTCAAGGAGATATGTGGTGGACTCAGAAAATCACTTGCTTGATTTACACCCTATCTATGGTCAAACTACTGGACAAACTATATAGCTACATAACCATAAAATTATATGCCCGATAGTCGCTCATCGCTTGTACAAGATAACAATAGAGTCGCCTCAATACGGGGCCCATCGCATCACTTCGGATCCGATAGTCAGTGTGTTACAGCAATATGTGATAGGTGACTGGTGATACTACTACAATATGTCTGTCCGGAAAACTCAGTTGATTGTATTTGTCTTCATTGCAGGGGTTTAGTGCTCTAACTAATCGACCACTGGAAATGGATCTCTATTTCCTCCACTTGTGACAGTGATAGACACGGTGATTATATAACAATTTTAGTTGACGCGTCTGAACAAACTAAGAACAGATTCTCTTACATAACAGTATGTGTCCTTCATGCTTTGTGCACGTGCACTCAACTCTCTATCAACCTTTACCGAAAAGCCATTAGTGTGAATTGGCGACCTAAGACAACCTTATCTTTCCGCGTGATGTGATTTAAATTGTTAATTTGCTTCGTTGTCTTGGCTATTCAAAGTTCAAAGTCACACAGCTTTGTCGAGAATCTCACTAACTCTGTGTTTGACATGCTCTATTAACGAAAATGATAAGATTGAAATGTGATATAAATACGCCTGGCAAACGTCCAAATATCAATGTGTTTGATTAATATGTACGCCTTCTTTTTGTTTGCGTGTTGTCTAGGCTTCTGCCTTGGAGGAATAATGCATGGAGGAAAAAAGAACATAACTGAGTTAGACGCTGAGTCTTTTCACTTCGGAATGCTGCTGAGACTAGCCAACCTGGAGTGCAACAAAGCAACAAATTTTTCGCATTGGTTTGTTGAAGATGGTGGCGTCAAGGGAACAAAAGAAGTTTGATACACACTTCTACCAATTCATAGTTCACCTTGCAGGATACAACAGATTATTTGTACGAATTCGAATTTGAACAAAAAGAAACTGTATGCGACAGACAGGAAACGATAAACAGCGATCCAAAGCCAGCGTGCAACGAACTGAAGAACGGAGTAAGTTTCATTGTGGAACATTATGTTCCCTCACCTATTTTGGGTGATAAAAATTTGCCTGTTTCTACGAATTTCTCTTATAATTAATTGTTACAAATTAGAACAACCACACTCGGCCATTTCTCACAGGCCTGTGGGTGGCAGATTTTCACTCATTGCCACATCATTAGGTCTCTAGCCTGCATCTTCCCCATAGACCGACCGCCCAATCGCTTAATAGGTGAATTTCGCACTTGTTCTGGTCCTGGTGCTGGTGCATTGCGAACTCCTCTCCTGTGTAGCTGAACCTCATGAGCATATTCCTACACTATTTCGCTTTACCCAATTTCAGGTGGAGTTAGTATGTAGCGTTGAAGCTATCCATGGACGGTTTACACACGAGACGGAAGTGAAAGTTACGGGCGTACGGGTCAAAAATGAAACTGATGGTGACAACGATGGTCCGGATGCGGAAGGGGATGAAAATAATGACGCCAACAATGGGGACTATGATGCTGACGTTATGTAACTCTATGTGCTACCGATGTTGATACCAAACTTTAAACGTGGAAGCGATTTATTATAAAAACATACAAGGGAGCTGTCGTTTGCCAGCTTCGTAAACAACGCGTGCTCATTGAAAGCAAAGGACACAAGTCTGGAGATTGCACTAATCGTGTATCTTTCTGGCCACGAAGAACCAAGCTTACATGGGATTTTGACATGCTCTTGGCAAAATTGTAGCTCCACCATAGTTTGAACGCCTATGTAGGATGATGGGCGAGATTAACACAGATATGTGGGGTTGGGCAGCTATAGCCTAGGTACACTATCTTATCTTGACGGGGCGCACTAGTAATAAGGTTGCGGCAAAGTTACGAGTCCACAACCGGTTTCGCTCATAATCGGGCTCATCACGTGGGCGATGTTCCCAAGATTCCGTCAACTTCGTGCTCCGCTTGAACCAAACGTGCTCTCACTCACAAACTAATTTGGCTTTAACATGAGGCGCAACTGAATCGCATCTGTCTTTCTCGCATATGATATTCTTTGTGCGGCTCATTCATCTGAAGAATGTGAAAAAACGAGAGATCCCAATGAAGTTTACTTAATTTCAAAGGTAAAACCAAACTAAGTGCGTGACTACTGAGGTGAGAACATAATGCATCGTTCTGTTATGAGAGCTAAGTACGAGAAGAATATAATTTTTGCGAAATACACTCATTTGCAAACAAACAGACTCACGTGGAACCCAGATGAATCTCTCGTTTGTGATGTTTGCAAATGAGTATATTTCGCTAATTTCGTGCAATTTGGTTTCAAGTAGAACATAAGGTTGACGGAAACTCGGGGAGTGCGCCTACCTGATGAGCCCAAAGAAGGACGAAACCGGTCGTGGGCTGTCGAAAAATTTTCAGCAACCTTATGAGTAGTGCAAATAACACGACCAAATGTTTGGACTTTCATTAAGATAAGTATCGATTGCAGCCAAATTGGTTAACGCCTAGAAATCGAATAAGAGATAATAGAAAGAAAAGACACACATTAGTTGTTTTACTATTGCTAGAAAACAGCGATAAATTCCGGGCAATCATGTTAAGAACAAATGCGAGTAGCATCCATGAATTCTCAAATTACGGGATTCATTGTGGTGGTCTCAATGTGGGAGCTGGAAGAGGTTGTATCTGATGTATGAACAAAAAAGATGAATCCTTTACGTAAACGATACATCCATCTTCAAAAAGAATGAGCTATGGGAACAGTTATGCAGTGACCAGGGATGTTAAAAATATCGAGTTGAGGAAGTCGAGGAAGTCGAAAGTTATGGAAAATTGTCCCCCCTGGATGTGTTGGTCATCGGAAATCCAAAATAGATACTCGAAAACTAGGGCCCACGGGCAACCAAAATATATACAAAATTTACATAAACTCGGTTACGCAGACAAAGCTATACCCCACATTCCGACTGGACTAAGCCCCGTAGCCCCATGAGATCCAGGAAGGATTATTCGTAGGTCCCCAAGACAGCCCATCCCAGCCAAAGTGATAACACAAACGGAAGACCAACGAAAACAAAAACCTTAGTACAAGAGCAAACTCCTGAACGAACCTCAGTGATACCGTGACAACATAGTTTAGTGGTGGCGTCAAAACCTGTGAGCACACTGAAAATCATTATCAAGACCAAAGACAGAATGACTTTGTAGGCAAAGTCCAATTTATGGACAGCGAGAAGACTATCATAATCAAACAGGAAGTAAACACGAAGAAGAATAACAGGGGAAACTAAAGGAACCTAGAGTTTAAAAGATAAAATGAATGCCACCGGAAGGTCCAAAAAGACACAGTATGACCCGATTTACCGCCCAGCCAGACTAAGTTTGGAATCTCGCTGGCATTGCTGACCTGAGAGAGCTATCATTCGGAATCACAGTAAAGAGCTACTAAAGGTCATTATTCAATCTCTTTTCTAGATGACTAGGACGTGATTCTCAGTTGATACATGCGGTAGCCCACGGCCTAAAAGCAAAACGTGAGTGATAAAAACGACGGGAAATTTGTTCGCAGACCTCAATATGTGTAACCGTTGAAACAGCGCTGGAGTAGCCCTGTGAATACGGTTTTGCTGTGTGACCCATCCGTATACTACGGTAAGAAGATGCCAGGAATGCAATAAACTCGCAAAAATTAGCTAATACTACCAGTTCGCAGTATTAAATATGCTTTCAAAGGCTCAGAGCAATTAAAAATATTCAAAAGACTTCATGCCAAGCTGGACAGATTTTACTTTTGGAATACATCTGAACGAATTCTGACAGTAAATCTTTTATAACAATAAAACATTTGCCGTGTTTTTGGAAGAATAACGCATCACGTTCCTTGCAATTGCAATTATTTGCGAAGGAAATTCTCTACCTCGACAAAAGATGCTTCGCAATAATGCTCACATTAGTCGAAAAAGGGAAGGTAACGAAACTTTCTGTTCGCCAGTTGCCAACAAAGTTAGAATTCTTGTGCATATTTTCTAGCAGGACTGCGGAATTGGTTTAAGGTTTCGAAATCAAAAAGAGTCACAAATGCTTTGGTTTCCGAATGTGAAACAAAGAACCGTTAATTCTAAAACTTTGTTATCCCGTTTCTACATGTGGGGAAAACATTTTCCAATAAGAAAACTTTTTTTATTGGTCCCGGTAAATTTCAAAACCAAGTACAGGGATAAATTCAGTGCTTTCGTTTGGTCACCCCGTTCACCTCAGTTAAAGAGAAGCCGTGAGGCTGGTACTTAACCCTGCTTATCCTCAATTTCCTTGCAGCACAGATAGACAAATACCATCCCTAATTTCGGCCCCAGAGTATTTAATTAATTTTACTTGCATGAGAACTATTTTTTCCAAAATTGTGCATCTTCTTTCATTGAAACCTCTGCACGTCAACTTGAAGCAAACCTAGGCCTAAACAGATCAAATTATGAAGACATTCGTCATAGGTAAAACAATATGCAAGCAGAAATCACAGTGAAGAATAATCTTGAGAATCATTCATTCATTTTTCAAGTGGTTGACTACTGCCTTCAAAATGTTCGGAACAAGGCTTATTGTAATAGATAGTCAAGTTTCTGTGATCTAATCTGTCTGCCGCAAAATTTGAACGTCAAACTGTGATTACTTGTATACACTGCGCTCAATTCGTAACCGGTCACTTCTCAGAATAGTAGCGGAATTAAATTTGTACTTAAGTATACTGCAAACCACTGAACGTTACTCCACCCACTTACCATCCTTCGTATCTGTTCAACGAGGAATAATGTGAGTTTGCCGGTGCTTTGTATTGGATATTGTCAAATGTCAAAAACAGAAACAGGTCAGCAAATACACATGACGAGCTACTTGCAAGCACAATCAAGTCTCCCCTCCGTATTGTTGTTAAAACGTTTGCACCAGCAACTCCGTGTAAGCAACAAAAATGATGAAGATAACTCGACAGTAACTGAGCGGGTGTAAACAATATTAGCACAGCAGTGTATCGCAATTGTCTTCCTGATTATTCTAGGTTGTGAATTTTGGTTCCCGACGGTATACGTGTCTCAGACGCACTCGGTTGTTGGCGGCGGATAAAGTTGGATAAAATACATTCCAGTGGACATTATTATGAAGTAAATGCTTTACACGGAACAAAACGTTTAGTCTCACTAGTGAACATCAAATGGCAACAGAAGAATGATAGAAGAGAATTAATTGGTGTCTTCATTCTCGGATTTCACAAAAATACCCAAAGTGTTCTGCTCGGAAACAGTACCAACGTAAGGTGCTTCCTTCCGGGCACGTCATAGTGTACATTTGGCCACCAGCAAGCAGCATCCCACTGTTAAAAACAGCTAAAAATTAAGACCACTCGACGTCCTGTGAATTACTGCACCAACTCTGCACAAAGAACTTGCGCACTTAATATTGTTAAGCACCCTGTACGGTCTCTTACAAAGCTCAGGTTTACAAAACTGTATGACCTAGTAAAAATTTCTGTTTCGCACACATCTGCTTCAACCATAACCTTTTCGTTGGCCATACTCCAACAGGTTTTATTTAATTCAGCCTAAAAATTTCAAACCGGGACTGCTGCAATACACTGAAAAATAGGAAATGTTAATTTAGTAACTTGAAGAAAGCTTTCAAAACTATTTCTTTGGAAGTGTTTGGCAATCTCCGTGCCTACCCTGGGTTATGTTGATGAAGAAATTTCAGTCATGATTGTGCCCAACTTAATGGCGGGTATTTGCTAGTTAGTAAGCAACTACCTTATTTGTGCCCCGATGGACCAATATGCAGAATAGTACTTCATCCTCAAATGAATATATTTATTATTCCCCATGGTATTCAACTGTATGGATGTAACCGAGTTGTTTCTAAACAACTAAAAATGATACTGTCCGCTGAGACAGCCTGCTTTTTCCTAGCACCATGCATTTTGATGTAAAATTATTTTGAGCGCATGCGCAATGGATTTTGCTTGGAAGCAGAGCCATTGGTAATTTTTAAAAATAAACGTTTTCGCAACACTTTCAAGGACAGTCAGCGCGTTTGCGTTAGCAAGATAGATAAATCTAAATCCAAGCTGGCCTTATTGGTGAATTTAACATTCAGTTGCCTGTTGGATCCATTATTCACTTTTTTTGGTAGTAAGTTCCACTGCTCGTAAACAATGTTCCTTCAGCAACTATCATCAACTATCAAACGTGGTGCTAACAGCGGTTCCCACAGGGAAACACCAAATGTTATTCAAAACAGGTTAACAATCGCTTGTGGATCAAACCCGCAATCATGGATAGAGACGCTGTCTCTCACAACCTTATTTAAAGTGCATCTTGTCCTTATGATGAGTGTCCACTAAAGCGGAGTTTGACAGATATTGACGTAAGAGTTTATCTTACTATGAATTCCGCGAAACGATTGAGGTGATTTCGAGCTACGCTGTAAGACGTCGCAATGGGTTGGTGTGCTTCACCACTCGGACAGAAAAGTCTCTGTACTAAAGCATAGTAAAAACACCATCTGGTTTTACAGCCAGTGGAACTCGAAAAAACACGATTACTAAAAAGCAAATGCTGTTTTTCGGGTAAGCAAGCATGTAGGTTCAACTGGAATCCAAACCATTGAGCGCGGATTGAGATGCTTTTGACATTATCCGAAGGTTTCGTCATTCACCGTCGTTTGGATGACACTTCATAACTTGCCTCCAGTCCTAAACATACGGCACACTGTCTCTTACTAAGCTTATTATAATCCATCTGCATAGTACTAATTCAGCAAGTCTTAGCTAAGTCACTTGCTAAGGGGGCAAAACTTAGGTGGAATAAGGTCAGAGTTAGCCACATATTGTCTGTAGGAGGTAGTTTAGTTCACTTCTATTCTTAGAGACCGCAATCATTCAAAGTACCTTATCCGGGTCTTGGGCGTCAGATCTGGTGGATATATTGACAACATACACAAATATATATTTGGATATGTATATACGATTAGCCCCAGCGGTGGTACCATTCTAATAATCCAGATTCTGCTACGCACACAAAATTTTAGGATTTAATTTGAAACAGATAGTGTGCATAATTTGATGAAGCCAAAATGGAAAGCTCTCTGGTTTCAACACCTGCTGATGGTTACTTGGCGCAGACGAGTATTTTTTTCATTGCTAGTAAGACGGTGCTACTATATAATCATAGGAATAATAAGTACAAATATTTGTAAGTAGAAGGAGTGATGAATTTGTATCCTACCTTCGAGTTTATCCTGGATTGCAAATTTGAAAACAAGCGTACTTTTCGAACCATGCTTCTGGATTCATGCGGTGTTCATCTTATACAGGATCTATGATGACCAGGAATTATCTTAAATTATATAACTCGTCTCCATGAAAAGAAAACAACGTCCACATTTTCTTTCAAGTAAAGGAAAAGCTTGGGGGGAACTCGGGGACTACGCTTACCTGATATGCAAAATCCGTCTTGGGCTATTGAACAATTTTCTGCAAACTTATGTGTAGTGCACTTCATACATAAAATATATTGCGACATCTCGAATATTGCACCAACTGTAACACCAATGTGACGCATTTAATTGCAGAAGAACACAACCAACGGGAGATTAAACATGGTTTCAGGAGGAGCCCCCCATGGAAACCAAATTCGTAGGCAACTTAATGTTTTTGTAGATATAGGAGGCCTTGATTAGAGACTGGTGTCTTACCATGAAGCCAACTACTGCACCAACAAACTTGCATTCAGAAGCATGAAAATTAAGCGCTTATCATTTTAAAGTTCCGAAGAAAGAATACAGTAGACATAATCCAACAGGATAGCATAGAAGCAATAACATCTGTGATTCACAGTGATAGAATTGTTCTTAGTCTAATACTATGCGAACCTAGAAGTCGTGTCCCATTAGACACTGCTCAGAGTTATTAGATAAACCACATTTGCCTGGTAGGCCTAGGCAATGGTTAGATTACCTCTAGAACGATGGGGAAATGATCACTGAGAACAGTAAGTGTTGAGTGAGTAATCTTTAGGTACATGTGGAGATGATCGGCAAGTTTAAGAACCTTGTGATATTTCGAGCACGTGAGCTTGGAAATTATTCGTCCGATCAGCTAAGTGATTCACCCATCACGGTTTGTATTGGCATATGTGTATTTCCAACAGCTAACGAATGACATCAGTCCATAAGCCTGGTTGCAGGTATTTGGGAACATCAAGAGGCATCACGCAAAGTGGCCATTAAACTGACTATAGCGTCGTTAGTTGGCAGTGGAGATGAAAATTGGAAACTCGGGTTAATAACTGTGTCTAGTTTGAGAAGTAGTCTGTGGTTTACTGGGCGAGGCTCCTTTCAACATTGACGCCGATAAAAGAATGAACTAATCGTTGTCCCTTAAAGCCCACCAAACCCTTGGTAAAGTCAGTGAACACGAGGCGCACAGAAGTGGCATTTCACTGTGTGATGAGGTGACAGAACAAACTCTGACAAGCAACACTTCATGGCGTGGCGCTGGAATGAAGAATGCAAACTGCCAGAAGTGTCGTTTTTTACAGAAGAAATTTCACTCTATTCAGCAAGACACCTTGGAATATCCCCGGAAAATGCAAGAACGATTAACTGGCCAAAATATACCTTCCCCTTATTCAAGACGGTTGTACCCCAGGAACTCACCAACGGCATTTTTTAGTAGATCATATCGTGATTGAAACGAAAGCCTTCTGGTCAAGAAAAGCGACAGATGATATGCAAGACAAGATTTTACACACGTCTGAAGTTATTCTCTACTTGCCACTCAGTACTAAGATTCAATGTGATGTATCAACTAGAAAAATATTGAAATCCTCAGACAGGTGTTCGTAATATGCTCAGCAAATTGATTTCCAAACCATCTTTTTCATTAGCAGGATTTTATCCGCTGAATAACGCCATATGTGTAACTTGCTAATACCTTCAAATATTCATTTGAATGCGTGTGACATTTTGGTACCAAGCGATGGCGCATATCTTACATGGCTGATGCCGCTGAGCTTACAAACTCATACAATTTATTTGGAAACAAATGGTGCGCAAAGTTTGATGAGGTCGTAGTGGAAATCTCTCTGGCTCCAACAATTGCTGATATTTACCTCTCGCAAAACTTAATATTTTATTTTATTTCCATGAGGATTATGTTGTTTGCTATGACCATAGTACTAATTAGCACAAACATTTTTTAGTACAAGGACTGACACATTGTCTCCTAAAGTTGAGTTTATCCAGGAATGCAAATTTGGAAGCTAGCTCGTTTTTTTATCTTGCACACATCAAGAGATGGTTCTGGATTCACGCAGCGTTCAAGGTGTACAGAATCTATGATGACCAGGCAGTATAATAAATTCTATAAAGCCTCTCCAAGGCGACGCAAGACGCCGTCTGTGGAGTCATCTTTTGAGAATTTTCAATGTGTACTCTGCGTGCGTTGCTTGTGAGGGGCAAAGTTTTCAAACTCACGGCACAGGGTCCTGCAAAATTTTGACAGCTGCGTACCACACTCAGTATTCTACCTAATCTAAAAAATGAATATTGCGAAAACTTTCCCATTGATTGTTAAAAGTTAAAGGTTACACGAAATAGCTGGCTACATCCACAGATTTACCTAGCAGTCAAATTCGGTGTCCCGGCTAGTCAGAAAATGGAGCGTGGTGTTTTAAACCCCCACGGCTTCATGAAAGAAGATCTAGAAGGATCCGGACTTGTAAGGTGATGTTCTGGTAAATCATTACCTTAATGAGTGCGGACCATCATTCATTTATTTGTAGTCCATTCCAAACAACATTGTTAAATGAGCTGTGTGAACAGAAATGTGAAAATTCAACCTATACACTCATCCTGATACCCATTTGGTTTTGACAAAAGACACCTTGAACTCAACTGATGAATATTCTAAACGAGAAATTCAGCTGGGTTCCAGGTGAGTCTCCCGCCATGACCAAAATACTGTAGAGACGAGTGTGTAAGTAAAACTTCTTGTAATTTGGGTTCAATAAGAACATAAGGATGATAGAAACCCCAGAATTGTGCCTACTTCATAGGCCCCAAGAAAGAGGAAATCGGCATTAGGTTGTCGAATACTGCTCAGAAACCTTATGAGTAGTGACGTATGTCAAAGCAATGTGAACAATTAGTAAGTGCATACTGAATTCAGTGTGTCCAAAACACACTATACGTTCCTAGACACTAAGCAATGCATACCTTTTACAGTTCAATCAGCGTTAAATGTTTGTCGACCTACTAACGAATGCTGGTTCGTCACAGGTCCCCGTGACACTTACTTGGTTTGTGGGTTGCAGGCGATCTTGTGTGGCTCGGTATTTTCGTTACGACCTAATTCAATGCTGTTGACAACACATCTGACCAAATGCAGAAGCTGGGATTTTTTACTCGTTTATTTCCATATCGGAATACTGATTTTCTCATAAATCTTTTTACCTTTTCGATTGACCCAGTTCCGAAATAAGTTTTAGGCACTGGAAACATCACCTTGATCATTGCGCAAAGCTCTTCGATTGAATCACACTATTTGGAAGATTAACTGCACTTTGGGGACATTGCAGTGAAGTTTAGGGGACTCTCATCCAGTAATCTTCAATAATTTTTTCCGACTGTTACCATGACGAATGTCCGCCTGAACTCCGTTCTTTTTTAGGCAAAAACCGGAAATTAATAAAGTTACTTGGATTGCTCACAGAAATTTTTTGGATAACGTAACACTAACCTATGAGTGTACGGTCCAAAGCAGCAAATCCGTCAGGGCAGGTTATCTGACACAGTCTCTTTTCATTCTGTAGAAATTTCTTGAGGTCCATACCCATAAAAACCGATCTAGAAACAAACTGAACTCTTGGGTACACTTAGGCTATCGAATGCATTGGACAACTGGCTACGAAACTGAAAAGCCGCAGTTTCTGATACGATGTAGTCTGCAACTGTTAATTCTTGATTCATGTCAACCATTCCTTGGCTCTCTGGTTCATTATTGTGGGTAATCTATGGCGTAAACATTCTGTTTACCCAATTAGGTGCCGCGAAATGAAATATCCCTGTCCTCGCCTCAAATCTTAGCTACCTGCATTTCCTTCATTCAGCAAGATCCGTGCTTTAGATACTAGACATGCAACAAATGAAGCTCCACCAAAAAGCTAAATGTGGCTAGCTACACGACCGACAAACTTGATCGTTGAACATCGGGATATGCCATATCTAAAAATACTGCAGGTTGGATTCCTACTTTTTTGCATCCGACGCCAATTAAGGGCACATTCTGGCTCAATAAAGTGCACAATTTACATGAAATTTCTAGTTACTGATCAGCTGCAAATTTGCAGCTAATTTAATTGTAGAAGAAGCATTCATTCAGCGACTGTTTGTTATCAGCTTTTCACAGGTGGAGCATCAACGCTGATTGACTGAATGTGAATTTATCCAAGCTTCCGGGGAAACCAGGCTTCATCCAGTTTATTTGCAGCATGACATGATTCACTTAGACGACTTCACTGTTTTAAAGGCTCAGTGGCGCTTATGACTGACCCACTGATTTGCAAATCATCCCTCTTACTCAGAAACTCACTAAACACAATCTGAGGCTTGCAATAAGACGTCGCATCAACGATCATGTTTGCGCTGGGCTCTAAGTTTCCAACATTGAGTCTTACCGCGTTTTAATTTAGGGAACTTACATATGCGTAGATGACTGAACTGGAGTATCATTTGACATTGTGCAATGAACTGCCATGGATGCCCACAAGATGACCAAAAGTATGGCCAAATGCTTAGAGGATTAAATTTTCAGGACCTATCATGTACATCTGCACCTCAAGTTTTAGGATTTTGAGTCCGTCAAACAACCATTTCACGATCAAATCTTTCATGCACCAAATCCGCCATTAGTGCGCGCACACTTGGTAACAACAGTCGACATACGGGATGGGACTGTTGCCAGTGTACACCTACACTCATAAAAACAAAGTGGCAAGTGAGATGGTACACTGCGAAATTTGCATAAAAAATGATGTTCGAGCACACCAAATAGCTTAGTAGTGCCCGAATCTTTTCGAAGCCTGGCTGCCAAATGAACATTGCGGGGCGTGTGACTTTTTAATGACATTCGAACTTGTACATTTTTACCACGTGACCATCCTATACCACTTGTGAAAGCTTATCACGCGAGTTCAAAATTAGTAGTCTTCGACTGTCAACCATCGCTTGCTAGCCAATGGCTTCATTTTTAACAGTTTCACGACTTATTCTAGTCCCCAGTCTTACGGGGGTCTTAAATGACGGTCAGTGATTCCCACGCAAAATATTTTGTGGTTAATCTACACCATTGCTGAAACCTGAAAGTGAGTAGATTAACCCCATTCCATCTCCGGTTGCTGGACACTTACGTGGATAGCATACGTGCAGTTGAATCAGGATTTGGCTTAGTTGGATAGAAAATGAGTGCAATATTGAAATCTTAAGCCTCACTAAGAAAGAAACAAAACTGTGATAGGCAAAGAAGCATGGAGTGTCCATGCCATTCTGTTACCAAGTTAAATTCTAACATCAGCAAATAAACGTATAAGTTTCATATGGTATTCAAAAGCCAGCGGCATTCTTCTGACTAAAGTAGGTCACCGCATGCATGCATTGAATATTAATCTTGAAGAGCATTTAGTCGGTTGACATGGTGATGAATGCAGCGAAAACAAATGTGATATTTTAAAAACAACCCAAAAATTGGTTATTGATCAAGTGGCTGTTCATCTTTTTCCCCTATAGAAAACCAATTCGGGCGTACAACGCTCAAAGAAGCTCGTCGCTGGGAAAATGTCGCCTGTCGGCAAGCCTCTACACGCCAACAATTATACCTCCTCCATGAATGCCTACGTAGGAAGTGCTGCCACCCAGTACTAATCACAGACCGGCACTAGACCATCCACAGGCGTGGGCCCTAGCAAGACAATATGGCAG
>SJOL01000240.1:1214566-1243538 GCA_004794785.1 Opisthorchis felineus
CCTTGGAGTCAGGTCAATAAAGGTCACAAACCGGAACTCGGAAGGGCCAAGGACAGAGGTCACTCCAGCATCGACCAGAGTACGACGACAGGGGATACCAAGCTCAAAGGTCACGTGGGCATCGGCAAATGAGGATACAGGACAACTGAGCGACCAATGGAGCCGCCCGACCGAACAACTAATCGCGATCAAAGGTCAGCTCCGGCTATCAGCACGGATATTACCACACACGCAACACTACTCAACGCACAACCACCAACCCATCGCTACGCATCACTATGCTCCCCAATAACGCACTGATGATGTCACCTCGATTGGTGATGAAACGTTTGCAATGAAATTGCCCAGCTCAGCGAACACGCCAACGACCATCGGTTGTTCATCTGTTCGCCGAGCTTAGCAATTAAATTGCAAACGATTCGTCACCAAACGAAAAGACAGCATCAGTGCAAAATGATGCTGTCTCCGAAAGAATACCACCTGAGGGTGAAAAGTAGTTGAAGTTCTACATCCATTGACAAGCTAGTGTTAGGCATCCCTCAGTTTGATCTGATCAACAACCGTCACAGCGAGTGACACTGCATTGTTTTAGGATAAACATTCAGGAGTAGCCGGACTGTCTGCGCCTCCTGCAGATAAATGCATGGAATGCATACAAACTGGATGCAACTGGATACAATAAATGACAACTCAAAACAAGGAAGCACAATGCAGTAAAGCCTTTATAAAAGCACACATGATGTAACAAAGCAACAGTCTACAACCTTGCTAGTAATCCAGTCTTTTCACGCCCATTTTGTTCTGGGGTCAGAGCTGTGGTTAAAATCACATTACTGAAAGCCACAGTTTATGCAAAGGGTTGTCTGGTGGCCTGCGTCAAACGTGAGATGCATCCTTCACACATACGTACGGCCAGCTATTCCGCTTGGTCTATGCAACGGTTGTCACAAAAAGTCATTTTTCGCCCCATAGTAAACTTAAAGCTTCGAATGGCCATGGGAAACCGAGCCTTGTAAATTTAATTCGTCCACTGAAGGTTCATCAACGGACCAATGTACGCTCACTCTTTGCCAACTAATCCGATGCAACAAGTTTAGACAATGCCGCCGTCGCTGTAGATCCCACTTGTCCAATCTTTAGGACTTGAAGTTTTCAGCTGCCCGGCTTGAGGTTGACGATAGCTGAATTAACGAAATTCAGTCCTACTCATTTCCCTACTTGCCATTCTGTTTTGTGCCTCCGCTCCTTACCTCCTGAAATCCTCGTCAGCTGCCTTTAAATTTTCAACCAAAGAATCTAGATACCAAACATTTTGTCTGTCAGGTGTCCAGTTCCTAGTGTTTAGTTAGCCACAAATAAGCTGCTAATGGATCCGGTCCCCGTCCTTGTGATATGTTCCGGATACCACAAGCACTGCAGTTCATCCAAGCACACTCGTCGGGGAACCCTTGTATCTGGCACTCAGTCAGTCCAGATAATACCACTTATCCACATCAGGCAGCGCATATGAAGACTGTTTAACTATCAAAGGTTTCACCGGCATATCGTCAATATTCCACTGGCGCATAATTAGGAGGATATGACAGTTATCCTTTAGATTTGATTGGTCTACAGACAGGGGGTCCGGTTCTCTCACACGCCCATCTCAAAAAGCACACTAGCCTTGGCAGCAAGGGACATCAGGTCACGGTGGAAAGTCAAGTCAGCAGACATTGATTCCGATGTAGCCTATAATCTCTGTTCCAGTCTTGATACGAGGAGAGGATTTATTACTCCGCATGTCGCATCTTTATGGGGGAACAAAGTCGGGTTCGTTCTAATGCTCAGGCCAGACTGCGCTCCATCGTTTACGGGCTTCCCAATTAAGTGCTGTAGTTCAGTAATGCATGTGGTGGAATATTATCTTATCTAATATTTGCCAAGTGTTTCTGCTGTTGGTCTATTTCAGTTCCGTGTCGGTACTCGGGAGGATGGGGAACGATTTGATGCCGGGCCCCTAGGCGCCTTTCCAACGACCACAAAATTAATTGTGCTACTGCAATGTAGCGAATTCTTCAATTCTGTTTATACCGCCTGCTCCACCTTCATGTAGTTGGGTTAACGAATCAGGTCGATTTCTATCTACCCCTTCCTCAGGTGCAGTAAATTTTTTTATTTATTTTGTCAGACAAGTAGCCATCTTTCGGGCATATTTTGCACGACGTGGTCAACTGCTGCCGTCAAAATCTGTGCTTCTTGTTGTGTCACGCCTGCATCAGTGAGCTTGATGGGTCTGGAACTGTCAGTGCGGAGGCCAGTTAATTCGGGTACACCAAAACTAGGTTCAAAACTCTGCGACAATTAGCGTCGATTTTTAGCGCGCTGCTTGTTACATCTGGTACATTACACCCTTTACAGCTGGAGTTTATGGTTGTTTCGGACAAGCTGGTGGTCAGTGCCAAAGTTGGATCCTCGCAGTACTGATGTGATGCACACCACTCCAAAGACGTGCTGGTAAAAAAAAACAACATAACCGAGCAGATAAGAGTACCCGCTTTATGCATGTAACCATGTGTTGCCGTTCGGGGTGAAATCTTGTCTTGATGATAGCAAGCGCGCAGGTAGCTTAAAGCTTGAGAAGCTGGTAAACGTTGGTGTTTGCGGTCACGAAACCATGTCTTCTGAGAGTACCTAACCACTGGAAGTGATCTCGAGTGACACACATCGAAGGCTCTGAGCAAGGGAATTTTGCCAGTTTTCGAAACTTAGTGGAGTAGGGTATCCACTTCGACATAGAAGTCGTCTTTGTGACAATCTGTAGAGCACAGCATTGGAGTGTATGCAAGGTCACGGTGGTTTGGCCTGTCAGTCGCAGGTGCGGTGAAGCAAGGCATGATGAGTTGCCAATAGTTTATATGTCAGGTACTTTCCTAATGCGGTCGAACAGGGCAAAACTGATAACAAGACTTCGGTTTCTTCCTATCGCGTAGTCGACCCAGTGATATATAAAAATCTGGTTTCCCGAAGACTTCGGCGATCAGCCAGCCATGTTGCACTGAGAATTCGGACATTAATTTCGTACTTTTGCTTTTCATATGAAAATAAGATGACTTGATGTAGCAGTCTTCGGACGACCCTAAGGAAAATGCTTGTCTCCAAAGCTATTATGATTTTATCGACTTACCCGCAGGAAGAGGAGTTAGCATTTACTCTTCTATTACCATCTACATGCCAAATCTCTCTGGCCTCAAGAGACCCCGCTTTAGCCCAGCAACAAAACTTCGGTAGGATAGTATTAGTACCATTTCACCGTGGTTGGTTTACGTAGATTCAGTCATCAAAAGCCACGCATTGTTGTGGGAGCAAACCTTGTACCTACTTTTGATTGGCTCCATCCCGCGCAAACGAACTGAGAGGAGTGCGCACATACTAGATGGTTGGATTGACTGTTTCAGGCCTGAGCTGCCCCTTATCTCCCTTCTTCAGTAGAACTGTCGCTGCCTCAAAATCTATCTGAACAAATAATTTTATGTGGCAACCCAACTAACGCACATACGGGGGTTATGGTCATTGTCTGATGACGGCAGAGTACTAATCATCATGAAGATCCTGGAAAAAAATGGACTGACAATCGAAGCTAAGATGTTCTAGAGCGTGTTTTAGAGAGCGATCTAGGGGGCGAGATGACTCAGTGGTTAGAGCTCGAATTTACTGACCGAAAGGTCCGTTGTTCGAACCTGACCTGTGCATCTCGACTTCTCGTGTCTATGCTTGGGCAACCTGGCAGATTCCCAGCCCTCGTGCTTCCTTCGGGTGGCATGGCAGCTGGGCAACGAAATGGTGTTACAGCTGAACGGTTCTGGAGCAGCTTTTCCAATCGGCAACATGGTAAGTGATGTCAGCAGCACGTACTGGAAATTGGTAGGTGGTGAGTTTGAGTAACCTGCTTTGCTGTGAGTGAGGATACACATGCATGCACGTGAGCCAGCCTGACAGAGCCCATACAGTTCAATACTTTCCAAAAGTGAGATAGCCGGGGAATGAGTTCGTCTAATGCTAAGACTTGCTCCAGGCAATAAACATACTCCATCAGGAAGTACAGAATACCTGATATTTAAATCTAGCAAAGGCAAGAGTGATTAAAAACTGTGCGGCAAAACGCCAACCTAAATCAGATGCACCAGCGGCAAACCGTATCAGGCGCTTGTAGCCTTGGGTGGACGACACTAAGGACTTTCTAAAGCCCAAATCGCCGCACACATCACAACTATAAAATTCGATCCTCACTGTACTCTATATCTCCAGAATTCTCCGTCCTGTAGATAACGGTAGACTGAGTGTAGACTATCACGATTCCAATGCACAAACTCTTACAGCGAAATTCATGTGTATAGACCGGAAAACTTTACCCCATTACATACCATTTCAGGCGGCTAACAGCTACACCCAGAACTACATTTCCGATACAAGAGCCGCCTAGATTCACTCTGACAAACAATCTACAGCATCATAGCACTTGACATTAGTCCGCAGGATGATACCTACTCCGCAGTGGCAAGCCCGATTTCGTGTGCTCATGTAGCCTGGTTAATTCACGTTCGGGACGATGCAGTGATTTGTACTGTTAAATTACAACAAGTACAAACAATATTTTTCGATCTTGCGGCCAATTTCGAGACAGACGTTTTGTAGTATTTTGAAGTGCGTTGTTGATCTACGAACCAATAGAGTGCAAGGGGTGAGAACCGCAGCTCCGTAAATATCGGCCAACAAAATTACAATAAAGCCGTCCCTGAGTAATCAGATCACATTAGGGGACATTAAACTCCTTTGTGGCAACTTAATAAACGCGTGCAAATGAAATTTTTGTGCAGTATTTAAGTTTCTCAGATTTACTTTCCACAGTCAGACAGTCTGGTTTCGAAATGTTTATATGTCGAATGCCACCTCATTCCGGACGGCATTAGGGTGATTTTTCATCTTACCCTATCAACGTGAATAGAACGTTTGTAAAGGTAGTAAGTAACAGAAAACAACATGAATGTTTCTGCTAAAATATTGAAAATTAATGGAAATAACATGAAGGTAGAGGAAGCACAAAAGAGCAGCTACTCATAAGCTCTCAAGGAGAAAGGCTGGTTGGAAACGAGACGAATCTAGAGAGCACATGTTTTCTATTGACTGTGCGGACGTAAGCGAACTTTGTAACGGATTTGTGCACTTTTAGCGGACTTCACCATATGCACTGTTCTGAACATAGAATTTGGAATAAAAGATCACCTGGTCTAACTGAAGGATTCTGATTCTTCTGGTGAATAAAATGGATGATGTTTTGTGGCCACTGCAATGCTACTCAAATAGGATAGACTAGGAAACAACTGAATGTACGCATCAACCAACCCAAGAGTAATGCTCGTTTATCGGCTCAAATGGCGTGTAAATACGGTGAATTTCGGGAAGATCCAGTCGTTACTCTGAACGTTCTAGCAGAAACTCACGCCTCCCTGTTTCACCACGCTCAGATTCTTTGAACGAGACTATGGATGCATACCGGAAGAAGCTGGCGAATCATATCTAACCTATGAGCGTCAATAAAAATAAAGGTTTGTCAGTGATAGCCTTGCTTGTCACCACTAATGAACATTCATATTAACCAGACGTCTGATCTGCTGGTTTCCGCCTGAAACGGCAGCCTTGCGCGTGTCCTTTTGGTCAATCCGATGCACCTCTCTGAAGTCCTTGTAACGGTAACTCTCAGTTTAGCTTCTTATTTTTGCTTTTGTAATTCTAGTTGTTCCGTTCCATGGAAACAGCACAAGCGGTGGCCGAAACCTCAGGCATTAAAACAGTATAATAACTTTGGTTTATTCTACTACAACTCAAACAAATTAAATGCTCCATCTTCAGTGTTCTTTACAAACGTTCCCCGCAAAGCCCGGTATTTTCAAAATCATTAGCGGATATTTTCAAATAGAGTCTGTAATTAATTTCAAAGTAGAGGTGAATTGTGGAATTTCTTTTCCGTAATCAAACTAACAGGATGACGACTGAACACTTGGAGGTCGTTTCATTCAATTGATATTTTTTTAAAATAACCCACTTCCTGCAAGTTGACCAAAATAGTGGACTGTGAGGAAGCCTACCTCAATGTGTACTCATTATTTGTGCGATAACACCCGTATGTCTCGACAGAGTGCTCTTGTTTCGAGCAGATCTACTTGCCCAAAAACGACAGAGTACCTTTAAGTCTGAAATTTACTTCCGTAATAGTAGCGCAAATCCTGCCACACTGAAACAGCTTTTCTTCATTTATATTCTTTTTGTACCCGCTCATTATCGTTTTTCATCCTTCTTGCCATTAGTAGTATTTGCTGTGTAGTTGGGACTGAGTTGGATGAATTTTCACCAACTGTTTGGTTAGGTCTGTTCATTCACGTTATGTATGGAATAGTTTCGTAAAGTAAAACTGTACGCAGTCCGACATACCGTGACTCAACCTACATCATTTGACTGAGTATAGTTATTGCATGCATCTTTATGTTGACGTATGTTGGTTATGAGAGGAATACTTCTACGTCATATTGGACGGAAGATTATTGGTTGAGTAGTTGCATGTGCGCTGTAATCATCGCCTCCAACATTGCAGATTTGTTAGGTTTTCTTGGAGAAAGCGATGAAAATATTGGTCACTCGTTTTGATGTGTTTTGGATGTTAGGCGCACGTAATTTTCAGTAGTGTCCGGACGGTCGTTTTATCAGACAGTGTCGTAAGACTTGTAACTAATTCGTAACTCCAGGTGTCCCTCCCGTGAATCCCAAACTCTACATGAACCACACGCCAAGATACATTTTTAAGCTGACAAGGCTTCCGTTCACATAAGCCGCAGGGACAAGTGAGTAAGGAACCTAGCATTACCGCAGTGTTCTGTAAGCAAAATCACACTAGCACCGCGTTAGCACCGCGTTCAATAATCCGCAACCCCTGAATCATTCTGAAGCAGTCTGTAACGTGCACTGAATTAGAAGGCATAAAAGGAGACCCGAAACAAGTACTTGATCTCAAGTGTCTCTTCAGCTTATTGTAATTTGCAACGCACGGAGACTGACTAATTGAATTAGAAATTGGTCTTTTTGAAACAGAATTCCTGCCACATTGTTTGACGTAATACATCGACTATCTACTGGGTTGCTTCCTTGTTTGACCGATATCAGATAGAGATTACGATCCGCAATGGCTACGAGAGAGAAGAGACTTGTGCTCTTGTATAATGGTTTGGTAAACCATACAGCGTACTGCTCAGGGCAAGTCGATGAGCTTCAAACCCCATTATCACAAAACGGTCATTGAACATCGACTTAGCATGCCGCGTGCATGAATTGCTAGAGGTTGACGAAGATCCGGAGAAACAATTCCAATTATAAACACGTAGATTAAGAAAAACGAACGAATCGGAAATGCTAGCTCCTCGATTCTGTTGTAAACTTTAAGCAAAAGGATGGAAATTTGTTCATTGTTTTAATTACATGATTTCTAGACGAGAAAAGTCGAAATTTCAAGGGCCGGTTTTATGTGCATTACTATTGGTCTTTTAAGCCGGTCGTGGTCAGCCCTAACAAAAAAAGTACTGAAAGTCAACTCCGTCTAAACCATCTCTTCGTTGACAGGACCAGTAGGACCCCATATCTGTGGATTTGCCGAGCACCGCTCATTTAGTTAAATTGTGGGGGTATGAATGAATGCACAATTTTGGAGATCAACAAAATCTTGCACCAGCAAAATTTAAATTAATTAGACCATTTGGCGAGCCCGAAAGTTCCCGTGGCTGATGATTTGGTGCAGTATGCAAGTTTTCACCAAAAAAGCCGATATCTAACATTTTCCGGATTTATGATTTAGAGTACGTGTACGTCCAGCCACATCCTACTAGAATAAATAATCAGTTGCCTAATATACAAAATTGTACTGTGTTGTAATGTGCTTTATATTGTGCTTTAACAGTGGAACAATGAGTGATTTTCCATACAGACATCATTATGTATTTCGTTGAGGATCCTACCAATGAACTTGATTTTATAAACCTAAATGAAATTCGAATCGCGTGTTGGGATTCGTATTAACAAAAGCAGCATCTGGGAAGCGTTACTGAAAATTAACTCACCCTGAGGCCGACCTAGTGTAGTATCGAACTTAGAATTACTGAGCCAGTGTGACAAAATGGAGAGTCACTCTCGTAGGAATCAACCGGTCTACCCAAACTCTCGTAAGCTACAGAATATTTCAAATTTGGTGGCGGTTCTCAGTGATCCCTGAAGTCAGATGGGCTAAGTATGGAGGTTAGATTGTGCTTCAATAGCAGTTTCAGAACAATGACCATGATGATGATGAGTAGTGCATTACGTATATAAAGATGACCAAGCTTCCTTGTCATTTGACCTCTAACATCCTGACTGAAAAGTTTCATGTGAGTCTGCTCATCAATAGTCAAGTGACAATAGCTTTCCCGGCAGTCTAAGAGTTTATAGCATTGCTAGCGTAATTATAGGCCAATAATCTGAAAACGATACGTGCCCTCTTGATGTAGGTTACGAATGAAGTCATGGTATTCATAATTTGTCTAGTCCTCTTAGTTTATCTGCTGCGAGGCCGTTTCTGGTAAGAATCAAGATTGCACTGCAGACTATGATAAATCCTTTGGGTTTATCTTAAACCAGCCTGATTAATGAAGACTTTCCATATTGCATCAGGTAGGCAGATTAGCTGAATTAGTTTATGATAGTCATTATTCCGCCATCATCCTTCCTTTCAGTATGCACATCACAGGAAGTACAATTATGATGCTGATGTGTTTCTTTAACAAACTGGTGTGATGGAGCGTGGTCTGTCCCAGAAGTCAATGAAACTCTGGTACTACAGTGTTTGTCTTGTAACAAAGGAACAGCCGATTTGAGCTACGTGAACGACTGCTCACCAAAAAACTAATGCACCTAATCAAAACGCACTGACCTTCAGCCATGTGGGCCCCATCAAACCGACGAATATACGCTTTCCACCAGAATTGAGCACGGGATTTCCGGTACCTTATTCTTCTTCCTAATGTTCAACTCCGCTCCAATGTCCGTACTGTGGAATTTAAATGAACACCAAAGCATGGAACGCCAGACGTATTTAGAGCCTAGAACTGGTCAATCTGTGACATTAGCTGTGGTAAACGATGAACATCCTTACACATATGTTGTAACCTGGATAACAAGAAGTGCACTCACTTCCAAAGTGAAACAAACATGTGATGCAGTCAGCTGGTCGGTTGAAATTGATGTAAATGAGGTCGAGTGATAGTGGTAAAACCGAAAAGCATATTCAGACTGTTTGCTATATAAGGTACTCCTAGCCATGCAAAATGCTGTGAGGTGTACAAGAATATGTATGCTTTTATTTTGTTTGCCATTGGCTTGGGAGTTTGCTCAGGCGCCTCTAAGATCGGAGAAAAAGTAAAACTCACAAATGAAGATGTGGAATCCGACGATTTTGAAGAAGTGAACAGGGTGGCCAATGTGCAGTGTAACCTGTTGTCAAACAGCCAATACTGGTTTACGCAAAAATATTTCTACCTAGGAACAAAAGAGGTGCGTTGCTTGCGGCGTGAATTCTTTTCGTTCTACTGCCTTTTAGGTTTTCTATTATGGCATACGATACGATTACAGTTTCGTTCAAGTTGAAACAAACTGCTTGATAACGCAGGTTGCTGCAGGTGGTACAACTGATATTGGAACTTGTGGTTTTCACGATGACGAGGTGAGTTCCCTCAACTATGGATCAGTGCGGGCAACATTCTCCGCTTACTTTCATTTGATTAAATCAAAGGCTTTGTGGAGAATTATGTTATTCTAACAGGTGGGGATAATTCACTCAACTGGCAACTGGCAACAACCAGTAATGCTCAGGCGAAGTTAAACATAGGCCACATACAAGATCATTAATATCGCTTTATGCATTTTCTTGCCATGCCGGCGACCGAATAAAATACAGATGATGGCCTAAGACGTACAGTAGGCTGAGTCCGCCTATGTACCAAATAGGTGTTCAACTCAAAAACGATCGTGGAAAATGAATGTGGATTTCTTGTTTTTTTGTTCCATTCGGTTTAGTCATTATCAGTTGTGGGCAATGAAGCTTGATCGTGCTAGCTCTAAGTGAAATGCATACATGTGCTTTTGAGATGTGAAATCCTTCGTTCTCAACTTCGTACAATATTCTTGCATAGACATATGTGAGAACACATGTTCGCTTATTACTTTTTGTCACAGCGGACTCAACGGTGTAACGTTACGGCTATTCCTCAGCCCAATAGCCCTGAAAGGCTGATTACGGTAACCGTTACGGAGGTTGGCACGGAGGAGTATTAAAGGTACAGATTAAGTGCTTGCCTAAAGTCTTTGGAGGTGATGAAGAAGGTGAGTTTCCATTTACTTGACGAACAAAATATTTGTGATCACTACAGACTACTTGGATTCATTTGAAATGTAATGACGTCCATCACCTAAACCGTTATTAATTACACACACCATCGGTCGAGGTCAACTCTGGTAAATGACAACCTCAAGCGGAGGGCATATATCTACGTTCGCTATCTCAATTGCGCTCTCTGGCAACTTATCTACGATGAAAATTAAATCCCGACAAAACCAGTGAATTATGGATTTTTGGATTTGCCGCTAAAGCATCACAACTAAACAAGAGCCCCTTGCAAAATGTGTAAATAGCATTTGATTTGACCGGTAAAGTTTCATTTGATGATGTCTTATATGCGCATCTTTTAGTGTCGTCATTGATAGCAATAAACAGATAATGCATACAGATGCACAACTGTCGTACATCCATGAGGAGAACAGCCTTCATAGTTAATGGGGAGAAAAACCAGGGGCGGGTTCTTGGGGAAAACGATGAAGTATAAGATGCTTACAACTTTGAACAGTATTTTACCAAACACGTATGGGCATTATGTGAGCATTACATCTCGCTGTCAGCGGAAATGGCACTGTGTCTTCTGAGTAGATCACCGAAGATAAGCTCAGTACACAAAAACCATTGTACCCTAGATATGTTTTCCGCCTGGGAAAGTTACAGCATGCGTTTCGCTGGGATCGGTTGCGTGCCATGCCGTGCACGGTTTTCATCAAGGTGTAACGAAGCCTCCATAAAGGATGGCGCGAAAATCCCAGGACCCACAAGTGGGTTGCCGGGTCACAGACTATTCACACGAATAATTCGACAACAGTGTCTTGAAAACAGAAAAACATACTAACCTGGTAAGTCTTATCTGCTGATCTAGTGCATCACTTCTTTGGCTATCGCTGATGCCATCTAAATCGTGCTGTGCTAGGGACACGCCGGGAATTAAACTTTTGACAGAGGGATCAAATGTCCTAAGACAAAGGAAATACCCCGTTACTTTTGTCTTGTATGCACGACAAGTTAGCTTGGGTAGGAGTCGTTTCTGACAGCATGACAAGGGCAACTTGGCGAACGCTGCTCGCGCAATCGTTATCAACGCATTAGTTCATCCGTTGGTTACATAAGTGAACCGATCAACAAACACCAGTTACTCATTCTGATATTATAAAGAGGCATAAGAGGATTGAAAATTCCTGGAGTGAGAATTCACCCCTTACGGGTGTGAAACTCATGGCAAAGGAGGTCACCAACTCGCACGTCTTGTTTAGAGTATCTTCGCTGACGACCAATCGGCAAACTGAAAAACCATATCGCCCAGATAATCCAAGTTCAATAATCATTCTCCATACCTGAATTCGGTGCCCGGAGTCAAGGTTCCATGGAGTGTACTGTACATGACAACGAAGATGACAAATGTGAAGAGGAAAGCCAAGAGGGGACGAACTCCACAAACTTTGGGAAGGCTTTAGGATAGATCGCAATGCACCATAACCCGTGTGAGAATGAACCCTGTTAAGCCTCGAGGGTATGTATTTGGCATGATACATCTTAACTTGTCGCAATGAGTTAGACGAATTATCCTTTGTAACGCTCCCGGAACAAACATATCCCTAAAAACCTGAACTACTGTTGCCGGCACAAGAGTTTTCTGTGTATGTTTGCCAAGCATCAACTGGAGCTCACATCATCATTCGCTTAAGAACATTATTCAACACATCAGAATACATGCTTGACGTATTAGTCTCCCCTAAAGTTCATACCAAACAAGTTGGTTCATGAGCTCCCGGAAATCTTTTGGACCACATATTCTAACAAGCTGTTAATTAATCTGAATACACAGTATAAATGAAGGTAAAATATCCTGCTCAGCTCAGCTGCACAACCAGCTTGGGTTTCCACATACTGCAATTTAGTGTAGATTAGATGAGTTAAAAGTACGACCTTGGTATTGGATGCTGCTGACAGCTAATTTTGCTTTAAACCGTACTGATTCTGACGAAATGTTCAAACTTCAATAAACGAATATATCTAAACCACATTTTGAGGATCGATGAAACTGTAATTCCATGCTATCAGAATTTTAGTTTAAAACCAGACACTGTCAGGTTTCCCAAGTCTACCATACACCTTAGGTAAAATCTTTTATAAACTACACAAGAAGATATCAGCCTAAGTCTTCGCATATTTGTCCAATGAATCCCACTGTTTACTGGTACTTGGAGTGCTCTGTCTAATATTGCTTTTAGGAGCACTGGACTACAGTGGTGCGTGTGACAAATAAAATGAACATCTCTAACTTCAGCTGGATCACTCGGCAAGGATAAGCGATGAGCTTGATAAAATACTTGCTTTAAAAATACTCACTTTGCTTCGGCAGACAGTTTCATATTCACAAGTGGATAATATATACGGAAAAAACCATCAAAGCACCGAGCCCATTTTTTCCACAAGACGTAACGTCTACCCATTAACCTGCAAATATTGTGAATCCTGTCTCCAAAAGAGTGACATTAAGAGAAGCATTTTAGTATTGGATCACACTGCGAAAAATTTAATAGACAAACATTTAAACAATAGGTCACTTCGCCGACCACGCCACATTTGGCTGGCATACCAGTTTGATTCCAGCTTATATTTTTAGGCCACACATAATCCGGCACCTCAAATATATGTTAATAAGTCTTCACAGGCCGGCGATATGATCACAGAAATATGCAAGAATGAACACGATACGTTAGGCTTATGATGATCGTTTTCAAGCCATGCCAGCTTTTGAAAGAATTGTTATTTTGTTCCTCTTTTTGCATCTTTCAGATATATTGCAGAAATTTTGTGCAACAAAATGTCTATTTTTTAATATTTTAAATCAATTTTGAATTAAAATAAATGTTCCCGATCTCGCTGTGACATTTCACGATTGTAGAACAACCGTCATGATGAAGTTCCCTCGGGTTTTTTTCTCATTATTTTAGTTTTTATCTCGCATGCGGTAAACATGCTCAAAACCTTTCAAAGATTGCAAAAATTGCTTAGGTACTAAGATGCCTTACGAGTGAATCATACCTATATGCTGAATGCTTTCTGGTACAGGCAGTCCAATAGATCATTCACATGGTAAGTGTATTATTCTTGTCCCAATTAGTACAATAGTGACTATCGACCAGGACGGAGGTCCAAGCTCGAAACAAGCCACTGCACGACAGACGCCCAAACAATGGATATCCTAGTGTGTTGAATGTTTGGATGGGGAGGAACAGAACAGGTGTGCTGATGTGTTAATAATGACTTTCGTAAACTCCAAGCCAGTTGGAATAAGCAAGGTCCAACTGCTCCAATTTACTGGTACATGCAACATTTGTCATTGATGTTAAATTCAACTGGCCATAGCTTTTTTTTATTAGACAGCTTCGGCATACCTCAGTGTGCTGCCTTGGTTCGACTGGTTAACCGGTTAGTTCATGGCTCTGACATTGCCTTGACTAGAAGTTGCTCAGCCATTACTTCGAATTAAATTCCCTCTCAGAAATGCGCATTCCGTGCCAGCGGACAATTCAAGACTACTGCATCAAATAAAGAGAACAATGTTGGAGCATGCCGGATCACTACATTTGCTTTAAATGAGCACGTTTATTGTGCATGACGACATCACTTACTTTGTCTGCACTCATGCTTGCCAAATATGTCGGTGCCAACCTTGATCTTTAAAATCAGTAACAGCTAATTTTAGTATCTCTCCAGTACCCCAGGTAGCCGCACATGACCTGGTCTGGCTGCACGAATACGTTACGATCTGATATTATCAGCTTAGGCTTAATTCAAACGTAGATTGTCGACCAAATCTGAGCTCATCCAAAGACCACTACTTATTCAAAATTCATATTCTGTTGTGACTTGAATTAAATGCAGTGTATCCAAAGGCTGAATGCGTTGCAAATAAAATGGACTCCTTTCTGCACAGTCTAAAATTCATGGCAGTTTTAGCGATGAACTAGCGGCGACGGTCTTCAAAAAATCCTGAGCATTCTGGACTGTTTCGCGCTTTTTACAAGGTTTGTAGCGAAAAACTCTCAGTGGTGTACAACAGCTTATTTCGCTTCTTTAGATGATGTCACTTTTTTTCGCCGTTTAAATACACATGGAGTTTTACCAGGTTTGAGCCAAATAATAATAGTGATATTCTACCTGAAATTCTGCACACATTTTTGCATGAGATAGCGAAATGCAGGACGTACTCAATCATACCAGAATACGCGAGTCACGTCAAGCCATAAAGACTTTGTGCAACTGGCGGCGAATTTTTACCAAGAAAGTTCTAAACATGATCAAATGCGCAGGTTATCTCAAAACGTTCAGTTGAGGCATCCAACAGGTTACACTTTATACAAGAACGCGGAACAGGAAACTACCACACAGAATCATTGAACTAGCTAGAATG
The DNA here is from genome assembly GCA_004794785.1 of Opisthorchis felineus. Taxonomy (NCBI): domain Eukaryota; kingdom Metazoa; phylum Platyhelminthes; class Trematoda; order Opisthorchiida; family Opisthorchiidae; genus Opisthorchis; species Opisthorchis felineus. The sequence goes on from SJOL01000240.1 coordinate 1,229,434, forward strand.
TGAGACAAGCTACGGACCACGGAATCACCGCGATCCGTAGGCTTATCGACTAGTGGTTTGCACTCGGAGCGGGCAAATTAGATAAACGAGGCATAGGTGTAGCACTATTCATATTAAAGTTGCTGAAACATCTCCGATAGCCAATAACCGGTTTTGCCCATCTTGGGGCTCATTAAGTAAGCTCAGCGTACAAGTATCCGTTACCGTTGTCTATTATTATTTCAAGAAATTGAAGAAGTAAACTCATGGGCATACTCAGGTACTCTCGGTTTCACGTGAAAACCACTTGAAACCAGGTAGATAACTCGTTTATAGTGTTCATCCTTATTTCATGTTCAAGTAGAACAGAGACTCGCAGGCTGCGCCTACACGGTGCGCTCCATGTAGGAAGAAACCGATCGTGAGCTATTGAAGAGCTTTCAACAATTTTATTATGAATAGTGTGTTACTTCTATGCAACGTAGTACGATATATCAAGTAGCATAACAACTGAAAAGTGAGGATTGTGGTTCGTAAATCACGTACAAATTGTTGTCAAAGTGGAACATAAGATTGACAGAAACCTGATGAGCTCCACAAAGAGTGTGACTTTCTGGGGGCTGTGTAAAGCCTATAGAAACGTCAAGAGTAAAATGTTCTGTCGAGGAATGACTTGGTCAAATCAAATTAGATGCGTAGCCCCTTCGATGGACCGCCACCCAGAAAGTCGCATCTACTACACTGAACGACATAGTTCAGAGATTGTCTTACGGTCTGCCTGAACAATTCCAGGAGTAATATCTAGACACGATCTATGGTCTAGCAGCAAATGGTCGAAAACTGACCAAGAGCGAACATTCTGGGCTCCAATTCTTTGTACGCCCAATTACTGGCGGCTGAAATTTTTGTGGGCCATGGGGCCGGAGAATTCACCGAATGTTTTCGCGTCGTCGAATCCGAACTTGTCTTACCGTTTATGGAGACAAAGCTCAACTTAATCCGGTTCCAATTTAGGCCTGGTAGTTCATTAATTTACGTTTTTAGTGAACAGCTGAAACACGTGCTTGCCAGACTTACAGTGCATCGAGACGCAGGATTGTGCACAAAGCCTGAGTCCCACCGTCAGCCTTGTTTATAATCCGATTCACATATCTCAAAGGGTTTCCCATGTTGGTCGAGTGCCTCCAAGGTTGCAACTACTCACAATACTTCAAGTTCCTAATAGCCCTGTATACTCCGTATTTCCTTGAGCATCTGCATCCCTCCACACGATCCAGCACTTTCTAGAGAGCGGTGGCCATGCACATAGAAATCGTGATTTGTGAAGAGAATGTTTTCTAAGCCTGCTTGCATGGAAAGCTGAGTTTTGAATTTCAGTGCAGAATTTGCAGTGAGGTTTATGCTGAGAAGTATTGCATTGCAATCACACCGAAGTGGCTGACTTCTCATATGATTACCGACATGTAAAATAAGAGGGAATATAATCTGGCGGATATTTTGTAGACTTTCCACAAGACAACGTAGGTGAGAGCAAAAACTGAGATCGCCTGCCACTCTCCGGAATAGCTGAATGATCCGCCTAAAAATCACATCATTTTAAGCCCAAAAACTCGAGACGGAAACGCCTCCAGCAGCCACACGAATGGGCCAAACCGCACAACGATTAATGATGGCGGACTGGTAGTCAGCGAATTCAGCGAGTCCAGGCTGAAGTGCAAGGTCTAATGTGTTGTACGTGAGGAAAATATATTGACAATTATTGAAGACAATAAGTGAAGACGTTGTTGCAAGATGAATGTGTTTCGTACAACCTCGTCTGTAAAACTGTGAAATAACATAAAACAAATTGCGTGGCCGGTGGTACCATTTATATGTAACGGAAATATCAATAAAACCAAGGTAGTCTCAGAGAAATACCAGATTTTTTCTTAGCACAAAGTATAGATTCGAATCGGCCAGTCAAGTTCATTTTATGCAACCGACATCTTCGTGCTACGACGCTGAATCAGCAGCGAGTCTCATCTGTGAGTTGTCTCGAGTTGATGTCTGGTTATTCAGGACTTACATTTGGGGGGTCACTAAAAGTAACCTCGAGGTCAGCCAGTATTGGTCAAAGTCGCTTGGCAGAAGCTCCCTTGCTCGTGTTTCCAGCCTTTATTAAGCTGTGCCAATGTGTCACCGCAACTGCATATAGCAATATCATTACCAAAATGATAATTTAACAGCACCAATACTTTTTTACTTGAGCTCTATCTCTCCATCGCCAAAAGCATTTATATCCTCACGTACCTAGTCCATTCCACCCTAACGGTTAATGCCGATGATATCACAACCCGAAAGAACTAAATCTATTAGCTGTTATAAAATGTGCCAATGAATGTTGGAACAATATATCCAGAATAACTGAAACAAGCCGAGTTGGGCTGTGTGTGAAAACACCTTGGGTAATCTCCATGATGCATGTCGCACAACAGAGTTGTGTACTGACGATATAAAGTGCATGTATGAAAAGTCCAACAGCTAAAATTGAACGTGCTCCTCATACTAACAGTAACGTAGAATTCACCCAAAAACAACCAGTATTTGCAGATGCTGGTAAACTAGTACCTAAAGGCATGTAAAAATAGCAAATTACTGTTTAGCATTACAGTGAAATGCAACCGTGTTTAGGATTGATCTTTTCTGAAACTGACAACTCCAAGGAGGGTTACAACACGATAACTGGAATAAGGCTTTACCACGCTACTAGCACTGGGGCAATATTATAACAGGCAGAAAAAATAAACTAAACTAACCCACTCAAATTTTGAAATTGGAGAAAATTTGGTTACAAAGTAACTTCTATCGTCTTAGATACTCTCAGGCTTGTACCCATTGGAGACTGTCTTAAACTTCAGTAAAACCAAATTGCAAAATTTTGACTCATTGTGTGTGTTAAGTCGTTGGGTGTGTTTTTGTTCGGAATTGGGCAAGAAAACCTACAATTTTAAAGTATTTCAAAGGTGACCTTGCATGTGCGGCCGTGTTGTGTTTTCAGCACTTTGTCTTAACCGTATGAATTACATTATGATGATTTGGCGTGGACACTCATTGAAAACTCCTTCAAAACCACGTTTTAATCATAATTGTCTTCAACCTACTGCTAGGCTCTGAATCGGCATGATCACCTAGGCAGTCTGATATACGAAAAAGGATGTTTTGCCCGTATAAAAATGGCGCCTACATAATATGCCGCCAGAAGCCATTTTTCAACTGCCAGTGGCTTTCACCCAATGTTTTTCTTCAAACTCTTTGCGTATTCCTTGACAAATAGCCCGAATGTAACCCATATTATTTCTTTTGGAATAAAATTTCTAGTTCCAACTGTATACCTTCAGAAATTGTGTACACCTTGACCAGGGATATCAACCAATGTTCACACATGTTCGGCAAACCAAATAAATTTTGTCAGCAAAGTCCAGCATTACTGCATGGTAATTCAGACGTTTTTTTTCAGAAACTGCTTGAAATTTCGTCCGATGCTATGATCCTTTTGGTCGTTCTTGTCAGCTTTCAACGTCTTTATTCCTTCAAAACACACTATGTCAAAATGCAAAGCTAGTTGTCGATGGTTGTGTCCGATCGTTCCACAATAATTAGGCGGCAAAAAAGCGAATATTTTATTCTACTTACGGGTAGCCAAAACAGTGGTGCGCTGCCTGAATACAGTCTATTTTTGCAATGGAGTGGGTGGCATGTTTGCCAACAATTTCCTGAGAACAGGTCAATAGTTCAGATGCAAAGTTCTCCATCGTCTGCAAGTTCAAGCAAACTTCGCTTATTGTACATCGTGGATAGCACAAATATATGCAAAGTTACCCGTATTCCACTTCCCAGACGTTTGGGGATGGAAGGCTCAATGAGCAGTTGCTTAGTAAGTCACTTGTTTCATTGTTTTCTATAAAGTATTGCTTATTGTGTGTGCAGCGCACATATCTCAAATCCACGTTACATTTTCTGAAGGCTTTTTTCCACTGTGGTATAAACGGATGGATTATGTTTGAGACGGACACGATAGTGGTTTCTTCAGCTGCTTCAGAAAATCCCCTCATTTTTGTCAAATTAAGCCTCAGCCGCACTGATCAATGAATATGTCAACACTGTGCAGGCCTTACGGAATAACTGCTCAAATGTCTGTTTGAATCCTGACATATTTGTTCTTTGTTCATTGTTGTCTTCCCCAAGAACCACAGTCAATCAGGACAAATTAATCAAGCTAATAATATGCCTCACAAAATTCTGAAGGGGAATCTTATTCTTATTTGTGATATAAGCGTCCAGATTGTATTAGTTTGGCTTATTAATGAGTAATATATTAAGCCTGCTTCTGTCAACCTATCCCAAGAAGGCCTAAACCGCTAAAAACTTGAGAAAGTGATTGTGCTTGAGTTTTCTTTACCTGTATGGCGATCTACACTGACCACACACTTGGCCGTTTTTGCAACATTGCCTCAGTCAATCCTGTAAGATATCATTTTAAAAATATCGAACATCACTTAGTAACCTGCTTTCTTACCATGCTACAGAATACGTAATGACTCTACTTGCGAATATTGGGTGAAATAGTCCTCTTACCCAGCTTGTAGTTACATTAAAGATAAACTGTGAAATGACTTGGTTACTATACGTTGGCCTCCAGAAAATGACAGATAACGTTATTTCTGAACTTCACTCAAAGCAAAGATTGCGGGGGCTTTATGCATCGAAAGCTGGCCGAGGTTGAGACCGACCATGTCAATGTTTAGGTGAAGGGTTATATATCTACCGATTGGTTATTCATGTAAGTTATTCTTTGGAAACCGTTGGTATATTGGCATGTGTAAATTGAAGTTTTCGCTGCTGGAAACAATTATTATAAAAGGCGCAGCATTAATCTAGATAACTGCAAACACTTCTTAAGCAAGTGTCAGCAGAATTTTTTCACAATCATAAGTCATGTTTAATGGCTCACATTTAGAAGTGTCTGCATATTTTGGCTTCACTCGGTTTCCTTCATCTCCTAACTGCTTCGGTCCTATTGAGTCGTTGTTGGTGACCCACAGGAGCTGACCGCTTCTGGGTGATTATAAGATGTTCGATGAATCGCTTGACTATTTTAAAAAATTAGGCTTTGAATTCATTTTATTCAAATATCATAACTACATTTACTGTCTTCAAAATATTTCGTCTTGCAAGAGGCGATTAACTTCGAGAAGGGAGTTTGCTACGCTAATTCGAAAAATTGCATCCGCGTGCATATCGTCGAAATGAACGTTGGTCTACAACAAAAGCCTCGGAAAACAAAGTGGCCAAAGAGTTTGTGACGTTTTAGAAACACCAGTGTCAGACAGGCCACCATTCGTTTTTCATCTTCAATACTCGTTTCTCTGCACTTCTTCGTGTGAACTCTTCGTTCCCAAACGAAATTCAGTGCAACAATGCTGTGACTCTATGCCCACTCATTCCATTAATGGACCTTGAAATCCTCCTTCAAAATTCATCGTACGGTTGTGTTTAACATCCACTTGATAGCAATAGCGCTCAACTCGAGAAGCATGCACTAGCACCTTATGCCATTCCTATCGGTTTTATCAGTCATAATTCCCCGGACATTTGCCTGTAAGCAGTGAAAAGAGTCGAGTAATTTTAAAACACTTTTATAAGTCTACCTGAATATACGAGGTATACATTTAAATAGACCAAAGAAGCAAGTTCTCCTAGAGGCTTTCACCTTAATACATTCTGAAAAATAAGAAGGGTGGGTTGTAGACAGTCATCAGTGCACCAGTCGAGGTAAACCCAATTGGTTTCCACCTTACAAATGTCAATTGATTTACAACCACATAAAATGAGTATCTGGGATTTCGGGGGTATACCAAAACTCAGTACAAATCCGGAGGACTGGAAATAATGGAAGCATGCAGAAGTTCATAGAGGGAGCAGGAGAGGCATACATATTTCGGTGATTAAATGGAGGGGGTTGTTAATGATTTGGATATTGTATTTTGTTGAAGGTTTCGGAGGTATGCAGGAGAACAATGCAATCAGACTTTATATTTGCCCAACTTTCCAACGTAGGTCGAGCATTTGGAAGGAACCGTTGGTTGCACAATGAAATTTAAAGGCATCTGTTCAATAGTGGATTACAGGATCATGTAGTAACAATCCAAGGCCCCAATAATGTTGTAGATTTAACGTTGTCGTTGTTAGTTATCTGAGTAGTTTCTGAAGAATGCGTTCGTAGCTGATTATTTTTGCTGTGATTGGTTCGAGTAACGCTTCGAGCGAGGACACACTAACTGTCCTGTTCAGTATCTGTACTGCGCAAAAATTATCTTGGGCTGATTCGATCCGAAAATCGTCACTAGCTATTCTGAATTTCTAATTCACTGGAACCTTTCTATCTACAGCACCGAAATTCCTGGAGGTAGATATTTTTGAACATTTCTAAGTTGTACTAGATCGCGTTGCACTCAGTAAAAACCGACCCACACTGTTTTTATACATGTCGCAAAAGACGATGTGGAATATAACAATGCACGTGAACTTATGGTCCATTCATTGCTCACATGGTGTTTTTACTTACGCTTACTAAGAGCTGAAGAGTGAAAGGACAGAAAGTTTGTAATCCACAAAACTTTATAACAAGAGCACACGTAGTTTGAAGTTAGGTTAGGACGAATAGAATGGGAAATTTCACGGTAAGATTAATACACGAATAATGGTGGCTCTAATGCACACATTGTATTGGTCAAAAATTAACCAAGCACACTCAAAGATTGAGTGAGAACCTAGATAACAACTATCCTACAATTTTTCAATAAGTGTGTGGTTTCGAGGTAATATTGAATGTCTGTTTTGTGTTCACCTGGATACCACCGTCCATGCTGTGCTTGGTTATGAAAATATTCTCGGCATAACATTTTAAAAGTAAGGGAGACACTTGGATACATACTCATTTACCCGTGTCCGGAACTGCTTTCTAGTGCTCACAACGTAATTGCGATTGGATCAAATTAATTCTGGGAGAACCAAACTACCATATATACTGAAAAATGTCTGAAATGTCACACACTGAGTAGCGGGTTCTACTATTTTTAAAACAAATTCAAGGCAAAAGCATATGTGCGTTTGCAATTTTTACTGAGGCAACATCCGGTGTGGAATAGAGTTCCGTTGTACTCTAAGAGTATACCACGGCAAACGTGCTTCCATGTAATGAGTACCAAATTTCAGTCGAAAACTACTGTCCATGGCGTCTATAATCCCTGCTAAGAGCAGAAGCGGAAGGGTTTACCTACTTGATAACCTTTTGGAATTTAGTCAGAACGGTTTATTTGGCGAAATAATGAGATAGACGTAGTATAATCAATTCTATTTGCTCTTTCATTCGCTGCTATCATATCTGGAAGCAACAAGAAGAGCACCCACAAATATGAACTCTTGATTGATTTGCGACATTAGATGTAATCTGTTTTCGGCATATCTAGCGCGCTCTGAGAACACAACCAATGGATGAACTTATAAAAAGACACACTGCAGTATTGCAGGAAGCTGAAGTATGGGGCTCAGTTTGACCACAGAACTAATGATGTCGATTCGGGGTTCCTTTGGATACGGTCTTGCCATACCCCTCTCAGGTACACTTCGTTATTCGGTGGAACGTCACTGCCTAGTAAGGTGAAACACTAGATTTAATGGAAGTGAGTAGAAGATCCAATAACTGATCTAGCACATCAACGCTGCTTGAGCCACAAGTCACTTCCACACACAAAACAATAAAATACATGGTTGAACCACGTCAAGCCCATCAATGATAATCAAATACCCATCCTGTGGAAGAAAAGGCGGCACAATTTTATAAATGAAGTTCATGGTGTAGGTTGGATGTCATACGATCGAAAACGATGCTTTTCTGGAGTATAATTTTGAAAGCCTAAATTTGCTCTCAATTGCTAGTGTTACCACTCATGCCGACGCTTTCGTAATCAAATCCATGGAAGACATCAGAGATACGGATCACTTATTTGATGGCACCCGATAGACAACTGCTGGATATAAATCTGTTCACGTAAGGAGCGAAAACTTATCGGGCAAAAAAAGGGCAATGAGACACTTAATTTATTTAAACGTCTTAAACTAAGGCGACAAAATACCGAAAACTATTCCACGGTTCACTTACACTCTTTCGAGTTTGATGCATTTCCAGTGTCTTCACTAGTTTCACTTCCATTTTGAACACCACTTGTTCGGTTGGTAGATTTATACTACTAGTTGAGGAGTATCATAGACGAAGGTTATCTAATTAACTGAGTCTCTGGTCAACTCTAAGTCCTGAGTCCAATTACTTCACAGCACATCTTGAAGCATGACTGTTTTCAGGCGTATCAACTGTGAAAAATTAATTTTCACGGCCCTCTGTTTTTTTCTAAGAATGTTGAGTCTCTGTAGCCAAGATTTCAGTTATACCCGCGATTCGGACGGAAGTCGATGATGCATAGAAACTTCTGAGAGAAATCAGCTTGCCTTATTCCATCCAAAATGGTTTCCACGTTCCATCAATCGTTGACAGAGTGGAGCAGACTAGTAACACATATCTTGTCCCTCTGATGCACTGTCCAATAAAATAGACTGCCCATCAATTCAAGAATAAAAGAGCCTGAACTTATACCCACAAAGTCAAATCGTATTTCCCAGTATGTTCGCAATGAGGCGCACACAAGCACTAACTGGTGCAACTACCGAGCATCTTGAGGTAATAATAAATCAGTAAATAAATTTTGATTTAAGGCCAAACTATGGTTGATTTCTCAGCTTTTTATGTGGACCCAGATCTCTCAACTTAATTAGCACTCCACATCCGCTAATACTCCGGTCACTAGACAGTGTCAAAGAGCATACAATCGTCCACCGATAGTAAACGGCTGTAGACATCTTTTCAATCAATATCATAATCAGCACTTTGTCAATATCACTTTTGACATGCGCAATAGAACCCTGTGCCTACGCACTTTTCACTATTGTTTATAAAATCATTTCAGTTGGCGAGCAACGAGTGTTGGTCGAACTGTTTATTTACATGAGGTATTCTATGGTACCGCCTATCTTTTGGGGCAGTGGGTTCTTAAGTTTCAGTACGGAGCCCGAAACCAGAACAATCTGACTTTGTTAATTAAACTTTTTAGGGGCCTTCTAAATATGCCATTGGATGTCGTAGTCACTTGTGGAGATGTAGTACTAAGGCTCCATGTGAGCGGGTTTCGTAATATTCATAAAGGTATTAGGTGGACGCAGTTAATACTAAGGACTTGTGACGGTGCTCATCGAAGTTACTGACCGCGCCAGCAAACGTGTGTAGACCTCCTTGTTGGATCTTATAGCTTAGCTGCTTTAGTAACATTGTGCTTAAAGACCACAGACCTTGATGTTTTTGTTAGAATTTTTAAAGAAATTCTGTTGGATTCTGAGTGACCTGTTAATAAATGTTCCCCATGAAACGTTTCATCACATCCTCGGCCACCACGTTTACTTAAATATGAAACCCTTTATTTCGTCTCGTATCAATTCAGACACGCAGAACTGGGTGACCGTATAGTACTTTTGCGTTATCTAAGCTGGACTTAGCGGCGTCAAGTGTTAATAGAAATTATCGTCAAATTCTTGATTATAAAGACTTCGCGACTGTGACATGCGACAGCGTGGAAGTGAAATGATCATATTATCAAACTGGAGGATTGCCCTGCATTGAACGAAGGTTTCATTACAAAACCATCCACATTGATAGAAGTTTACTGACAATGTTAGACATTGGCAGATGTGTATGAAACTCTCCCATATTTACGCCTAAACTAACTGTTTCTAAAACACACATACGTTTCTTTCATCTCACATCCAACTTCCAGATCTACAACTGCTTTGCATTCCTCTTTTCTCAAAACAGTTTTGCTCCACCCAATAAACACCACGCTTTGAAATCCGGCGAGAAAAATACAACTCAGAGTTTACCAACCACTGTGAGTAGGTACATGGATCAAATTTCATCGTATCTTAATCCTCTCATCACAACGTAGTGAGCAATAACAGGTCAGTATGCTAATGCGACTGAAAAAGGTGCCACTGGCACGTGTTATCAAACTACGTTTGATAGAGAGCCATTGACGGGAATCAGACACATCCTGATCACTGTGGTAAATTTTGTATCTGGTCGCCAAGACTGCGCGGTTCACCTCATGTTAAAACATTTTGAGGTCACCGACTAGGGCTTTCAAAATAAGCACATGCCTCTTGTTGGTGCATCTGAAATCGAAGTTTTAAAACTGAAATAGTATTCCGCACATACTCCGTTATAAGAGGTCCAGATAACTCCGTGCTTATGCACGTACTCCGTGAACTAAAGGTCCGTGGTTTGAACTCAACCTCAGTATCTAGACTGCTACTTAGGCTTGGGCAATTTGGCAGTATCTTAACCATGGTGACAGAGCATCTATGAACCGAAGATTTGTTACAGCTGGAGGATTAATGTTTTCTGGGTGAATTTTATTTCGCCGGTGATGCAAACATGTAAATCGCTCAACAAGAAACCGGATAACTAGGAATTAAAATGTTGCCTAGAAATATATTTGTAGGCGAGGTCAATGCGGACAAAATCGCTTTGTTAATCGACCGGGCCATATAATTTCGTTTGAAACCGAATGCTGGAAATGTTGCTTCGTTTCTGTAGACAACTTCCACATTTAGAGTTTCAGGGTTTGCAGTATCACCAGATGGAACCTCAAATATAAGAGCTTGAGTTCTACTATAGACATATATATATATATATATATGTCTTGATTGATGCATCAGGCGCAGCAGTAACTCGGCGGATGAAGCCAAACCACATTCGTAAATGTCGATCGTCTCTTAATTTGCCTTAGAGCTGGCATCACTAACGTGTTTTACTGACGACCAATTGCTGTGTATTCAAGGCAACCGTAAGGCTGCTTGATGGCTGCAAAACAATATCCGGTGTAGCACAAACAAACGTCCACTTTGCTGTACCCGTCTGTTCAATACAAACTTAAAAGATACAGCGCCGATCCACGATTCTCCAATCGTTATACATTCAATTCTGGTGCGTGTTCTTGACAGAACATTACTCAGGTTGCTCAGTCGCAAGTCAGTGTTAGAAATCCATCAGCCTGCACCATCACATCGGATGAACTCTGTAGAACCACAGCTGTCACGAATAGCTAATATCAATAACATACAGCCGGACGATGTTCACAACTTTGAGCGTGAAACAGTGGTGCAAGCTTTCCCATAATCTACCCCATACGCACTGTCGTTGGGTTAGAGCCTATGATTTCCGATAAAAAGTTTATCTTCGTTTGGTCAGGTATGGAACTAAACCTGTCAGTGGTTTTTCGAAGCACCAGATTGAGTGTGGTGTCAGGCATTATTTGCGGAGGACCTTTTTAGGCACAGTCTTTTTATAAAAGATTAAAACGGAATACTTAATTGGCTTAGTTTCTGAAAGTACGCAATCCTCCCAAAAACTTGTTGGCTAGATAGACTTCCTCCTCCAAGCCAGATTTACCGGCTCGGAATAAGCGATGGCTTGATTAACTGCAAAATAATTTCTTGTTTTAAGTTTCCTGTTCTCTTTTCCCTGCATCATTTATACACATTTTTCGAACCAACCCATTGCGAACAATGTAGATGTATTTTCACCCGCTGATGATTTCGATCTACATGTCGGATACTTTGTTTGCTTTACTGCACCACTTGATAGCACACTTGGTCCATGTGCGAAACCTAAACAAAAGATAAAGGTCTTCAGACTGTTGTGCTGACAATGGCTTACTTATTGTCAGTCCCTTTTTGGGCCCAATGGACACCATTCTAATACTTGGCGCTCCACTTCCACTGGGCAAACAAGCAGATAAATCAATCCTATGGACCTCAGCTTCCGGTAATCGAGCCTAATACCCGACTACCCATCATTCCGAAATATACATGCTCACTGAGACCACAGACTCGTCAGATGTAGCTTTCCGGCGAATTGCCCAGGGTGACCCAAGAATAGGACCTCCTTTTTACAGTCGACAAGCTTTCCGAACAACAGTTCTTGAGGCTGGGGACAGTACGTGGCATTTCACAAATAGCAAACAGAAACCAATGGAACTTACAACGTTTGTTGTCACTCCAGGATACTAAAAGTGTCATATCTGGACCTCAGCATAATTGAGCAAAATGGCTCGTTGAAACTAGTTCAAAATGCTTTAGATAAGATGGCTTGGTGGAACCCGAAAGCTCAGGAAAGCGTAGAGACTATTTCAGCAGGGAAAGCACGGTAGCTTTTTCAACAATCCTTTAGACCAGACTCAGGATGTCATATGTCAGTAAGCTAATCAGAGATAACATGTGGAAATCCATGTATAATATGAGCAAGTGTCTAATAACGTCACGGTGCCTCAACTCCTTGTGGTGTCGACTAGGTAACTGGGACACAAGCGTCTAACAGCTCCGGAGGTTGACCATCACCCTGTTTAGTTTCAACGCACTGGTTGATGTTGACAATGAACAACATGCTTCAGCTGGCGCCGCTACACTGGCTCCATTCGTTACATAGAACAGACTCGTGGAGCTCACATATGAGGACTTTTACAAGCAATGCCGATCGAAATCTGACTTGGTAGCCCACCATGGGATTTTCGTCAGTGGGAGTTTTGGCTTGAACATGGTCACCCAGTTAGGCTGTGCTGGTTTTTACCATCTGTTTCCTACGAAGATTTGAATGGGCCTTCATCCCCCAACACGCACACTTTGCCCAAAATACTGCATACAAACTTGGCCGGATGAAGATTTCCGGTGCGCGCTAATCTCAGTTAAAGTCCCAGTTACTCTTGTGCCAGGTTGACAGGCCGCATTCATGTTCTGGCAGGCAAACCTCGCTGTTCGTGAAGCCCAAGCAACATTTTTCTGGTAGATCCGTTATCATAATTGGAACCCGGTTACAACAAGCACAGCCGGATGAATCATCATCCACTGACCCCAACAAACCATCGTTTAAGCAGCTCCACATTCGTCCGTCACTGAAGACTATAGCACCTTGTCCTAAAAATACTACACTATTTCACTCTCGCAATCCAATTCTGACAGTTCGCCAGCCAGTTATGTCCTGGACTTTGCCGAGGGTTTTATTCTGGCACCATGACGTCGGAGCAACTCCTGTCACCCCTTGAACGCCACGCACCTAAGAAATTTCCACAAAAGTGGAAGCCTGTCTCTGGAAGCCTGTGCCCGGACGCCACCGACATCAAAACCAACCAACACCAGCCAAACATCATCAAGGTGAACCAATAGCAGATTTGTAGAACCAACCACTCTGCTATCCATAACTCTTATAACTTTAAGGCGAATGACGCCGCGTCTGCTGTGTTGCGTGGGTAGTGGGAGGCACTGGACAAAAGAAACTGCAGCCTGAGCTGGCCTTAAAATACATACTTTCTGCTCCAAATCACGTGGATAGCCGACCAGGTAGCACAGTGCTGGTATTTGAGTTTGATCTGGTCATCTCCAAGTGTAGTAACGGTATTTCCTTCAGCTTAGTTCTCGGTCTATGCCTCCCAAGCTAGCGTTCACGACAAAACAACCACCAAAGGTGTACAAGGTATATTAACGCCCAAAACGAAGTCAAGAACATTTGTACAGCGCTTCATTTATATAGTGTAAGCGGCGACAACTTTCTGGAAACTCTGATGCCTTCTGGATGCGCCATTGGCAACCGGCATTCGGCAACTACTGCGTCATGATTGGCTGTTGGGTCCAGATTTTCGACCAATCACATCTCGGCTTGATGCCGGGTCGGAAAGCGTCCCGAAATTTTGGCCAATCTTGCGCGGGGTAGCCTTCTCGGCCGTAGCAGCACCTGACTGCGAGCGGTAAGGCGGGATCCGTGTGGAATTCCGTCTAACACCTCCTCCTTGAAGTTTGTTGACATAGCTTCGAAGCCGTGGGTTCACTTACAGGGGTCTCACTGGCTTGCGGATCCTGTCTGTCCAGCGTCGCGGTCGTAATCCGTGCTGAGGCTGGGCCTCCGACGAAGCAGCTGATGGATTTTCTGGGAT
>SJOL01000240.1:1245631-1387504 GCA_004794785.1 Opisthorchis felineus
AGCACGGATTACGACCGCGACGCTGGACAGACAGGATCCGCAAGCCAGTGAGACCCCTGTAAGTGAACCCACGGCTTCGAAGCTATGTCAACAAACTTCAAGGAGGAGGTGTTAGACTGAATTCCACACGGATCCCGCCTTACCGCTCGCAGTCAGGTGCTGCTACGGCCGAGAAGCCTACCCCGCGCAAGATTGGCCAAAATTTCGGGACGCTTTCCGACCCGGCATCAAGCCGAGATGTGATTGGTCGAAAATCTGGACCCAACAGCCAATCATGACGCAGTAGTTGCCGAATGCCGGTTGCCAATGGCGCATCCAGAAGGCATCAGAATTTCCAGAAAGTTGTCGCCGCTTACACTATATAAATGAAGCGCTGTACAAATGTTCTTGACTTCGTTTTGGGCGTTAATATACCTTGTACACCTTTGGTGGTTGTTTTGTCGTGAACGCTAGCTTGGGAGGCACAGACCGAGAACTAAGCTGAAGGAAATACCGTTACTACAGCAAGTGAGAATGTTCGTCATTAGATATATTAGATGGGCAAATCACCCCTATCTTTGAACGAGCTCAAACATTGAGTGTTTTGACATCTCAGTGCGAATGCACTTACCATCATTATCTCGGAGTTGCCCACCACATCTGCGCCGTGTCTATTTTACTCTTGTTTAACAGAGTTACCAACCCCGACTTCACCGGGCCAACTGACACTTCTCTCTGTGTCATCCATTCTTGTTAGGTGCTTTCATAATTTATTGCTGATTGTTGAATTCGTAGATTGCTACTACCTTCATTCAGTTTTGCATTTGTAATTCGAACAGTCTGTTTGCGGGCTACGTTGCTGGTACGCGCCATACTTTGTCACTTTTAAGCGACAGGTTCGGACTTTAGTTTTGCGTTTGTTGAAACCCCGAAAGCCTTGGATTTTGTTTGGCATAGCACAATTGTCAGATCTGTCGAGGAGTTTAGAGCGCACCCAGCTGTCTTTCGGCAGCGTCACCCGCAGGCCCGTCGTGTGCAGGCCAATCGAATGCAGATTCGCGGAGCCAACTGTGCCACCATCCAGGACTTGTATCACAAGAGGCGGAAAGATACAGCTTCTGCCGTGCTCGACAGTTCGCGGACGGAACTACACACTGGCACCTGTGGCCTTCCCTTGGATGTCAAACAATACTGAAAATATTGAAACGACCAAATTTATCTCTGATTCGGCGAAGGATATTTTTTTAGAGAAGACTAACCACTTTTCTAAATAACATGATTTTAAATATGTTTCTAATCATCAGGAAAGTCTCTTTGAAGTTGGAACCATCCAGGAATCAAGAGCGCGGGGCGTTGGCCCGGTCAGCTTAGATTCAGGACGTTATGACAATGGTGATTAGCTCTTGCGGATTTGCATTATCACCAGTGTTTTCGGTGGTGTTCGGTTGTTGCGATACCACTCTGATATGGGCGGACTGATGTCATTAGCACCTGGTAGGTAGGCTGTTTTTTGAATACCAAAAAGCTTTACACCTATTAATCACACGACCTTTAAGGAGCTAAAGCGGCGTCGAAGCGACAGTGACGGATAATATTTTGTAACACGATCATGCTTACGTCACGACATAGCATCAAAACGTACACTATAAAATGCGGTGATAAACAAACTCAGTTGTGTAGAAAACTGGTATTTATTAAAAGATTTATAAGTTATGGATTACAGAACATCACCATAATTGGTCAGCTCAATCAAAACTGGATAACGAATCAAATGAAAAATGAATGGAAAGTTACAAATCTCCACTATTGACAGGGATTGCGGTGTTGTACGGCGCAGACTTTAATCAGCGGTGACAGGCTGGAAAAAACATGTAAGACACTTGACGAAAACCGGGCAGTCTCTAAGTTCCGTAGATGCAGTTTTTTGCCATGATGCGATACTAAAGACACTTGGAATATTTCACCCGCATGTAGTTGATATAGTGAGGTAACGTTTGCAAGTGAGAACAAACCCTGCTATGTACGCACGCTTGGTCTGCGGCGTTCTCGTAAGTCTCGGTGTTGCATGTTAACCATCCATGTAAACTATTTTACCTTCGAGGCTCACGTTGCGACAATCCTGCCTTGCGATGTGGGGCACGTTTCCAATAACCAATGCGATAAATAAGCAAAACTTAATGATGGATAACAGAGGATGAACGTCTACCTCGGATATCAGCTTTTGCAAACAGCACTCTACAATTTTCATAAATGGGGAAGGATACTGTATACTTAATCGACAGTTAAACCCTCATTCAGAAACGTTTCATGATATGAAACAGAAAACAATGTCCATTTCTGGTTTTTCCGTCAACAGCGACAGTGCACACCTCAAGGAGATTGGGGACCCGTTACCGTCCGATTAGTTGTCGTAGAATATGTTATTGGTCCACAAATGTCTGGTGGATTTCATGATTACTTGACGCCAGACAAGATGAAGTGGTACTTCTCTCCAAAAATGACTCCTAAGATGATGGACCCGCTCCGGGACGTTTTAACTGAGCAGAATTCTTGAAATATGCACCACGCATGGTTCTTAGCAAACAGAGTTTGAACTTGTGTCCGAAAGGTGAGATAGATCTTAGGATGTATCTGCCACTTCTGCAGCTTGAAAGCTCTGTTGACTCAGAGTAAAAAAAATAAGCATAAATGTGACTGCGACAAAAAAAGTAGCACCCAGTTAGTAGGGGTTTCTTGACAGGAACCTCGGCTACTATCTGCACAGCAATAAAAAGATAACAGATTCCATGATTCCCTTCCTAATAGAAAAATAATAGTGCAAGTCTGTTGAAATAATCGCTTAGTAAAACTGTTTGGGCAATCCAAGAACGTGGACTTGTATGCCGAAACAGAGGCGGAAGTGAGGTGGTCGTGAGGTTGTTACATTTCGTTGTTGTTATGGTTACTGCTCACATCACAAGACTTCTTGCTTGTTTAACAGTATCCTCGCACACTGGGATAAGCGTTGGTCCGCACTAGTTTGACTTTTTAAAACTGCAACCAGATTGCAGTTATCCTTCATATGGTCCGTTCAACAGACAAACCTCGGGATAAAAAAATTATGCATTAAACCTGCGAACTGCCTGAGGAAATCAGGAGTATGATTAAAAAATTCAGCGCAAAACATCAATAGATAAGAGACATTTTTATCAGGCCGATCAAACTTATTTGCCACACTATATTTTAGTTTGGTTAAGGTTAGGAATTATGATAACGACATGCCTGTTAATGAACTCGTGCGAACATTACTGCAACACAACTGTATTCCTCGTTGTTGTGGCTATTGTTCATGATGCAAACGTTATTTTCATTCTTCTCACCTTCGCTAGACAATTTAGAACGTCCGGTCCAACTGAACCATCAACTTTCGGCCCAAAAAACCTTAAAACTTGTCTCACCGGTCTCAGGGTCTTGACTTATCACGACGTTACACACGCTGCCATATGCTGCGGTTTATAATAAAGGGGGAAGAAATTGGAATATTCGTATAAACAACGTTATATTTAAAAAGACACTTACCTTCAGAAGTTCCGATAACCCAATAACGTAATAATAACCTAAGGACAAATGACTGCGCCGATAGAACAGGTTATGTGATTCATCATATCATTGCTGATAGGACAGGTAGCATTACTATTGTGGCACAAAGTCCGGGGCTTCCTCAGGTTCACATCAAGTTGCTATCGAACAGAGTGAAGAACATGATGGATTCAGTGAAGCGACATCGACAAATCTTAGAACATGATAGTTTCGCTGTTCGGCTGAACTATCTAACCCGTATTCACGTAGCAGTTTTTGTTTTGAATTCGCGATACTATTGTTGATTCCAGTTATTCACCTTCAAGTGGCAGATTTTATGTTTATTTCTCCATAAAAGGCCGAAAAGTAGCAACCATGAATTAATCGATACTTGGCTAAAAGTTAGTTCTTAAGAAAATACGACCGTTTATCGTAGGATAAAATTGAGAGGTGGTGTTCACTTGATCCTAGTGTATGATTTAGAGGCAACCGAACATGCTTATAGATGAATGTGTTGTTCGGTCGCGCTTCGAACGAAATGAATTCAAATTAGTCTTTCCCTACTCCTGACGAGTACTTTTTTCAGTCATAAGTTTACGAGGCATCTTCACTGATCTATGTGGATGCTGAGCTATACTTCATCCTGACAAAATACATTGTCCAAATCCCAACTGACTTGGATGGTCGTCACAATCTTGGGATTTCTATTGCAAGTCGAACAGACATCACCTTTTCTAGGGACTGATGGCACACTGGTCTACCAGGAAAAAGCAAACACGAAATAGACGACAAAATTTACCCTCTAGCACTATACATCCTGAAAAAAGCACACAAAAGGTGAAACAAATACTACGTTTATTCAGGAGAAACCCGAGGAGCAACTCACCCCCCGTTTTCAACAAATAAACAAGCTGTGCTATGACCATTTTGAAATACAATATTTTTACTGCCATTGGTCTCTTTCAGGGGAAGATGAAAGCCATATTTTACGCTGGGCGGGGTCTGGTTAATAGTGTGATCAAAAGGGATCACCTATTATTTAACCAACTTGTCTCCTTCCACTAACTTGACCGCTCACCCCATACCACTTCTCACCAGAAAATTTCATGTTGCATGCTCTTTCGGACCCTATTATCAATTTCTGGATTTCATCTGATTCTATATCCTCCTGCGTAAGAATCTCATTTAATTCAACTGTACTGCAATCACTGTAACTAGTACCAAGGCAAACGGCGAGTAGAAAAGAACCATACATATTCATCTGCAGCTCTCATTAAAATAATGGCTGTAGTTTACTTATATGAAAATTTGAGTCAGATGTTCAAGGCCAATATTTTTGGATCATATGGTTCCAATCGGTCTGGCATCGATATTAACGAACAAGTGTACAAAACTGCCACGCATAAATTTATTCTTCAGTGCAACTAAAATGCCAAAATGGTCTCGTTTTTAAGTACATACAAACTGAATTTCCAACTAAAGGTGCAACGTACAAAGCGAATTCCATATCGAAATAAACCTGTGTCTTGTCCTGGAACACTGCGCAGTTGCTTTCACGGAAAGAGAGCTACTGTCACCTGAAAAACAGGTAATTCGGTTGGCATCCAATTGAACGGAAGGGAGAGAACAGGCTTTCCACGCTCAGTATTTTGCAGTCAATCATCTTTCATCTGCGGCATACACTGTGAACTTCAACAAAGCCAGTTTAAAGATGCTATGCAGAATGGAATAATATCTGGCAAAGTGTAATTCAACTTCCGTGCCAGCAGGAGTTTTTGACAATACTGAGGTGTTTGATTATAGCGGTTTTCAAAACTTTACTGGCCAATCTGAATAAGACGTGCTGTGAAACATGTGTTCTGAGTTACTTGATAGGTGCCGGTCTACCCACGTATGTGTTCTTCCAATTACATTGATCTTGATAAACTCAGTTTGAGGTGGGTAGAATGAGCAGAGTATAATTCCCACACAACAGTGATAGTCTTGTTGTTTTGACCAAACGAAGTAGATCAGCTGAAGGGAAAGTATTTCCTACCGAATTCAGCAGTCCCGGATTTATTCAGCTTCACACATCGTCCTTTCTTAATTCTGATTGCAGGTACGATCTATTCCTTGGTGCTGGAACAGCTCCTGCTTCCGGAAAGGACAGATTGCAACATCTTCTTACCAAATTACCTGGGTATCTCCTCTTTTTATGCTCCTTTTTTAGTGTTCAGCCCAATTTGAAAAGGTGCCCACGGAGCATGTTCTTTGGGCTCCAGTAAAATATATATGCCCCAAGATCCTTTTGTAGATAAGAGGAGCAAAGTTCTCTAAGTGCATGCACATTTGCAGTTTGGGTGGTTGATTTTTATGGGTACATAGCAATCTGCTAATCCGTTAATTAGAACGTTCATGGAGTTCATATTGGGGTACAATGTACTTAGACGTCAGATTGACTGCGCACAACAAAAGTGTTTTCAGCGTTAATAAGCACTTCGCTTGTGTTACAACTGCTCAGTTGCACGTTGTAGTCGTGTTTTCTTTTTCTGCTTGGACCAACTCACCTGATCAAATGGAAGAACGGGAGCGACGCGCAACGAACGTGTATTGAACGAGCTTGTGACTTAAATCAAAAGTGCTTGACAAATTGCTGAGAAAAACAGGTGACGACATAACGAGTAGGTCGGGGGCACAATACATGGTGGAGTTGTTGGGCCTCGCTAGGCTGCGTTGTCCCTCAACAGGTGTTAACGTTACGAGTGTAATTTAGGATTTGCTTGTAGGAGTTGCACAAAATGTCACATCAGTTTCGGTGGGCAGAAGATGAATTACGTCAGTAATTCATGTTAGAGATGACACCGAACAAGTCCTAACATAATATGAATTCTCGACGTTAAGCTTCACCCCTTGCTATTTTGTTGTGAGACATTAAAAATATATAGGTATGACTGTCGAACGTATGCTGTCTAATTAGAAGTGCACCTTAAGCCCCAAGAGCATTTCTACTGGACTAAAATTGTTTCCAAGGCATAGGTAACAGGTTGTTCCGTGGTCAAGTTGAAATGTTTGCAGCAACGCTTCGCATATAACCTTTCTATCCGACCTGATCAGGCCTCGTTTGAATGTGTCGAAAGAATGTTCTGCCTGAATATTTCATCTGAAGTGCTGCAGAGGAAAACGAATATACGTACTGTGGTTTCACGAGCAAAAACTGTGAAACGACGTGGATGTGCACTGTGTTTCGTTATCCAATACTAATGTTTATGGATAAGCGAACTGATTAGACATACGTGAGAGGATGGATGTTGTGGTCCTACAATATGAACGGTTGACGCCGAAAACATCCGGCCATCCAGAGGAAGCATCAGTAACAATCAGATAGCTGCTACAAACAATTGGATCCACAAAATCAATATGTAGTCTTGACCATGTGTGCTCTGGTTTAGGCCAGATGTAAACATGTATTTTGGGTGGATTTTCAACAACAAGGACACAAATTAACAGCCGCTGACTTTTTCCTTATGTTATTGTCTATTTGCGATTACTAAAAATAACTGTAGGCAAGTGATTTCTTCCGGCGGACTCCTGGTTGTCCGGCTTTGAAGAACCCAAGTGTATCACTGAGAGTTAATCTCGGCGTTAAAAGACTTGATGTTAATAATCTCTGAACTTATGTGTAGGCCACTTTTTTGCGTACACAATATTGTTTTCATCTCAAGGAGTTTGCAGCTGTAACCCCATTAATATCAAAGAAAGTGTAGATAAAGTTCAGAAAAGTGGTATTCAACCAAGCATCCTATGTATGACGATAGTGGATACTAAAGTCATGACTAGGCAAGGTGGTTGCTCAGTATTTCAACGGAAAAGTACTGCAGACTGGAATTCCTTTTAGGAGCCAACTAGAGCTAACACAGTTTGATGGTTTGATAAATTAAGGAATGGCGTCCATGTAACAACCCATGAAACTTCTTCAAACCAGACAAAATGGAAAGTGATACCTTCTAAGTCTGTCCATTTCCGTTCAGCTGCTACAGTGTAGGCTGATGTTTGGAAGGCCTCAGAGACAAGTGGCATGTCATGTTTCATCAGAACCCGAGTTCCTGGTGGTGAACGTTTTTCCAGTTTTTTTTTTGCTTCTGTGGGGAATAAGTATTTCGGTTTTCTATCACGATCTTTTGTCTTCTTCCACAGGTATGGTATTTTTTGAACAAATGCACAGTTTAAGTGACGAATAAGGTTTGTCAAGAAACAAGGACAGAAGACCCGAAATCGTAACCAACCATTTAATCCGTCATAAAAACCTGAAGGACTGTGCCTACGATATACCTGTTGGTGTCAAGAGTGAGAGGGACACCAGAATTGTAAACCAGTTTCAAAGAAATCGCCATGGTCGAAGTAGCTTATCGATTACTGATAAGCTACTTATGGTGGTTGAGTAAGTAAACGGATGATCCACTTTGATTAAAGGTAGGTTAATTCGTCGTTTTTATATCCACGTCGGTGTATGATACGACGTACATTTTCGCCTTAACAACGTCTCTGATTACCGAAATCTTCCAGTGGCAATGACCAGATGTTGAGCCCTCCGTCGAAGCTGCTGAAAGACGAACATCTACTTCTCTCTATCTTTGGATACCTGCACCTAGATCTCGTTCGTGCAGCGAGTACATGAAGTGCAAAATTATCTTCTCTCCATGTGTCTATAAAGAAACCACTGCACTTCCAGGCGAGTTCGCTGATTTTGTAGCTTATTTTAAGTGCGTTGTACTATGACATCTTAACGTACAAGGATGCCTCCTTTTTATGCTTGCTTCTCTTAGGCTATCATTTGGCTGTAATGCTACGCTAAAACGGCAATCGCATTAACTTTCTTTGTGCACTTCATTTTCACTCAAGCAACGCAAAACAACGAGAGGGGTGACCGACATTTCGATGAAGCATTATTATTTTTGTGCAAGTGGACAAAATATATGCGTCGAACTTCCTGTCTAATATTTGACAACTGCCACTATAACTATAGTAAATGCGCGCCGCCATAAATAGGAATCAACGAGTGCATTGGCAACCATTGCTGCAAGTCTTTTGTGGCTCAGGAAATTGATTAACCATAGGCCTATCAACTTACATTTTTATACAATCAACCGGATTTAGCAGTTTATTACCGCAGGCAACAAAATGTGTAGACAGGATATGCCTCAACAGAAGGAAAGTTGTCCTCACTTCATATCCGAACATTTACGTGCTGCAACAATTTAAAGCTAACAAAAACAGCGTATTTTCCGATTGTTCGCGCTTGGTGACTCTAAAAATTCCAGCAGGAAACAACCCGAATACGAGATCTAACTAGATTTATTGCCCACAAAAAGTGTTGAACACCAAAAGACTAGTATCGGAGACATCATATAGGTTTTCTCACTAGTAATCAAGTTTGTTGGTTTTCATTTTTTTAATCCACAGATCACGGCGTTTGAGTTTCACTTTCCGCTTGGAGCAATTTTTCCCAGGTGTATTTTGTCCTACCTCAGACACCATATCAGTTTGGGTTCGCGCACTAATTCTCAACTAAGGTTCGTGGGTTCCTTTAATCTACTACTGAGTTATTCAATGCACCTAGACCAGTCCCACCGTTTGTGGCAGTCCGATAATCAGCGTTTATGAAGCCCAACGAGATGGGGTCGTAACGATGTAACTACGCCATCGTCACTGGCGTTAAAAGCTGTTGTATTCTTAGCTCCTGTGGGCAGATAAACCGTCCAACCGTCTAGGTCGGACTTAAGTGCTTAAAAAGCCATAACACCTATGATGAATTCGAACTTCTTAAACTTGCACAGAGGAGATGGTCCCGGTGCCTTGGCAAGTTTGCGCGAAACTATATTGCACCAAATTATGTGGCCTGAAATTTCACGGTTACTGTGGGTTGCCCGACTCATGGCCGAGTATAAATCCATGTGCAAAGGCACATCAAATGTCGCCTATCTGAACTCCAAGGCAGTTCTGTCCACTAGCCATTGTGGTTACCAATTCATTTGCATCTGCGGTGAAACCTATGGTGCTGAAAATGACATAAGGCCTGAAATGCGTCTTGTGAAAATACCCAACCAGAAATGACCTCATATTCTACCTCCAGAAAAACCCACTTTATTTGGCTCTGAGAACTAACTGAATTAGTTTTTCGTCAGCGTTTTCGGCCATAGTGATATCCATTTGTACCAAGAGACTGATGATATCTCGCATTGTTCCTTGCCACATTTGAATAACTAAAACTACATTGTTATGCCCACGGAAATATCTACAAGCGGCTTGGCAACCCTCATAAATTTTTTGAACAGATCACGCCATGAATAATTAACTCAGATGCCCTTCAGTGTGCTGCACTAGCCTTAGTTACGCCCCTGCCTTGTTTCACATGTATCGCGGCCACAAATTCTATCCAGTACTAGTGTTTCTTTCGCTTTTCAATGCTTTCATTTTTAAAGCATCTTTTTTGCTGGATTACGAGAAATGGCTGGGCCCTTATAGGCCAACCTGGATGAGGTGGCAGATAATTTTGTGGATTTTGTTCTTGTGTTCCCACTCAGTCAGTTACATTTTTTGAAATATTTGTGATAATTTTGGGAATTTTGGTATGTATTTACCATTGTTCATTTTGAGTAGTCTGAAGGTAATGCATCGTAGTGTAGCGATGGTTTCTTGCACAAGGGGGTTAAGAAACCCTACAATCCGATGGTTCAAACAACTGGTTTGCTTTCTTTTATGTAAATGGAAACGAATGAACCTGGAAGAGAAATCTTTAGTCAATTACAGCTACGTTCGTCTTTATACTGATAAAGGGTCTATTTACCACTCCATCCTATATTCCATCTGATATACTGTTGCAAGGATTTCATCGGGAAGTCTAAGCAAATTCTTACCATTCTCCCAGACGTCCCAAAATAGAGGACGTACTGAAAGTTGCACCGGAGATGGTAAAAGAATATGTTAATGGTGACGATTAGGTCTAATATGGTGGATGTGGTTGGATTTGCTATAATGTGCACGCCAACTGGTTTTATGTTTATCAGATGGTTATATTTTTGTACTTTATATGTCATCTTTCACAAAGGCACAGAGTCCTGACTAGTAAGTGATATTCGACTAACCATATGTCAAGCCGATGAACGTAGCGACGAAGGGTCTCGATTAGTTTGTGCTGTTAAAAGTTTACAGCGGAAACATAGCAAAATAATGTGTCAATCATGAAACAAGGCTTGTGTTTTCAGTCCGTTCAGTGAATTTTCGTCAAGATTAGATATTTTGGCTAATTGGCAGGCCAAATAACGATGTTTCTTCCAGATCCACACAAAAATTGATAAGTGAGACAAGCTAAAGTATATTCTCAGCAGTCTAACCAAGCAAGTGAAATCTACCCCGTCCTTTACGCCAGAAAATTGTTTCCACTCTTCCATATAACCTACAGAAACTCTTGACATGGAACGACCGCACCTATAGTTTCTTCCCTATATGGAGCCAATTTTCTTTCAAATGCAACACTCCTTGTATGGCACCTTGCAAGTTATGAAATTGTCTACCTACGCTTCGAGGATTCTCACACTTATTTCAAAGCTGTCGAAACAGAGACTAAACCTTAGACTGAACCTGTATAACGGACGGACGCACTGACGGCACGGGCGGCGAGGCAAAGTGAGTGATGATCCCCAACAATCCAGTTTTCGCTGTGTGCTGGTTACATGGTTATTCGAAGTTGTTTGCCATAAAACAACTAGACAAAGCCCGACACTGCTGACTCAATCTTGCTCTCTGCCTCACTGTTTGTGACACATTTTGACACGGAAAGCAGGACTGACCGTGTAGATACTATCCACGGCTGCCCATCAATTTCGCAGCACTTGTTTTTTCCACTGACAGAAATGCGAACGACACTTGTTGAACAGCAGAGTTGCGAGCGCGGTCTACTGTCGTCAGCCACATCCATTGGATTTGCAGATAGTCAAACATGCGGACACATTCTGAGAAAGAGACACAGAGGACGCAGGAGTTTGAGCGTACTGAGGCTGTTGATCCTTAGGGTAACCTTAAGTTGACATGGATATACCTTTATCTTGATCCCGATATCACATCAAAGCATACCTTGTCTTCTATCAAGGCCCGTTAAAGCCGATATCGAGACACGGTTTCACGAATTGAAGTCACTATGACTTGAAAAGGAAATAGATGCACTCACCATACCCCCGAACTACTGTATGTGGCGAGGTTCATATGGACAGGAAAGTGCTCGAATCATGTGAATGGTGCCAACTCTTCCTACAAAAAGGAACCGCTTTCCCACATGAAGGCAAATGGAAAAATGCGCACATGCGCATGAGTACGTATTAATAAAACCTATGAGGGGGCCACCTACACATACAAGGGATAAGTTGTGACGGAAATACACACTGTTTCCTACTGAATGGTTTACTTCTCAATATCTCACGCTGATGGCTATAAAAACTGTAGTCAAAAGCTGCCGAAACATTGATAATTACTGGAATTATGGGCACATAACGCTTCTAACTTTTACATGCGAACTAATTTTATGGAATTCCTTGAAACTCAATTGCCGGCAACAAACGAACTAGTGTATCAAAGCAGAAAAGGTTTGACGGATATATCCAGGAACCCATCCATCGAATTACTTAACCCGAACTTTCGTTTGGGCTCAAATCTGCACACCATTTATAAAAGACTGCTTCCCACTTAATGGTGTCTGATTTGTACGAAACTGTATATTTTACATTGTACCTCAGTAGGTATTCCTTGATACGAAGCGTTAGTGCAAATTCGGTTGAAACGTGCATGTGCATTTTCGGATGACTCCGGAGACTAAAAACTGGAAACTTTGGCTTCTCCTGGTGTACAGTTATAGCATGTGCATATAACTACAATTCTAGTGCTAGACTTATACAACAGCACAGGTTATGACTGAACTGAGTCAAATTGTCTGAGTGGGCGATCGACAGCAGATTCGGCACAAGCACTTGTCACACTGGAAAAAAAGTAAGAATGGCTCTGTGGCCGAACGATTTACCCATGCATTTTCATCTGGTGTCAGGAGATTAAAGGATTTTGGGTGCATATCCCTCAAGAGTTGTGCTCGGTACAAAAATTAGGTCACACGTCCCGCCAAACTGGATAAGAATACTTTAAAGTTTTTCAAAATTTGGACCCGACTCTGAAACGTATTCCCTCGTTGATTCCTGCAGATCCTCAAGTATTCTCCCGTGCGATCAAATGCCATCTTTCCGTCCCTGATTGGCAGGCAACCCGCTACTGTCTATACGCATCCACTGTTCTATGGGTCACACTTCCAGCTTGTTAAGCAGTGGTCTTCCCTTGGTCTGAGTTACTTGTCGACTTGAGTTATTCAATAGCCATTCACATCAAACTAAATGGCTCAAAATTAGTTCGGAAGCTCGTCTTCTTTGCAGTATCAGATCGTGAGTGCTTATCCAATAAAGAGAAGCATTCTGCACTCATATTACTCAATAACAGCGTAAAATGAAACCGGTCGAGCCGTATAGAGTGCACAAAATTGTACTTTCCGCAAACTCACGGACACCCGGTTTTCATTGGTTGTTTTTTCAGTAAACACCATTCACCCGAGGTTTCATCGTGAATGACTTTTTCGGGATGCTTGGTTTGAAGGGTTACAAGATACTCCACTTCACTCATCCGCTGTTATTTTTACTTCGTTTATGGTATAATCCTGAGTTGCGTGACCCACTGCGTCCTTTGGTGAGCACCAGCATGTATCGTTTTCAGTAGTATTGATGCACTTCCACAGGTGTACACTATATCAGGAGAACTGACTAGTTCGATTCTACGCTATATAAGTTTGGCTCCTCGCAAGCCTCAATAAAGTTTTGGATAAATCTTCTATTGCAGTAGAATAATCAAGAAGTACTAAAATGAGATTACTGAAATCCCCTCTAAGAATTTACTTATTATAGGATGACGACATCTGTAATTTGAACCCTGGCTACATAGATTTCATCCAATTAGAAATCAGTGGGTTATCTCCACATGAAGTAGTCAGGATGATTACGTTTATTACGTATTACGTTCTGAAACATGGTAAATTTCTTTGAGTCTTCAAACTGCCAGGAAATTCCTGTAAACAACCAGTCATTTCCAGTTCTCTTCGAGAGAGGGATGGGATCGTCAATCAAAATTTAAAGTTAAACCGAGAAACCAGATGGCGTTCCCAGCTAAACCTGGAATGAAACTTTAGAGCACCTATCGGTTAACGGTATAAAGCTGTTTGAGAAACGATTGTTGATAATTTTCATCCTGAGTCCGAAATATCACAAAAGATAATACAAAGTAAATCTAATTAAGGGCTATAGCCGAAAGTGTGCCAGTTGATTTGGACAAAAATTAGTTTTAATTTCTTCATAACAATTTTGGTGTTCATCACTTGCCAACTTAGGTCAGTAGTGAAAGTATTCTGAATTCAAAGTACGGAAGTATTATAGTTTGTTGATATCGACTCGACACAAACGCAGTCGGCTAGCACATTTGGAGACTAATTCCATACTAAAAGGTTATTTCAGCGGACCGACTAAACTGGGTCTCTTCTTCAACGTACTTTCTCACCAATGCTGATGATATTCCTGTCATACGTCGACAGTGATTGGTAGTATTTCTGCAACAAACTGCTGAGAATGGAAAGACTTATAAAATTAGCATGGATGCTAAATTTCATTGTCAGATACCTAAACAGTTGAAATTAGCATGCCTGACAATTGTTTCTTGGTGGCTTCACAACGACCTTTCAAGAGACGTGTTTGTAATGAAAAATAGTCCTTTTGTAAATCAAGTTTATTGCGCTTAGCTCGGGTCAATTAATATAATATCGTGGGATTTGTTCCGTACATCAAGCTGTTGTCCTCCACTGAGCGCTGAATGTCTGAAGATCATTACGGAGGTCGCTTTGAAATCCGGGGAACCAGGCCTACGATTTTCAGTTACGTTGGACCATTAGTGCTTATACGTGCACGTCTGTTGGAGGTGTCTTAATCCTCGGCAGCTCAGCATATCAGTCCCTTAAGATATTTCACTTCTGTCAATATTTTATTTAAAGCCATATTTCTTTCACAATGTGAGTGGAACTTTCATGTGAGAACTCGTGACTCGAGAAGCTGGTCAATAAAATGCTATTAGTATGTTTTTATATAATTCGCACAATTTTTATTTGCCAGAGAGACTGGACAGATAATTCGCGATGGCTTGCTCAATACATCAAAATATTGCTGGGATCCGTTATTCATTAAGTAGTTTCACTTCATTTAGCCACAAGAACGACTCATTGCGTGTTGTTTTCCCGTTTTGGATATTACAGTGATGGTGGTCATGTTAGTCAATTTCATCTGCCACTATCACGTCAACTGTGTACATCTGATATGCTTATTTGATGAACGCTTAGTCATTCAGATCCGGTAAGGACAAAATGCAAATCTGAAGGGAGTATCCCTCCGAAAATTCCTCCTCGAGGCGGACAATAGCAGTTTGATAGTATACTCCTCAGGTACTGAAAGATATATCCGGCTGGCACTTTAGAACAGCATTGAAGGAGATTCACTCAAGTGGATACAGTAAACGAAGTAAAACGCTCTATACTAAATGACGGAAAGAATAACTAGTGTTGTGTTATCTGAAAGCTACTTAATCGGCACCCATATACGACTTGATCGTTCAAAATGGAGTACAATATTTCACGCAGTAGGCAAGCAAGAACTGTGGCTATGGATTGTTTCCAAATGTAAACGTAAGAGTAGGAGAAAAGTGTAGCGAAGAAACACAATCATAAAAGACTATTATTGATCGGGAGTCGAGTGCTTTTCCCAAACATCAGAGCCTTGGTTGGTTTGGGCGACCTGTCAGTGTTTCAGCTGTCGTGCATCCATCGGAGGCCTTGGCGACTAGCTGGCAGAAGAGTATTACAGCTAAACGATTAGTTTTTATTATTATTCCAGCTGTGTATATGGAGCTTTGCAAGCTACAGGTTGTAGGCAAAGTCTAATCCAAATCTTTGTACAAACAGTTTATGTTAAACTGCACGCTATATCATTTAATATCAGTTAACGTCAACTCTATGGAAAGTGCAAATTTCACTCCATACAAAGACGTGGAATATTCTAATCCCCGACTTCTATACGCATAGATTTAGCAAAGTAAAAATGAGTGTTAAATTCGTCAAATTCCGTTCCGCTAGCAAATGTCCCCACAAAAACAAGCGCATTTAGCAAGCAAAAATGGGGGGACAGGTTGCTTTGAAATAGACGATCGAACTGAAATTTTATTTTGGTCCCCAGAATATAATATGTCCAGTGGTGAAGCAGCTGATAAAACACATTGAGAGTCTACGCACAAATTGTGCCATCTTTGAAGGGAACCTCTTTTTACGTGCGGGTTTTGATTTTAGTTTTCTCGTGGTCACTGCTATGTCCAGTGAAGAATCTTAAGTCATTTTTATAAGCAGCAATTTTAAGTGACTTCAGTAATCTATTAAAACTAGTGCACAAATGTTTATTTCTGAACGCCTAAGGTTCCTGTGGGCGGTTCTTTTAGTCACTGAAGTGAAAGTTCCAAAGAGATACATATAGCTGTCCACGTATCCGAACGTTTGTGCGTACATTCATGTGAGTAAACGTAGCCAGACTGTTAAAAGAGCCCTGATGCGAATGATTGTTTCCAGCAATCAGGTAGAGTTATGCACAACCCCAGATGGATGTTTATCGACAAATGCAGCACTATGGATACAATAATAAATTATAAGATTGTACAAACCTCAAATCGTGAGATTATGTGTGCACCGGGTTAGGGATTGCAAATTTCATATGGGATCCCAACTTTAACACTGACTCAAGACAGGTGGCCACAAGATGACCAAGCCCACTTGACTGTACTAAACTAGGTTCGCGATGACAAGGTCAGAATAAGAAAGGGGTATAAGCCCATAATGAAAACAACAAAACGGGAAATTTTGCTACACACAATAAGAATAGAAGAAAAGAACCAACACAGTCACCAAGGACAGTATGGCTTTTCCTGCTCTACTAGGTCCATTAAACGCATGCAAGAAATGGAATCAACTTGAATGGTGCAATTGCTCTAGCCACAAGCGCGTTCTTCAATCCGGCGCATGAACACATGGCGGGTGAGCAACTAGTTATATTCTACTCCTCCCAGCAAACAGATGCGATGTATATCACGCCTAACCTTACCAGACACAGTGCTTACTAGTCCTTCCCGAAAGTGTGCATAGGAGTAAGCTTCCACTATGATGTCTGAAACAGCTGTCGTAGCCTCCTCCAAAAAGAGGGAAGATACAACCTTGTCCACAGTTTGAGCTTTGGCTCTTCTGGCCTGGCTTCTTGAACAGAGTGGGGTTACTTCTTCTCGCGGCTTTCTCATCGGTATCTCCTCATCTTCTCATCTTTGACATCCTATATCTCCACGTCTTCTAGCCCACCGCTCTCAACTTCCTCATCGTCATCCTCACTATCGTCGAAATCTGCGTCCCCAACCTCAGAACCACTACCGACTTGAGGAGAAACCTCCGGGTTTTTTAACGGTAAGGTGGTTATTTGGTTTACGTCAGGCTGATCTTTCAGCAGCGAATTTCTACGAGGACCGGAGACAAAGAGTCGCCAGCCCTTCAATATCATACACTTCTGGAGCGCTGACTAGGCACAGGCAGCAGGTGGAAACTTGACAAACGCAGACCCAGTGAAGGAACCATCATCTCCCCGGATAGGCCATGCGCAAGTCAAACTCCGACGCACTGAATGGTATATTCCTGATTAGATACACGTTGCCTTCGATACTGCCGGGAAGACTCAATCGTAGCCAGTTCTTCTGCAGTACCTTCTGTACTTCTATCAACTTGTGCTAAGTGCCTTCATCAAGAAATTCGAGGAAATGTCCCTTGTTTGTGCGATATGCTTTGGTTGACCCAAGGGTTAGGGTCAATATCCGGTCTCGAAAAGCGGATTGTTATGCCAGCATTAACTGGCCTTAAGACTGACAGCCCTAAATCCGTCAAGCCCACTGACGCGGCGTGATACGAGAAGCACCAGACGGCGCCCGTTAGCCACATCGCACAACTGTGCCCGAGGGGCCGCTACAGGTTGGAAGAACACAACTAATAGGTAAAACAGATGGTAGCTGGAAAAACAATGCCCTCCGAATTTACTGTTCATTCAGAAGGCAAAGATAAAAACGCAGCCAAAAGGTGATCAAACACACCTGACTCGGCAGCTCAAAAAGAGGAAGGCAGAGAGGGTGAGGTAAGCAGACTGAGGGATTCGCTGTCAGGGGAATTTTACAATAGTTCAAAAGGCATTCATTGGTAGAGCACCAAATCGCTTTGCACGCTCCTGGGTGCCAGATCGCGAGGAAAACGGACAAGAAAATTTGGACAGATCGTAAATATTATATTGTTCGCATATATGCGTTGATGAATCGTAGCGCTTACTTGGCCTGAACATCAATGCGAAGCGTGCATTCTTTCCGCATCAGGCTGCGCCAGTTGGGCTCTGCAAAACCCCTCCGTGCATCAAAACTGAGATTTCTGCTTAATCAGAACCACAATGTTTGTTGACTTGACTGCCAAACGTGAGCTGAGGTCTCGTGTTGTAAAGGCTAATGTTGCTTTTGGTAAACCTGAGGTGAGGTTGTGGGGGAACGGAACCCCGCGTCTGGAGACCAAACATATCTAAAGAACAACTTTTGTCAATTTCTGATTGTATGATACTGAAATACAGACAGTGTGCCAATGCAACCTCGGATAATTCCCCTGCACTGGCTGAGTTGGGTACCCGGTACCATCTGGACTGATTGAGTGACAGACACAGATTTTAATCGAGGGATTTCCTGTTACGGACTGGAGGCCTCGTGGTAGTCTGAAGTTACTTCCCATATAGACAGGGACAGCATTTTAAGTAGCTTCCATGTGGCTAGCATTACACGAGTAACCGGATCTCTGACGGACAAAATGTCTGACATCTAGAAGCTTTGGTCGAAAGTTTAAATAGCCTTTGGTGCCACATTTTTCTGCAAACCTCAGAATATGTTGGGTAAAGTTCCAATTTAGAGCTTCGATTTAAAAGTGTCTGAACTCAGTGGGTCACTCATAGCGCCAAAGCACTACTAAGACAGCGAAGCTTTGTACGTGAATTATGTTATGGTACAAATAAACTGGATGAATCGTCATAGCCCCAAAAGCTTGGATAAAAGTCTCATTCAGTCAATCAGCGCTGTGCTTCGCCTGTGAAGAATTGATAATAAATATTTTGTCTCCGATCATTGAGTGAGTGCCTCTTGTACAATCCATTAGCTGCAAATTTTCAGCTTCTCAATAACTAGAAATCTCATGTAAGGTGTCCATTTTTGTGCGCCAGTATGTGCTATGAAGTTGTGCCAGGTGTCAAACAAGGAGGAGTGCAACCCGCTGTATTTTGTTGTATCCTGTTGAATCCAGTTTGTGTGCACTTCATGCATTTGTCTGCAGAAGGCCCAAACAATCCGGATATTTCCGGATTCTTATCCTAAAATAGTGCAAAATGTCACTCGCTGTGACGATCGTTGATCAGATGTAACTGACGGATGCCTAGCACTCGCATACCCATGGATGTAGAACTTCAACTACTTTTCATCCTCCAGTAGTATTTTCTCAGAGAAAGCATCATTTTTACTGTTACTGCACCCTTTTTTCTGACGAAACGTTTGCATATAAATTGCCAAGCTCGGCGATCAGCTCAACAGCCACTTGATCAGCAACCAACTGCTGGATTGCTTTTAAAATGCCACGTTGGCTTCAGTTGTAATCACCGCCATAGGAACCGATTAAATGTTCAGCATGATTAATATCCAATGCATGCAGATAGTGACCTACTTTAGTTAAAAGCATGCCTCTGGGTTTTGAGTACCGTGTGAAACCGATATGGTTATTTGATGACGCTAGAATGTAACCAGGTAATAGAAAGGTATGGACAGTCCATGATTCCTTGCCTATCACGGTTTTTCCGATTTTAAGCCAGCTTTTTCTAAGTCAAGACCTGTCCTTCAACCCTGCACTCACGTTATATCCAAATAAGCCAAAACCTAATACAACTCCATGTGTGCTATCTGCAGACGTGCCCAACAACCGACCAGTAAAATGGGATGGAGTAAATCTGCTCACTTTCAGGTTTCAGCAGTGAACCAGGTGAAGATAAACCAAAGCATATTTTGCGCGGGGACCATTGACCGCCAATTCAGACCCCAGTCAGAATGCGGACTAAAATAAGCCATCTTGTAAATGTGATAAAAATGAAGTCACTGATGTGTAGCTTCAAAAATCATAGCTATCAAGCCGTGATGGACAGTCGAAAACACTGTTAAATTTGAACTCACGTGGTAAGCTTTCACAAGTCGTGTGGGATGGTTACATGGCAAAAATGTATAATTTTGAATGGAAAGATTTATTTGGTAGCCAGGCTTCGAAAAGATTCAGGCAATACTGAGCACATTTGGTGTGCCTGAACATAATCTTTTATGCAAATTTCGCAGTGTACCATCTCACGTGCCTAATTTGTTTTTAAGAGTGTAGGTGTACACTGGCAACAGCTTCATCCTTTATATCGACTGTTTTAACCAAGCGAGCGTGCACAAATGGCGGATTTGTTGCATCAAAGATTCGATAGTGAAATGCATGTTTGACCGTCCACAAATCTTAAAAACTAAAGTGTAGGTGCATATGATATGTCCTGAAACTACAATCCTCCAAGCGTTTGGCCATACTTCAGGTAATCTTGAGCGTATTTGTGTGAGCATCCATGACAGTTTGAATTAACTTAGTTAATCACACAACATCAACTGATTCTCCAGTTCAGTCATCTACGGATCAGTCCGTTCCCTGCGATAGAACACAGTAACACTCATTGTTGGAGGCGTAGAATAAAGCGCGACCATGTTTGTTGATGCCACATTTTGCTGCAAATCTCAGAGTATGTTTGGTGAAGTTCTGAATGAGAGGAACGATTTAAAACGTGTCGGAAATCATTTGGTCTTTCATAACCGCAGCAGAGCTTCCAAAACAGTGAAGACTTTTACGCCAGTCATCTCATGTTGCAAATAAACTGGACGCATCCAAGTAACCCTAAAAGCTTGGGAAAAAGTATCATTCAGTCAATCAGCGCTGAGGCTTCAAATTTGAAGAACTGAGGCCAAGCAGTTTTACTCCGATCATTGAACAAATGCATTTCTGCAGTTACTCGGCTTTTTACAGTGAAAATCTCCTTAACATAACAATTTCGATTTTCATTATGACTGGCTTGTTCCAAGTTGATAAAATTCATTAATATCGCCGGACTTCCATCAACCGGATTCGGGCTCCTCGAGTTAAGATCGAAATTTGAGCAGTTAGTTGGCTGCAAAGTTAAAATCAAGCTCCTTAGGAATGACCAGAAAGTTCATGTAAGACGTTCATTTTTGTGCGCGAATATGTGCTGTTGTAATAAAACCAAGGGAGACTTCAGTTTCACATAAGACTGGCATTTCTCGTTTCCCACTCAGAATTATTGTGATAAATGTGGTCGACCTCACAGCATGTAAATCAAACAAAATGTTGAGCGAATTTCACTCACTCACACAAATCGGTGTACGCGTAACCCAGCTGCTAGCAAAATGCTGGCCCAAGTGAATAATCAGTCAAACTTCCCAAAAGCTGGGCTTTCATTATCGTTTACATAGGGTCAACTTGGAAGGCATTGAGCTAATGGCCGAGGAATTATCAAGTTGAAGGTCTCAAGTGTCTCATAACTACTGATGGTGGAGTTGGACTGGTGATTCTGACTGT
Organism: Opisthorchis felineus; assembly: GCA_004794785.1. NCBI lineage: Eukaryota > Metazoa > Platyhelminthes > Trematoda > Opisthorchiida > Opisthorchiidae > Opisthorchis > Opisthorchis felineus. The sequence continues at coordinate 1,267,029 of SJOL01000240.1, forward strand.
CGACTACAGATGAAGTTACTGAGACGTGCGGCCACCTTGGTTGCATTAATTTCGTCCCAAATAGAAGTTTCTGAATTGGTTGTCGGAAGCGTAGCTACAATGCGACTGACAGGAGTCGTAAACTTATTGTGTGTGCGTGTGAAGTAGGATATTGTGTGTACAAGGGAACAAATTGAGATGAGCTCCATTATGTGCCGGTTCCAGGACGCTTAGTTATCTGTGACGCCAGTTACCAGTAGACGTTTATTTTCGACACGATGTGATCGGGTTCCAAGTGGGACAGTGCCACAGTGGTCTGATGAGCCTCTCCAGGTTGTTGTTCTATCGCGGTGAGCTTTACTCTCCTTGTCGGCCCACTACATTTGGGCTTTGTGAAGCAAAATTATTTTGTGTTAATCTGATTGGAAATTATTGTAATTCTAGCACTGCTCAATCCATGTGGACTTCCTGTGTACCGAATTCCATATCAGCACCTTACGTGGGAGACGTGAGTTGGCATTAGATTCATATTCACATGCAAACTCGATGTTAGAATGAAGTGATCTGGGTATTTTCTGTACGCTCTGTGACTTTCTAACTAATAACCAATGACAAAACACAACATGATGACACAACTTACCACAAACATCCTCTGTAGAGTAGAGGAATTTCCACCTGGATTTCAGATCCTCTGTCTAGTTTTGCATGTATATATACATATATGTATACGGATATATACCTATCCATCGAATGTGTTACTTGCACTGACGTCAAAAAACTTAGTATTGCTGACTTTTCTAACTTGGATGAATAGGTTTATTTTTCTTGAGCATTTCCAAGTAAGCCACTAAGGACGTAATACAAATTTTGGAAGGGTCATCCGCCTACGCAGTCCATGCAGCGAACACGTGGACTAGTGCATTGTTATTGCGCATACATCTGTTGATGTATATGTTAGCGATCATGGGTCGGAGGGTGCATCGGCCCCGTTTCACCACAGACTAGTACTTAATAAATTACGCAACCGGTCAGGAGTTCCTCGTTGTGGAGACAGTTTAGAAAGTTGGGAGTACATGTCATCGCAGTTTTGGCCAGAAGGCATTTTGCAATACATGATCGAACTAAATTAATCAAAGCAAGACATTGATGAAAATAAACTTGAAGCCGAGATATCGTAATATGTCACCTTCCAAGACACCACTTGTAAGCAAATTACAAAGCCTGTACAGCTTAATACCCATTTTTCTCATTCTGGGGCTCATCAGGTAGTCCTAGTCCACAAATCTTCTCTGCTCTGTCATTGAACTTCACATTGCGGCTGTGTAGCCGCGGACACATTTGACGCTACCATGTTGTTAACGTGAAAGTCAAATGGATTCCAACCCAATCTCTTATTTACGGTAAGAATTTGCCGCAAAAATGTTGTCTAATGTTTGATTTAGTTGGATTCTTGAGATAGAGGTATTTTCCGCCGACGGGATCAAAGAAGCCACGAACATCTGGTTTTGCTATTGCTGAATTTCATCCAGCATACCTTTATCTTATGCTGCATCTTATAAACAAGTTATTACCAAATACTATTGACCAAACCTCAAACAAATGCAAAGGTAACTCCGAATCTCATGGCATTGTGCGGGCCACGGTTGCCTTACCAGCTTGTTAGGCCATCGCCTTCGAGACGGTGTTTGAAAACGGTTATGGCACAACCAGTGAGGCACCACCACGTTACATTGCACGAAAGTGCACTGGTTGTACCACCTCGACTGTGGAACAGAAGTGTGAAGTTGAATTTCTCAGGCAAGAAGACGGACCGACAACCATTATGATAGTCAGCAGTGCAAAAACATTCGGCGCATCGCTACGACAAAAGGAGAATTGTCTTTGCGGAAAATGAATGAAATGATCTTTAAAACTTGCAAAAGTGTTTAATATTTCATTTCCACTAACATCTGACGACTACGTTCAAATTCACCTAGTACACCAATGCAAGATTGTGTCTTTCATTCAAGCTGAATAACCCAAAGGTTATCCACGCAGGATTTCTTAAAGACAGCTTGTACTTTATGGCAAAATTACAACCAGTGTTGACAATGAAACAATTGCCTAATCAAAGTCAATACTTTATCCCACCAACGCCTGTAGTGAGCCGCTTTAGTCCCACTCCAGGAACTTACTACTCTGCCGTTTATCTAGCAATTTGTCATTTTTGTAAGTTTAACACTAATACCCGTATGCTCATGCAGTCGACAATGACGCTGCCATCATTCCGTGTGTAATCTTTTCTACAACGTGGATCAAAAATCCGCGGACGAGTAGAGTTCGACATTTGGGATTACCCAAAGCCATGGTGACATTGCATTCTTCATCATTTAGCATGATATCCCTTTCACCATTCATGGATCCGAACTTTATCTATGTTTAGTAGATTTTAACTCGAACGTTGGTGGTCCATTGACAGTTTGATCAAAAACTGAAAACTAAAAGAGAAACTGTTCACAGACTCTCGATCTCGTATTCGACCATATCCATATTTTAGGTATCCCATTTTGTAAATCCATCGTTAGCGTGATTTTTGTGGTTCAGGCCTGATTTCGTCTACCGATAAGTATATCATAGTTATTATTACCCAAAGGACCAAAACTTTCGGCTTCGACGCAGCTGTCTTCATTTCAAACCCCGTCACTAACCTATCCCTCTTATTCAAGCGGTGAAGCGGAACCGAACCCCATCGTTTACACACGGCTCGAGGACCACTAGTGCTTTTGGCCGTAGACTGGGAAGTTTTTCAATATTCAATTACGATTTCGTCCTGCAAATGGGGTTGGTCTATTTTGCAAAGCGAAGAAGCACTCGAAACTCAGCCTATTTAGAAGTCTGCAGATGTATATTTGATTCAGACTTGTTCATCTGTCCTGTGACAGTTTCGAATTTCTGTCATAGTGTATGACCATGGGCATCGACGAAACGTTACGTTGTTTTTGTGGATTCTTTCACGATTGCTTGATTACCGTCTTAATGGCGAATCCGACTTTAGTCAACGACGTCTGACGAATATGGACTCTAACGCCAAAGTTCACTAGCAGATGAAGTAGAAGGAAATCATAACGCCCGAGGTACTTTGTCTTACGCTTTTCATAGATAAACAAAGACACTTATGCTTTTATTGCGTACAGCGAATTGTATTACAGCAATTATTGCAGGTTCGCACAATCAGCTAGATTCGTGTTTCGATTGTTTGTTGTGTGGAACCCAATGTTCATAGAAACTTGAAAATTCAAGACCACTCCCCTTCATATTATCATCTCAGATTGTCAACAAAATGCACCTTCACACTGAAGAACTTCCGGGAAGCTGCGTAAAATTAGTAAGAGAAGCATAATTTACCGAGCACTCTGGTACTACAAAAATCTCCGTTGTTTCGTTAATCTCCCCGCACCCAGTTTGCGAGCATGCCATTTCGAGGTGTATTTCATAAGTTATGCTAGTGCGTGATTATGCCCATTGTTTTCAATGAAGTACCGTTAGGTCATGTAAAACTTATAGTGCAGGGTCAAATCCCAGAGCTTAGCTCGTGATTAGCTTGTTTCTTTCTGAACGCAGACGAAGAACTCCCGTGCACTTTGTATCCACCCCACCACCTACAAAACTATTGGCTGAGAAGGCGCCAAACAGGTAGTTTCCACCTTCTGATCTATATTGTCTGCACCCGAGTAGTCAGTTAGATTTACCGCAGACTCGTGGATCCGTACAATTGTGCACACAGTGCTGAAACTTTTGACGGGGCAAGCAGAAACCGGCTCAGTCAAACCTGAATCTAAACCCGTGTGGAACTGGTTGAAGCACTATGGTAGGAAATGTAATGACTGAATGCTAACTACTCAACTAACTCAACTACCGCCAATCAGGCATATTAACTAATATGAGGATCAACTTTGTTTTTTTGTCAAATTATACCTCCAACGAAACGCCACGCTTTAGTAATCAACTTTTACAAATGTTTGCTCAAAAGTGAGCTGGACGTCAGGGGAGAAACTGGATAGACGTGAGGTGAAATGTGCAAATGTCAATAGAGATGGTCATCTATGACTGATAGAATGATTTGCCCCTAAAGGGAAATTGCAAACCATAAACTGAAACCTGAAGTTAAACTGCACTATTAGGTTTTGAAAATCTGTTGCCTGAACCACTACGCATAGGTCCTTACCGAGAACGCGTTTGTGTATAGGTCCAGAAATACAAATGCTGAAGTTCGCTTGAAGGCTTTTGTCATTTAAGCCTTGAGGCATTGCCCAACATGTTGCTGCGTGTTAGGGTTGTCGTCGTTTCAACCACTACCCGTTTTAGAAGCTCTCAGTTGAAATAGATTATTTTTAAACGAACATAAACCATGTGAGAATATTCTGAGAGCACATGAGCGCAACAGCAATCTCGATATTCAAGAAACCGGGTTGAGTTAACTCTGGAGCAATGACCTTGATGCATGGAGGGAAGAACATATGGCATGAATTAAAGTGATCCAGACTGCTCTATCCCCACGCCCAACATGCACGGCCCAAGGTTTTACATCTACTCCCTTGGAACACAGTGGGAACAACATTATGCTGCCTTAACGCGTGTCGGCTATTGCTGGCTTAAAATAATCACCGTTGGCCACCTGCTGCCACCAGATAAACAGAGTGACTGTTGTAGCAGGTGTTGTAGTTGCTATGGAGATTTAGCACTGTAAGTGAAGCCCATGTATACTGAAAAACCGAAAAGCACTGTAATGATATTTCATCATTATTACGAGTCTTCAGTACTGCGCATTCAAAGATGATTGTAAGATAAAACATGAAAGAAGTAGATTAATAACACAAACCAGAAGCAGAAATAACCTTTAATGCATGACAGAAAAGATGTCAGATCGTTTTTGCCTGATCGACCAGCCAATGGTTTCATTTTGGAAAACATTCCTGTTATTAGCACACAGAGGCTTAAAACCGATGTCGTCTGTCAGATGCGGTGCTGTCAATACAGTGATTAAGCCTCAACAGTGCAAATATCAGAAGGTGAGAATCTCTATCCGAATATCCTCAAAATATGTCAACTTATCAACTCAGAATCCATGGAAAACAGTCAAACTGTCGAACGCTATAGGAGAGGTTAAGATGGACCACCCAGTTCAAGATCAATTTCAGCGCATAGAAAAATGGTGTTTTAGAGCACTCGAAAATCAAAAAACACCCTGAGGAAGAAGGAATTCTACAAGTTCCGGGGCGCCAGTAAATTTATGACAGGAATATCGTAACCGGACTGAATTGCATGGCCAACAGAGAACCATCCTGGATCATCCTAAGAAAAGTCGTCTGTTTAGGCAAAACTATCATCCGGATCAAAGTCAAGCAGGTGAGAGGACACGTTCAGATGGGGACTCGTGGAACTATCTGAACTGAATTGAAAACAATGGAGGAGTGAATTGGAGTTGTTTCCTTGATCCAATCCTGTTCAGCAGTTATTTAAAAGCATATTATCCCAAAGGTGTTTGGTCACTGCAAATTTGTTATTCGAACGCAAGGCTGAATGGATGGTTATTTATCCAATCCAGTGCGCCCTTCAGCCAAAATCTGTTCACAAATGTGGTCTCCGTATGCCTCTGTCCGCGGACGTTTGTGCTGTGCTTTCTATTTTGAAACAAATTAACGGCAGTTAACTATGGTCTCGGGTTCAGTGGCATGGGCACAATTTTTTTTCAGGCAGCTCAACACAAAGCCCCAAACCATCGACTGAAAGATTTTGAAGTAGTATTTATTTATCTCTGCTATGTTTCCATTATTACTTCGAAAATTACAAGTAAGGAAGCACTTTTTTAATGTTAAACTAATGTGCCTTTTGATCTACTCGCATTTATTTCCAAGGTACCATAATCTGTTTAACAAACCACACCAAATCAAGTGAAAATAGTTCTAGGCAGCCAGCATCCCGCAGACGCCTTCAAGGTTACTTACTTGAGTTTCATTAATTCGGGATTTATTGGGTACCAATGTCTTTGTCAGAATCGAGCTGACCTCCATGTTACAACCAGTTGGCTTAATTTCCTGAGTGTACTTGAGGTAGCACGGATCAATTTGGTCCTGCACATTTTTCATCCTCCCTCGGCTTAACTGTTCTGCTTAGTCAACATAAAAAAAGGCATTCGGATGCAGATTTCTTCCCATCCTAGCCATGCATACGACAAATGTCCCACACTACGCACTGGGCGCTCTTGAATATTTGACGCGCAAAAGGCAGCCATGTTCACAGTCTGATTAATATGAACGGATGAAATATTGTGCGATAATGTAGCCCTAATGGTGTGAATGGAAAATGCACGAAACAGAATTGATAATCTAGAAACACAGACAAAGTTACTAAGTCCGCATAAAAATAAAAGTGAGGAAATACATCGAGCTGACATTCAGAAGCTCGATGGGTTAAGGATGCTTTTTAACCGTCACGTGAGTTGCCTCGGTATCTAACAGGACCAGGGGAATGATCAGCAACCGGTTATTTGTCTATGTGCTGTTCCAAACTGCAAACATATATTGGCGTTAGCTATTTTCATCACATTATGCACCCTTATAATGTTGGCCCAACCTCACATCAATGCCTCCCTCTCTACCTGACCAGAACAAGAAATTACTATATTGTCACACAGTGATTAGTGCGAAAAAGTTTATAAATCCCGCAAATGCTCAGAAATATTGAAATGAAGAATGTGAGGAGCAATTCACAGGTTGTCAAAGGCGGCCACACTATAAGTTAGTCAATATGTTACCATGTGATATGAATGTCGCGAATGAAGGATGTGCGGAGGTTTAACCCACCGAAGCTCCACTTAATACTACGGCTGATCATCCGCCGGTGGCCTGAAGATTAAGTGATTAACTGCTAGCCTGGAGGTCGCGGGTTCAGAACTCTGAATTTTTGTGAGAAATGCACTGTTGATGCTCTCCAATAACGACAGAATGCAGCTGCACAGTGCTTCTCGGCTTTTCATTATGGACTGACTTCACATGCAGAACGAACGTTCCGATGAAATTCCAAAATCTCCTCAAATTCAAAAGTAACCAAATACGAGTTGTCGCACTACTCTCCCTGAGTATATGCATAGCTTTGATACAGACGTGTATGTTCCAGCCTGAAATCGGTTTAACTTTTTGAACCACACGATTTCGTAGGGAGATACTGCCTGAGAAGTGTTTATTTGGCCATCATAGCAGTATTAAGCAACATGGTTTTCCCTGGGTGAAAAAGTTGATGAAAACATAGTGCTTATTCCAACCGCAATACGCCTTGGTAACGTCAAAAATTTCTTGCACACTCTTAAGCAAATAAGCTGCTTCTACCAATTGGTAGCGATTTCGCCTTCTTTTTGCTTAACACACACCATCGACTACTGGAATTTTTGCCAATACACCGCACTAAAATTAAGAAAGACTGCACTGTCTAAGGCGCATGAATCAATATTTCGAAGCATCGTCTAAACAACCGAGCCCAAGGCAATTCTGGATAAACTGACAAGTAGTGATGTTTACGTATGTTTTAACCTTGTCATTTTGAGACAGCATCAGTACCGCCGGTATACCTGTTCTGCTAGTCTGATGAGAATGTAGATTTTTAACTGCCAAAGAAATTTCAATTGATTAAGGCGTTCGTGGAAAATCATCCTTTTTTGTAATGATAAGGCCTAGATAGGTCGTACGATAGAGTGGGACTGGGTCAGTGCAAAACTTGTGCTACACTAAACCGTTTAGCGAGAACCAGCGCATAACTGAATTGTCCTTCTACTGGAATTACAGAGTTGTGGGACTAATGAAAGTACAAACTTGCACCTCTATAAAAATTAAACAGATGTCGTCACACCGACATCTGTTTCAAGCGCTGCACAAATTCGACACGATCTGACGCTGAGAGTGTAAACCTTGCCAAAAAAGCGAGCTTTTTTCAAGATTTCAGTGCTGATGACGCAACAATCCATTGATGGCTCTGCCATGTGAAGACAAGTATTTCATGCTCACACCAGTGGAACTCCGCAAAATACTATTTTTGATGATAAAGTGGCGAGAGTTTTTTATTACAAGAAGAGGTTGATGGAGATTTAACTCTATCACAAAGGTCTCTACTTGCATATTATCACAGTTGTAGCCTTGACAATGTACCATTTACTATGCAATTTGTGTTGCAAAACCCCGATTACTTCCAAGGATTATGCATGCAATTAATGTCAGACTAGTTAAACATGTGCCGATCCCTTACGAGTCATATGAATGCAACCAAATGGTTTGAAATGCAAATCAGGATTTCGAAGTATATAAATCAGTTTTATCAGGGATCATTTGGTGAGCATAGAAGTCAGTCATGTATCGCTTTGTTTTCCTAGTCATCTGCATGAGTAATTATATGGAAGCTAGTTTGGTTGGAAGCAAAGTTCCGCTAACGCCGGAGGATATCAAGGCTGATGAATTTCAGGACATCATCCTCAGATCCGAAATAGAATGTAACTTGGGGTTATCCTCTGCTAACTGGTATGAGTTGAATGGGCAGATCACTGGAACAAAGCAGGTTGGCTTCTTATTACATTGTCCTCATTTTGATTCTAATCTATATCAGGTTATTGCCGGTCTAAAATATGAATTTCGTCTCCCTCTACAAGAGACTGATTGCAATAAACAAACCGTACTCGAAAATGCTGAGCAAAACGGTTGTTCTTATAAAGAATCAGGAGTAAGTTGTGTTGCAGTTTCCTCCCAAATAAACGAGACGTGCATGAGTCGTGAATTCTGTTCTGTATAAGGCTTAGTACCAGCAGGTTGTTTTACAAGCCTTTGTTCATCATCTTATGCTTTGGATAAAGCACAGATTTGTGCCGTTCGTGACGGCAATGTGGGCCAAATTAGCGGTTTAAAGATCTTGGTGGTCCTCAAATTCGACAGTCAACACAGTGCATAGTGTAATTGTACCGTACTCTTTATCCGCACAGAGCAGACTTGTCTCGTCAACATAAAGCTTGCAGATGATTGTGTGCCTTTTAATATTCAAACCATGGCGATAATTCATCAAGAAAACAACCGTTTAGATGTATTTCGAACGAAGTCCGTTCGTCCAGCAAGCCTACAGCCGAAGGAGTTTTTCTGCATCGAAACCCATACGTTTATTCCAATCGGTCACCAATTTCCGTCATTTGTATCCTCTTGTATTTTCTCCAGGAACTATACACCGATTACCTTTTCGTCCACAGTCCACTTAACTTATTTCAAAATCTGGAACCTAATGAATATACACAATTTCTTTTATGAGAATTCTTCATTCATTCCTTTTCAGACTACGGTAAATTGTTACGTTGTTTTCGTTCAAGAAGCTGACACTGGCGAGACGACTATTGACGTCACATTCCGTGAAGACTGATGCTGCTCTGGGATCGGATGAAAAAACTATTCAACAAAGTGAGCAGACTCTAAAACGCTGATACGCAAATTAGATTTCCACGTTAGTAATTCATGATACTCACGAGCCTCGGTCAAATGCCAACAAAATAGCCAAAAATTTATTATGTTTCTAAAAGGCATGTAATGTGGTTCATTTCTTATGAACGACGATGGTAATGAACTTCAGTATAAGTCAAGGGTCACTCTTATTTTTGTTCAATTTCATCGTGTTTGCCCTTTCCCATTCGGCAGACACTGAATCTCAGTTTCTAAACATGACATCTATTAAAAATCTCCTCGGTCCTTGTAGAAAGAGAACAACAAGAACTCCTCAGATCGCATGAGTTTCCCATTTCAAATGCCGTCATTCAGGCGCCAGATCATTTGATGTAGCCTGTTAGACTATGAGGTAGTGGGGACTCGTCCTGTCTAGTTAGGATTTACTCACTCCTGGTCAGTTATTCTTTACCAGGTGGTATACTCTTTTAATTCTAGTAGGCAGGTCAGGGAGTTCAATCTCCTTAAAGATACCTTAGAGATATACCAAGCTGAGTGAATACTGAATGCTTCCAAAGAGAACTAAACAAGCTTACAATGCACTTTCATGCTGCCTCATGGAGTGGCTATGATTAGAATTTTCTGAGTATACCTGGAACCTTTTTTACAAAAAACATGTCTTTGAAAAATTTTACCAACTGTTTTGAATGGCAAAGTTTTTGATCTCCTAAATTCATTGATTATTGCATTTATTATTATCATACGGCAAAAAATAAGCTAGTCTACCGTGCGAAGCAAAAACGCGTTTGCAAGAATGACATGAGTGTGGTAGGTTTTCGTCACATAAAACACTCCTCAACTGTGGATACTTCTGTTTTACGAATCAATTTCACACCTCGCTTTTATTATCACTTTACTTGGAAAGCGCTATTCCAAAACCGACATACACTTAAGACATACCTAGCTTGTTATTGGATTTCCGTTTTTTTACAGACTACTACCACTGGCCCAGTCAACAAAATCGAAACTACCCAACAATAAGTAAAATCTGATTGGCATCCACAAATTGCCTAATGTTGATTTGTTATTGTTTGTTGTGATGATATTGTTTGTTTCAGAAATTGCATACATGCAATACACGTTCGTCAACCCATCTTTGTTCTTATTGTAAATGGGAATTTTCGGAAAATTGCATACCCCTTAACGAAAACCCACAGGTCACAAATCCACTATTGTCTGCCACAGACTTATGCAATCAATGTAAATCATGTGCACAAAGCATCGGAGATAGCTAATACATTCCATTTTGGTTGCCGGCCTAGAGTAAAATCAACTTGTGAAGGCAGGTCGTTATAAGATGGGGTAAAGGGTTAGATTTAAGTCAGCAGTTCAATGTAGCGTAGGCTTGTTTTGCACTAGTTCGGCATCGTCAACTTCATTTAATACCGGGCTTAAGCAAATAGGTTTAGAGTAGTGCTTTCGATATCCGCTATCTTTCAGTGCATTAGGGTTAAGCTCGTCAAAATGACCACCTGATGCCGTTTGCGTTTTGTTTCCTCTAGCTCTGTGACGGTATTAACATCCGTGGCGGTCGTTAGTTTGTTCACTAAGCCGGGCTATTCGATTACAAACCGTTCAACAGCAGTCATTATCAGTACATTATTAGCTAGCGGGTTTGAGCATTGCGGTGTGTCGGTGCTTGTGCGTCGGATCATCGCGACATCCTTGGTTTTAAGGGACGTCCACCGTCTTTCATCTATGATGTTAACACGGTCAGTTAAAAGTTACGCATTTTTGTGCTATTTGTGTCTAAGGGTTCTTTACAACCCAAACGAACTCGTAAAAAAACATACTTTTGCATCAAAACTCATATGCTTGTTGAACTACTACACTGTTCTCATCTAATTTTGACTACCATATTGGCAATGAATCGCCGCTTGCACTACACATGGATCCAAAGCGTTTGTAAAAGGGTTAGTCAAAAAATTAAAATATTTGACTGATATCTCTTCTTTTAACTGAAGCAAATATATACTCAAAAGCCGAGAATCACTGTAAAGCTGTCTTGTTCTTTTCGGGAATCATAAAGAATGCTTACAAAATTCCAGGAAGTTTCGACCCCACGACCTCCCGGATAGGAGTTTGAACAGTTGACCTTTCGTCCATGAGCAGCTGATCAGCAGTAAGAGTAACGCGCACTTAGTGCACTAACCAACTGACTCGCACTAAGTGCTCATTGTTGATGATCCCCAATAAGAATGAAACTACTATACATTGTTTGACGGATTTCCGGCATAGATATGCTTGACTTACAGGCAAAATCTCAGTTGAACTATCTCATTTGCTCTCAGTCTACCAACATAATAATAGTTGTTGTTTTGTAATCTCTCGCAAGTCTTCTGCAAGCAATACGAAATACGGCGACACTCTTGTTCCACATTTGATTGACCTGATCGCTAATTCGAATTCCATCCATCAGTCCAACCCTGGACACCTTATTGCACTCGGTTGCCAATGCATCTTTTGTAGAATCCTTTTGTTTTCCACTTTAGCTACATCCGCGGTTGCTTACAACTATGTTTGACTTTCTTCGTTGAATCCAGGCTATAGTAGCAAAATGAAAAAGTGGGTAAAAAGCTTACTAGGAGCGAGAAGCAACCTCTGTTTCAATAATTTGTTTAGTTTATCTAAAAAAGCAATGGCACAGCAAACGCAGAACAGTGGTTGATAACGATTCTCTGGTCAACTGACCCAGTGTGAAATGACAACTCGTAATATACTGTTGCCTAAGGGTGAGCAGGCACAAGTGTGGGCAACTGGCAAGCGGGGTCCTGGGATTCTAATCTTCGAAGGAGAGTACCGTGACTTTCCAAAATCTTCCCCTTGTGTATAGTAGATATGGCCTTGCAGCTTGTTTAAATGTTTTTGTCGTCACTCGTGCTCGTCACACTGACTTTAAAAGCCATTTCTCGTTACTTATATCAAGCACATTAATAATCTCGAGTACCACTTCCCAGTTTCAAACAATCTGGCTAGAAAGCTAATGTGTTTCGTACGGCTGCTTCAGGCGACGTATCCTGTTGTCCGTCGCAGCTTGCCTTCTTGTGCGAGACAGCATTCACACTCATTTTCTCTCTCTGAAATGACTTCAGCGTCCCAGTGCCCGAGTGTAGTTAAACCGGACCGGAACGGATTCATTTCGTTTGCATCTAACGGCCTTAGATTGTTATCAAAACAGACCTCTTTGACGGACAAAAACTGAGTCTATAGAGCCACACCTCCTCTGAACGGGTCTGTGTATTTGTTCACTGTGACATCTCTTCCTGACTGCAATGTAGATTTTTACCATAAAGTATGACAGCGTATTAGAAAGCCGATCCGCAGTTAATTTTACAAATTGCGATCCACTTGAAAATGGCCAGTCACACTCAGGCTACAGCCCAAATGTGACACGAGTAGAGGGCGGACAAGTTAGATGAGTGTGACAAACAGCACCGCCATTTTCCGAGAGTTGGTCCAGTAGAACAAATCTCCATGAATGCAACCTGATGCACAAACCTGTAAAAGGGGTTTCCGACTTTGATGGGGATTTTCCTTCCATGTAGTGGCATTTGTTGGTTGTTGATCAGGTGGCTGTTGATCTGTTCGCCGAGCTTGCAAACGTTTCGTCACCATACGAGGGGACATCATCAGTGCCAACCAATAACTCACCCGAGCTACCAATATTTCAAAACATTACCAGTCGCATTTGTTATTCTACCTGGCGTAGTCACTCACATGGTATATCCCATTAGATAGGAAACAAGTCACTAACAGCTGACCAAGCCATTTCCGCTTTGGCTGTAATTGAGCTGCTTGATAATTAGAACGATTCATGTGCTTTCTGCAATAATCCATTGGTTTGACTCAAACACCTGCTGATTCACAGCCGTTCTACCCTTAGGCGGGTTGCAGCGATGATCACTGAACCGGCACCTCTCGTGAACAACTTTCATATTCGCTTACCAGATCGAGTACTTCAACGCAACATACACATTTTTGGAGAATTTATGTCAAATACTGGAACATCTCTACTTCCATATCCCTCGTTAGGAGAATTCCCGGTTCACAAGAAGGTAAAAGAAAACTTTTCACCGTTGTTTTACAGTTTACACTACGTACGTATACTCTTGCAACTTATACAGTATCAGCTAATGTATAGGATACTGAAAACACTCAATACTGGAATGAAATCCATCAAGATGCTGGCCGCTCTTTGGATCACAACTTAGTTCGTGCCCAACGAAAAATTTTGGTGTGTACCGTCTACAGAAGTAGCTTTTCTGCAGAGATGTCCCTCATAAGGTAGGTTACCGTATACAGTTTCGCCTCATAATAGAGAGTAATTTTCGGATTCATTTAGTACATGGGATAAGACCGAGTGTACTGACATACATTTGGAGCTACTGGGGTGATGTGTTGAGATGTTACAGAAATACTGTTCGCCAATTTTACAGCATAATACGAAACCTTGGACACTTGATCATTCAGCATTAGGCAGGAGGGGAGGGATGAAATATCCCGATGAAAAACATTCGAAACAACTGGTTCTGTTCCAGTCATTTAGCTGAATTTAAATGTTCATACACAGTGAAAAGCGTGCGACGATTAAGTTAGCGAGTAAGCCTGAGATCTGGAAAGCTGCTCTCATCTTGTCGTGCGCTCATGTTCACTGCTGCAACTGTTAGTTACCGTCATGTGCACGTACTGTTGCGATATCCCAACACTTTTCAGTTATTTCAGCCCAATGGATTATCAAGGAAACCAATAAAGTCTCAATATATTGGCCTACGTCACAACCTTGTATGAGTCGTCATTAGCTTAGGGATGTCGTTCAGGTACCGGCCACCGGATAGCGAAAGAAAAGCACTACAGCTGATACTGTGGAAGAAAAGCGCGCTGAAGCTCGTGGGAACAAGTAGTTGTTGGTGAAGTACAAGTGGACGCTCTGACGATGCCTCCTCCACCTCTGGTGACGAAAGGTTTGCAAACTGTGCCAAGCTTGGCAAACAGATCAACAGCCCTCAGCTGCCAATATCACTTCCCACAATTTTTCCGTGCCTGGTGCAGTGTGCCATTCCTTTATAAATGAAAACCCGAAACAAAACACATCGACTGGATTTATTCAATCAGTATAATCAAAGTTTAAAATCACGCAAGCAGTAGTGTTGGGTTCATTAAGTTATCTGCAGGATAACTACAATATTCATTGATTGGGGTTGATTGTTGTGAAAAGTGCACTGTGAATATATTCGGTCTCCTCAGTGCCTTCACTGCGTTGATATGCTGGCACGGACACAGTTGCGGAGCTTGTTGTAGGGAGGCTCTGAAATTAAAGTTTGCTGATATTCCATCAACCAGGAACACAAATGAAAGTTTGCCATGGCCAGAGGCAACAAAAAAAATTGAATCGTTCAGTCGTAACACCCTTTCTGTGTCTAGCTGCCATGCCGCCAGAAGGAAGCACGAGGGCTGGGATACTGCCAGGTTGCCCAAGCCTAGACAGGGGAAGTCGAGAGGCAAAGGCCGGGTTCGAACCATGGATCTTCCGGTCAGTAAATTCGCGCTCTAATTATTGAGCCATCTCACCGAAACAAATCGTGTTAGTCTGCGCAAGAAGAGCTGTGCCTGGAGAGCTTGGCTATTCATGAAGGTCACCTATGAAGGAAGATCTGGAAACTCTCGCCCAACGACATCTACCGCACCGCTCTTAATGCCACTGTTTAAACTCTGGTCTTACGCAGCGCACCCTCCTTTTTGAACATGGGGCAACAAACTCCTCTTTGTCAGGCCATTTAAACCTTCAAGAAGAAATACGGTTATCATTAGGCTCACTGAAGATGCATCCATCATCCGTAACCAGTAGGTAAGATCCTAAAAGTATATATATATATATATATATATATATATATATTGTGCTGCGCAAGTTCATCCGAGCCACGCCCCCGAGAACACTATAATCTGGGTACTATCGGAAATACCATTGGAATGTCATTAGGTATTACAGATCTAACAGATTATTTGCAATTGTCTTGACCAATTGCATGTCACTTTCTCTCGCTCGAACTGATTTGACGACCGTTGTGTGGGGACCATCATTAGTTCATTACGCATGTTATATCAGCATGAAAACCAACAAATTCAATAGACTATCATGCAGTGGGCATGCGCATAATAGGTGACCTTCAAATTAATGAAATATTTCCACTCGATGCCCATCGAGTTTGTGCCGGGTGATTTCCCTATTATTAAGTTAGAGTTTGGATGTGAAGGCACATCCAGTTTTTTTTAGCTCTTTGAGAATAGATCTCTCTCAGGTTTTCTTTCTAATCTCATCTTCACTACAGTGCTTTACGGAAAGTGTTGCAACAGTTTGGCAGTTGATTATTTGTTTTTTCTGTCAGTGATGCTGATAAGGATGATGAGGAAGATGAAAATCTTCAAGATAATGATAGGCGTGATGAAGAAGAAAATTTGGGGAATCCGCTCTGATAGGTTTGGACGGAATCGAACTAATCAGGAAATGTAGAGAAATATCATCATTTGTTAAACCGCCTCTTGTCCGTGACAGTCAACCAACGGTGTGGAACGTGTGAAGATGATGATAGTTGTCATCTGCGGAAGGCGCACCAATCGATTATAAGGCCAGACGGGTACCATACTGAACGACTCCAACAGTAAGGTGAGGTAGAGTAAACGAGCGCCGCATAGACTGCTTCTTCAACAGCAAACTTGGAAATAGGTGCATCGATAAGAATTGTTGTGACTGAATTAGAATCTATGGCCTAGCACTTCTCGTATTTCCAAATGGGACAATAACAGGGAACTAATCAGTAATGAGGAAGACGCCTCAAAAATCACTCTATGAAATGGCTTGGCCTAAACTGCTTTCTGCATTCTTTGTTGCATACTTCATACCAACACCTTCGATTGAAATAGATTTTCATACAACCGGCAAATGAGGTGCTCAACAGAACCAATAAAACAAAGTAATTGAATGAAAGAATGCGTTTAGCATGCGAAGCCCACGACGGGCAAGAAACTAACCACTGTGGTCGTTAACCGTTTATCCTGATAGCAATCAAATAATTTTGTTTCCACTTTGCTGTTGACTCGCAGGCCCTCGAAAATTTGACCTTTGCATACGAGGTGACCCTAAAATTAGAGGAAACAAGCATGTATTCACCCGTTTTCTGTCAACACGAAAATGATTAGGTTAGTAAAGCTCAACGTTAAAAGCCACTATGTTTCATTAACAATATAGACGGTATAGCGTCCCTCGGTTCTACCAAAGCGCTCAAACGGAAGCCGCGAAACATGTACCCACTTAGTGATTACGGAACTAGATTGAAAATCTATAAAACTGTTGGTCAACAAAAAACACTCGAGAACTAAATCCAGCATGATTTCTAATTCCGAAGAACTCAAAAAACCTCTACAGTTCAAGCTGTACACCATTCTTTAGTGCAGTCAAATCAACAAAGGTTCATTTATTTTATTGGGCAATTATTGGTATTAACTTGTTAGCAAAAAAGATCTACAAGGTATACTTGTTATGGACGAAACATAACACTCAATTTGCGGTTCGAAGCCAATATCTGGATAGATTTCAAAGTGATGGTCACTACCTTTGCGCCACCTCATGAAAGTACTTAGTTACTGTGATCTATCGACATGGGAATTCTGCATAAATGTAGAGCTTCAGACAGTACAATCCTTGAAGCGAAGGCAATGAAACTACCATAAACAAGAGTATTCATAAGTGGAATCAATGGGCTAGTCCATGCGAAAAATTTCTTAGGAACCTAATCACTTGTTAAAAGTCAGCTATTTGTTTTCAGCTGTTCAAGCTCCTCCCGGCAAAATAGGGCCCAACAACCAGCAGAATCAAAGGCAGCTTTCAAGTCGAAAAATATGACCATTGTTGGTTACTAAAAGCAGTGCCGCTGTTCCAAGAACTGTCGGAAACTAAACAAATGATCGGAGGAATCTCTTTCAGGACGGATTCCAGACTGGTTTTCAGGGACCTGTCTCTGTGTGTGTGTTCTGTCAGCCTGCGAAGGATGAGCCTAGAGAGCACCCTCTATGCCGCGGCTACCAGGATAATGTCACAGTTGTTTTCACACGGTGTTCGCATACCGTTTCTAAAAACAGGAATGAGTGCTGATGTGCCCCATTCTGTAGACAGTCTCTCTCTACTCCACCTAGCAACAACACTTGTAGTCAGGTAAGTAATCGGGGATTCTTAAGTTGCTCATCCCATCACGCCCACCGGCCTTTATGCGGAAGGATTACCAACCTATCTTCTTCACTTATCCTTTCACTGACAGTTGCCTTCCGTTGGCCGCCATATCGAATCCTGCAGCACAAAACGCTGATTTTTTCCAACGGTAAAACTTTCTTCATCTTCTGAGCTTTCACTTTCTACCAAAGCTTTCGGTCTTTCTTTAGACTCTTCACGATTTGGCGTTTGGTTGGTTTGCGTGCACCGTCGTATTCGCTGCCCCTTGTCTGGATTTCCTAGAATTGATCAGGACTAGAGATACCTAGAGGCAATATTCAATGAATATCTTGTTGAAGAAGTCAGACAAACTTCTGAATTCTGGCAGAATAGTTAAGCTAGCTTACACCAATACTGCTGAGTTATGGCAATTTCCGAGAATACGTATCGACATGCTCTTTACTGACTTCTGAGGACCTGAAGGAAAGAGATTTATCAAATGTCCTCACAGCATGGCGTGATTGGAATCAAGCTGTGTGCCAAATTGAGACCATGGTTGGTTTGCACCCGATGGACGCCAGGTTATATCGCAAAAACCCTCTTCTAAAAATTCCTGCTTTCCAGAATTAGTTGAAGGTTAGAGAACAACTGAGGGTGTCGTTGTAAGTAGCCTGTGCAGGGAGCGTCAACTCAAAATTGATGTCATTCCAAAGAGCTCAGACAGTTGGCCTGAGCAAGGAGGACAAGTTTAGTGCTTCTAAACTGACGAATTAGTCCGGAGAAATCTTGACTGTTGACTATATCCCAATACAGCAAAGCGCCCTCAGCTGTGAAGCTGAATGCCACTAAAATGCCGTATATTCCATGAGTCATCTGTAACACTAGACATACGCAGAATAAAGTGTGAAACAGCGGAGTTAGTTCTGGATGCTTTAAGAGAAATTATTATGCTTGAATCGTGTTTGTGTGTCTCGGAGTCACAGACTACATCAAGTTTAAGGGAATATACAGCCTCGGCAAGCATTGCCTGAGTGCGGACGTTAAAAGTTCCTATGAAGAAAAGACCTTGTGGATTGAACAAAGCGTTATTTTATTTACTGTTAACTGGCGGTGGGGGAGGTATGGCACATATTTTAGGTTACTGACAACCAAATGATCCAGTCACGTTTGATTCAGGCATGAGGAGGTACTGGAAAAGGGACGTAGATGAACCGAAAATTTGCGGGCAAACGATTTTTACCAGTTTCCCAGGCCCGGGATTAGAGTTAATTTGGGGTACCCCGCCTGAAACTTTCAACCAAAACTCTCGTCCACAAGGTAACATGTAGCTGGGTTTTCCTAAGAAACCCCACTCAAAGACGAGGACTGAATAGTATGACCTACTTAGCCTTAGACGTTTGCATACGGAACTATACACAGTTGCTACGATCTTGATTCTATTGCGCACGATAGACGCGTTTGAGGCAGTATCGAACTCCTGGAGAGTTTTAATTTTACTTTGACCATAATGGATATCTTGTGAGCGTTCGCCGTCAATTTTCGGGCGACCGGATTTCTGGTAGGATGGAAATTTTCTAACCCACCTACTCCATGGGGGAGCAGCATTGCTGCTGCCTAAATTGCATACATATTAGTCATCGGGATAAAACATACCGTTTTCCTCACACTCCCACCTTAAGGGATAGTGCGAATTTACCTCCAAGCAGATTTGTATTGCTGTACTTCGTCGTATGGGGTCACGCTTCTTTTCACTTGACTTCCCCCAGTGACCTCTTTTAGACCGCCGAAGCCTTGAAAAAAGTAGCCTTAGTCAAGATCGCCTGCGGGATTGATGCAGCATTCAGGCCTGACCATTAGGGCCATGTGACATCTTGAAGTCAGGATTATTGACCGCAACTTCTCTGGTTTATCAGTAGGACTCAAAATACTGAGCCCCGATCAGTCTGAAGTGAATCGTATATCCTGATGTCATCACCATTAATAATTGCGAGTTTTTATTTTAATAGTGGTCTTATATTTGGCCACCCATTGCACTCCACCGGTGGAAAACCAACACTAACACTGAGGAAACGTTCGTGAATTTGTCATCCGTATTATTATTTAAGTTTCGGCAAAAAAAGTCTCAAACATCACCAGTGTGTTCACTTTGGTTCCGCGATGTGTGGCGACTACTGCCAGAGAGAACCAAGTTTCACGCGGTTCCTATTGTCGGGTATCTTGAAGAAATTCAGCGGAAGCTCCATGGGTGCTGCTCATTAAACTTCAGCAACTTCTACCAGTTATGTCGCATCACTGCTCTTTAGCATAAAAAGCAGTGCAAATTCCAAAAAAGCGTTTACCTCAAGAGCTTGCCGCATAGTAATAGTTTGGTAAGTTTACCTCCATTTATATCTGTGCAATCATGTTCAAACTGACGGATGTCTTTAACACCCCAACAGAGGACATGTGACACTAACGTGCCGAAAAGGTTTCCGTGTCATCTAATTGACATTTACCCTTTCTGACCAGCTTCCGTACCATATGAGTATGGTGTCCACCCCTTTATTCTTCCTCTCTGTATCTGACTCTTTGAGTAAGCACCGGAAACGAGTTAGCATAAGTCACTCTTAACTCATTTTTAGATATTTACCCAGCAATTTAATCGCGCCTGATGCTCGTCATATTTACAGATAACTTGTGACAGAGATAGGCCGATATTGGAACAATTGGTGTCTGAAAAGAGCCAGTTTCTACTTTAAATCTCACACTAGGAATAAAGGCAGCTCTTGGGCTCCTGGCAATTACCTCCCACCGAAAAAGATTTTTATTCATCGTTCGTGAGGAATCCTCAGTGTTCCAGGAATTTCCAACCAATAATGCAATAATAACCTGAGAATGCTACCGACCCGTGGCATCTCTACTCCGCTACGCAGTGATGATATCAGTTTGATTGGGACGGTAAACTTTCGGCAAAACCGTCGAATTCAGTGACCGATTCAGCCGTTAAAAAGGGAAAGAAACTTACTTCGGGTAACCAATCAGAACAGTGGGTATCGTTTCGCAGCGGTAGAGAGCTCTTGCATGCTTTCACCTGCAGTATGGCGTTGAAGGTAACTAGGCGTCCATTTTCATACTAAAATGGTTATAGTTTCACATCTTCCCACATTTGAACAAACCTGAGTTGAAACATTTTCCACCCTTGCCACGCTATATTCTATTCCAACCGATAGCTCGGACTCCTTCGTTTCGGTCGAAGGAAGACCAGTTCCTTTGTGCATTTGCCAGCTTTGAGAATGCAGCAATTGATTGACGGTGGAATCAGACTGGTTAAGCACCTTTCGACAATTTTTTGGAAGCAAATGTGTTGATACTTTGCCATCGACCTCCACATAAATATCGGCCAATTCGCATTCGACGTAATGCTGGAAATCGGTTTGGCAGATAAAGATAAATCCACCAGAGTTCAAACAAGCAAACAAAGCCCTATTTTTATCGCTACGAATGGAGGCATTTTAACACTAGTATGAAAGCACTAGATATTTGCATACACTGTTACATACTGCGAAAGGACCACATTCTAATGTTTTGCTTCTCACCACGGTTTAAGCATGTTCAGACGGAAGTTATCCTCCGAACCTTCAGTAGAGCACCTGATGTATCAGTAATTTGGGTTGAAAAATTCATAGGCAGCAGAACATTTAATTAATCAAAAATGCTATGCAGACATGAGTGCTTCTCAGGTTCAGCAACGAGTTTCCACGAAACAAAGTAGGATTAGTAAACATACCATTTTGTATTTCTCAACAAAAATGGCAGAAATGTCGAGTGCTCCTGTGCACGTGAATTTTAGTGATAAAAATCCGTATAATGAATCGTAAAACAGATACATTATTCGCTGTATATTTGATACTGTCTTTTACGCAGTGTCGTGCTTACATTAGGTATTTCAGTAAACATATTTCCACGGTTTGCAAACGAATAGTAGAAACTTATTCAAAAGAATAGCCATTTACTTGATGACATTGCTGTAGTATGTACCCGATGCTCGTATTCACAAGAGACAGAATAAAACGGAACTCCCAAATAACTGGATTCGTGAACAAACCTACATTGTTGATCCAAGACATGTGAGAGGCCGCCCTTCAAGCGAATTCCACTAACTGCGTATGTTTAGTCAGGAGAAGGCGATCTTAAATTTATTTGCAGCGTAGAAAATAGAATGCATCCAGGAGCTACACGAGCCGTTGGATTTGTTAGAAAATCATTTATTGTGTATGCGGCAACTTCAAATAAGATAATACGAACAGAGGTTGTTTCGAAAGTGAGATAATTAACCCCTTCCAACCACAAAGCAGTACTAATGTCGTCTCGACCGGTGATGAAACGTTTGCAACCACATTCTCCAGCTCAGTGAGCAAACACCGCAACAAAGAGAAGCAGACTAGAGTTCATTGTGGACGGAGTACCATTGATTCATTTGACTTGATTAGACGAACACAAGAAACAGTAAATAAATGCAACCGGAACTTGTGCTTTTTATTCATAGATTTCATAAATGTTCTTGATTTGGCGAACGGATAGCCAGTTATTCTTCTTCTTCGGAATCTGGGCCGTCTAGACTTACTTACCAGCTTTGTCAACTCTTTCCATTCCGGGAAGAAGCTTTAGGTCTAGCTTGTCAAGTACCTCATTACGTTTGGATTGCGACACCAAAATGAAACAAGTATTCATCGGGGCACCACACATACCCAGTTCATATTTAGCTGTATTTGACATGGAGATGTTTCGAAATTGAGAGGTATTGCTTGCATAGCTACCCTTTCCTTTCAAGCCACTCGAATGCCACACGGTCCTAGTGCACCACCTTCGCCTGTGTCTGACGACTGTATTGTGGCATGTTATTTTAAGAAGTAAATGTAGCTTCCAGAGGTCCTGTTTTGGATTCAACACAAGCAATTGTACATATACCGTATGTTCAGGCATCCAATGAGAACACCAAAATTTACATAACTTATTGTCAAATGTAGGTGGCATAGCGTTTTGCTCAGACTCTGTTATCCCACTAGCAATAATCACTGATCAAACAACTGAAAAAGATCTGAACTCGCAAATGGCCAGCGTCGCGTGTGAAGCATGTTTGGAAAAATTCTCCATGTGCACTTTAACAGGAGAATCGTCATTTATGGCACCATCGTGTTTTCCACACACTTATAAGGCAGGAAATCAGCATTATAACTGAATCCTCGACTATCTTCATTTTTGTCATCCGCAGTGGATTATGTACATCCACAAATGAGACTGTATTTCAAATACCCTGGTAAAATGGGAGGCAAAAATTATTGGAATCAAAAGCATCTTGAATCACGGCACTAGTGATACCAAGTGAAGTGCTTGTGTTTGGATCGTATCCTCATAAAGCTATGTGGGTAGTTACGAGGCCACGAAAACGAGAACCACGGTACAGTGAGAGGTTACGAGTGAGCTTAAAAATACTCACGTCACTTTTCCATCCAACCCATAGCTTTCAGCTGCTACTGTTCTAAAACTGTAGGCATATGCGTCGTGCGTACCTAGGCTGAATAAATAAATCACCTTCCCATTACCTAGCACTACCTGAAGGAAGCACAAGGGCTTAGATACTGCCGAACAGTCGATACGCCAAAGTGCGTCTGAACCACACACCTTCCAGTCGGTTGGTTGGTGCCCTAACCACTGAGCTCTCTCAAGGTCGGTAGTGAAACACAAATGATTCATTCATAATAAGCTGACATTAAGTGTCCCAAAGCCAGTCAATTTACGGAGCCACCTAACCTGTTGATGAACATGCATCAGTGAATTCGAAACCGCTGAGTACAGATGGGAGTCAAACTTTCCGTATTCCTGCTAAAATAAAGAAATGCACTAACTAATTGGTTAGACATGACAAGAAAATGTTTCTGGCTGATCAACCGAAATTATCTCCATTGCATTTGGATGGTCTTAAATGAATTACTGGTGCTGAGCAAAAGCCCAGTGTGCAGACGACGTTGGAAGTTGGCTATTGTCGGATTATTTCTGCTTTTTTCAACAGGGAGTCTTCAGACTATAGTGCGAAATGCCTTTACAGCACTAAATTTACACAACAGAGTCC
The DNA here is from genome assembly GCA_004794785.1 of Opisthorchis felineus. Classification (NCBI taxonomy): domain Eukaryota; kingdom Metazoa; phylum Platyhelminthes; class Trematoda; order Opisthorchiida; family Opisthorchiidae; genus Opisthorchis; species Opisthorchis felineus. The sequence goes on from SJOL01000240.1 coordinate 1,290,817, forward strand.
AAGTCTCAATCGAGACTGACTGAGGGTTTACTACAAATTTCCATGTAATTTTACAGGAAACAGTCAGGGCCGAGTGAAAACCTCCTACTCTTGACGGCAACTGAGGTAGCTTCACATACTGGTGGAAAAACCGTATGCAAATGGATGGATGCTTTATGGATTTTCCGCTATCTCTCCGATCGAAATCACATTGAGAACCAAGGTCTGCTCATGACTGAATTCTACTGATAAGGTTACTGAAAACTTTGTGACAGCCTAAGATCGCTATCGTACTTCTTGTAACTTAATGTGAGGCATAGTCCCAGTGTTTACGCCAACCTTGTGTCCCACTTGAACCCAAGTTAGCACTCATTTGCACACCCATTTGATTTTAATTGACAAACAATCTGAATCCCAGCTTAATTTCCTGTTTAAGGCACAGGTCGTTGGCTGTCGAAGAGTGATCAGCAGACTTATAATTAGTGTTCCGTCAAGAAAATGAACTTCGATCTCTCGAATATTCTACCAGCCGAAACATGAGAACGGCTTTTTTCGGCACGTTCAGGTGAAGAATATTATTATCTGGGGATTAATCTGGAATTCAGTTGATTTGTTTGTTAAAACCAAACCAAATCAATGTACTTGGAGATAATTCTGTCCAATTTGCCCGTCAAAAGTAGCTTGCGAGGAAGCGTGTACCTTTAGCGTAGAATGTTTTCAGGACTGATGACTCTGCGAAATATTGTTCCAGATGAGATGGCAGGCGACAGGTACAAGTAAAAAAACGAGAAGATATGGCAGGTGGGTTTCACAAATGCCATCTCAATGTGTTATGATACAGATTCACTTAGTGTTGCTGGTTGATTAAAGAGGAGGCCAAGTCAGAGTCACTGATGATCCTAGAAAGGTTGGCTTAGTCCAAGGATGACCGGTTTAAACGATACTAGTCGACAATCGAGGATACTCAGTAACCTACGCTGAAAAATTAACTCCGGTCACCTTAGTGATTCGTATCAGTTTAACCAGCCGTGGTCAACTCTGACTATGCAGGCTCTGTCACAGGATGACAGACGAACGGCCATTCTCTGAAGCAATCGCTGACTTGTACGACCCGCACGGAGTGCGCCACATTAGGAAACGGAAGGGTAGACAAAATAGGGGTCTTGGATTGGTACCCTATATATGACTTTGATATTCAGCACCACTATTAACTTGTACTAAAATCTCTTTACTTATTTTACGCAGTGTTACCTCGTCGGTCAGTTCTTACAATGCCTTCATTCAGAACATTGTTTGCTGCCAAGACATGCCTTGGCTGGGCGCGTACGCTTAGTATAACCAGCGCTTCAATTGACTATAAGCCTATTCCTCACCCGATGTCTTTACTGCAGTCTCCTTATAAGACCCTTTTCGTCCTGGTCTTCCAAAGTTTACTGCTGAATTGGTGTTCAAAACCCATAGCCTCCCCAAGGGAGCGGGAAATTTTGAAAATTTGACCAACAAGTCCTCAATAAAAACCACTTTTCCATAAATCGGAAAATGCGGACACTATCTAGCATGGTGGCCCATTTCTATTTGACCGTGATGAATCAGGATGCTCAAACTCCAAGCATAGTCCTTCTGCACACTTGCAGTGCACATTCTTGCTACTATCTAATGACTGTAATAAATGGAATTCCCAAATAAGCGAGTGATCTTGTGCCTGCTCTGTACTCAAAAAATCATGAAATCTACCACACAGCACAAGCCTACAGGTGGTTAGTATATTTCTCTAGTCAGCGCTAGGATTACTTACAGGTATTGTCAGCCCACTCATTTGATTAAGGCTCAGTCCTAGGAATAAATAATCTGGTCAGATGGACCACACTGGGACCAGTATAATGATCCCGACTCCGGAAAGGGGAAAGGAAAATTGGTTGGTCCAGCTGACGAGAAAGAGCTAACTTCAGTCTGCTGAAGCTTTTCGATTTGAGCATTAAAGAACCACAGAACTGTTTACTGGTTGCCTACTGAGGGTACTAAAGCTCATATCTAACGTAAAACTCAGTTTGTGCACTCATCCCATTGGTGTTTTTCACAAGATGCGACGAACTGTTTAAGTCTCCCATAAAATTTCACCGCTCGCGAATCCTTCCCAGGCCTAATTCATCATAAACTAATAAGCCGTTTTTCAAGTCAGTTGTTAAATAGTCTCTCTAAGTTAAATGCAAATCAATTATCCTGATTATAAAAGCACTAAGAATCGCCAATATACCAATAATTTAGGCAGGCCTAGCCAGCGGAAATAATCTGCCTGTATATTTCAGCCGCGTATGTGATCGCGAACTAAAAGTGGGAAGTGAAACTGCTTTCTCAGCTGTGGCTTATCAATTATATCATTTTCGCAATTAACAAAATCTAAGTGGTGATTAATCGGTGGACGACCATTCAGACAGTTCGCAGGGAAGTAAACCAGTAAATGATAGGTAAAAATACACTGATTTACGGAAAATCGGTAGTCGCGGGGTACGTGCTTTAGTTATTGTGATCCCGAGAACAAATTTCGCATTAAGTATACCTTGTTTATTGATGAGCTCCCTTTTCAAAGGGAACCGAAAAGAGAGCAAAATGTCCTGAATATTTATATATACCATGTTATATCACATCTCTTAATATATAGAACGTTGGGTATTTGAATTTAGGTTCGTTCGTTTGTCATATGACGACAGATATTGTCTTGATTTGGGACCTTATATCAGAAGGAGGCAAGCTGAACAGGCCTCTTTGAGGTGAACTTGTATAACGTTTGTTTAAGGTTTGTGTTAAGGTGGTGTATCTCTCCAGTCATTAATCGGGTACGTGTGCCCTGGATCCGGTCATTTGGAGATGTTTGAATGGAAAAATGTGCGCTTTTCCTACCGGCCTGCGCTGCATGCGTCAAGGTGGGATATTCTGCTATCATAGTGTCGGGTAATTGCCGTGTGAACTCTGCACGTCCTCGCCATGTTGTTGCAGCTGGTGAAAAGTGTATTGCTGGTTTAGCTACCTTAATCATACGGTGGATTTTGTGTCAACTGGTGGAAAGGCTGTCCTTCGTTTTAAAAGGCTTTGCTGTCCAAGATATTCAAGCGTTTCCTCTTCAAGGGAAGCACACTTTAGATGGATCAAATTTTTGTTGCGGAGGATGTTACAGGTCCGAATATCTAGGACAAAATAGTAAAGCGGGACTTTAAATGACAAAGTGGGCTTATTATCATGTGCTCTGCCTGCCTACTGAACAATTATTTCGAAAAGGGAAGCCGTAAGGGATTTCTCCAAGACCCTAAAATTCACTAACTAGCAGTCAACCACGAGATTGCAGAAACTACTGTTAGTTAAAGAAGCCGCTACTTTTAGTGACACGATCATGGCAACTGTAGTGGAGAGAGGCATGACAGCCTGTTCAGCGATTGCGCAAAGTTCAGAATTAAAACATGTGAGGAACACGGACCTCAGTTTTGTGGCTCTCAAGATCTAAATATCCGAATATGGCCTATGATCACAGGTAACCGCAGTTCTCCCTATTTTGTGTGCTTAGTGAACTAATTGTCAAGCACGAGACATTGTGCCACTTAATCTTTGCCGTTTTTATTAGTTGAGTTACTCATTTCGATGGATAACTGTCGAAATTGTAACTAGCACATTTTCCGAAAATGACTTGTCATACATTTGCTACGTGAATCTTATCAGATACAGCCGAAATGTAGAGCTCACTATGCAACGCGTGAAATTTTATACGGAATGCCCGCCATTTTATTGCATCAAAATCCAAAAGCATGCTTCTGCGATCAGTTTTCCTCGGTCTAAATAGACCTGGAGTTATATTTTTCAGGTACAGGGCTTTGACTACAAACCTTTGCTAACAAAGCCATTCTTTCTACCACCATATCTACGACTTGTCACTGTTGATAAATTTTACCCTACAGATGCGGATACACTGTAAATGGTGAAGTGATTTTTACCCGAACGTATCTCGTCGGCGGACATCATCTCAAGTGAGTTCTCCAAAGTTACAATTTTTGGGTGATATTCAACAGGCACGTTATCCTTCAAAATGGTACAACAATCACAAGCGGTCGCGCGAGAGACTAATTCTTTTGGTCTGGTCATGTCTGACCATGTTTGGTGTTGGCAGCCTCTGTGCTCTGATCCCACAGATCCCTTGAGGTAAATTTCGTTCAGATGACCGGATATGAGGCAGCACATGCAGCAAACTATACTGTAAAATAAGGTGTCACTTATGGCCCCAAAGTTGGTGCATGGTGGTTATTTGTGAAGAATTACCTCCCGATATGGGTAAAGTCCAGAAAATTATGCCAACGGCGTGCGAGATTATTTTGCCTTACTTGGATTGTTACTGGTTAATAAAATAATTTTGTACTATAGTTCCGAGATGCTCCGTCACTGGTATAATGCGTAATGACGCGCTAATGTGCTCAAAAGATTTGCAGTAGCAGTTACTGAGGACAGATCATATTATCCCAGGCTGCACAGAATGACACTCATTCTTCCTAATACGGACACTTTTGAAATCGACTTTACGTCATCGAGATTTAGCTCCTAGAAGTATACCGGATGTGTTACATTTTACTCGAGAACCTGGCTCATTATATTCCACATCCAGTGACAGAAACTTACCGAGTAACGCCAGAAGTTGCATTCTGGCGCGCTCAAACTGCTATTGCAGTGTGCAGGTCGAAAGCCAACTGAGATGGTTTGACGTTTTCCAGCTGAAAACTAGAGAAGAACAATGATGAAAATGAAATATTGTGTAGACGTACAGATTGTTCAACCCTTCGAATTTCAGGGTCCCCATAGATAAGTTTATCCGTTGAAAAAAGATACTGACGTAAACCGTTCAATTCCGAATCATAACGACTATTTCGCACCAACGCCAGATTCAGAGGGATAGCGGGCCCCCCGTTGGCAGTTTTGATTGACTGTTTGGAAATATGAACGCAATGTACGACTTCCAGTTCGTTAAACCAAAACAACCACGGCTGAAGTGTGACCTTGCAGTTGCACTGGTAAAAGTCCTGGAAAAGTGGAGGATAGACAGGCGTTAACGGAGAGACTAGCGTTCCAAATCTTGTCAGCAAAGTAGCCCTGATCAAAATTAAGTATACAGACTGAGTCGCCGAACCATCAGGTGGTCTCAGTTCGAAACCATTATCCGTGTTAGAATGGGAATTTATAAATCATACTCCTAATAGGAATGCCCCAGGTTTTATGATCGGTGGACTGTGCAGCTCCACTGGTAAATAGAACTGGTCCGCAGTTTTTGACTGATCGGACAATGCACACTCGGCCATTTCTCCAAAGGTGTTAGAACATGCAGTTTGACGCCGCACTTCATCCGGTAGTGGTGATCAGGCAGTGGTGCCATGAATCTAACATCCCACCGATTTGAAGATAACAAGGCAGAACCATAGTCGTTGATATATCAGTACAGGTATGGAGGCGCGTCGATTTCTCAAACAAGCACATCGTTGGACGAAAAGAAAACGAATGGAACGACTTAGTTTTATTTGTGTGATGAGATCAAGTCTACCGAAAAATGTGTCCTGACCTTGCAAAATCCACATATTTGTTGTGTAGCTGGGTGCAACAGTACACTATAGTCGACCGAAATTCTTCGAGAAGAAATGGGTAAAACTTATTTTCTGTGTTTTGTTAGTGATATGACCATTATTATGGCATTGCGATAGACACATTGATTATCCTCGTCTACCGATATTGACTATTCAACCAGTTGGACATGACCAATTCATAACACCAGTCCCTTAACCACAAACTCGAGCCAATGAGCCCTAATTCAAAGTTAAACCCACTGAATTTATTAGAGTGCCTCCCCTAACGATTAAGTCGGGATACATTTAATCACCCCGCTAATTTTCAAATGAATGCTTATTACTACACAGGTCTAATCTGGTCTTCCACACGAGATATCGTAGATGAGAATTTCGGGAACTAGGCCTATGTGATGGGCCACAAAAATGGTAAAGCCCGAAATGGCTGTAGAAGCATTTTCTTCAGCCATTAGTGGCACCGTTTAAAGGGTTAGCCATGTTGATAATGGTGGTCTCTGATAATTTGAGAGATGTCGATTCACTGTGTGCCACTCACTCCTATCCTACTGCCCTGTTATATTCAACCGGTATTTCAGCTGAAGAATATTGCATCGAATGGTTTTGTATATGTACAGAAACTTAAGTTATCGACTAGTTTGAGGCTGACCAACTTAGGGACTAAGGCGCTGAAATAATCAATTCGTTAATCAAACGTACGCATGACAAACGACTTGGGGTGAAAGTGAGCTGATAAGTATGGGTTAGAGGCACAGGTTATTTCCATGTGAGGCCGTTGGTTGAGAGATAAGTAGGCTGTGTGGAGAACCGCAACGTTTTCGTAGGGTTTTGCTCCCAAAGAAGGGGTGAAATAGGGGTAAAACAAAATCCTCTGGAAATATCACCCCAATTAAGATGGTCCCTATTGAATATGGAGATGCAGTGTATTTTGTTGACAGTAAGGGAAGTCACTTATACTATGATCGTTTCGGAAAGCAACGAACGTAACTATGCAACCGAGCGGAAATGTTCACAACAGACCTCATTTGCCAGTCCGTGTGTCTTCATTGGGTACTTCGAGATGATGAATTGGATCCGCTTATGTTACAAACAGATATTTTCAGATTTCGCCCCGTATACCCCCAGCAATAGTTAGCTAGGGAAGCTTCCTAACAACGAAATAAGGTAATATATTCGGTAGCATGCATTTTCCTAGGGTTACGCATCAATGCCCTCACCAAAAATAGAGTCGTGTGAATTATTCTTCCTTCTGAACAACTTATAGTTTGTTGGTGGTGTGGGGATCCATGGGAATTTTCAACAGGCATTTCGTCCCGTAAGTAGAACCAAGCTAATGAATGATAAATCTGTTGTGGTGTCGTTAGACCTACTGTACGTGTGAACTGTTTCCAAGATCAAGCCAAGTTAGTGTGAATTTTAGCTTAATTTTAGCTTAAAGTGGTTTTTAAACGATGAGCCTGAAGAATTGGGTTACTGCCTTGTGCCAGCAACCGTTGAAGACGCTGAGTCTGCTGTCTACAGCACAGCTGATATGTAGTTTTTCCTATAGGTAGAGAAAACCTATTTGTTCGATAATCTCAGGGCTCGAGCAGGACGTACGTCCCTTCATTGATAATTTTCATCAGAGTGGATTGACAACAACAGAAGAGAAACACTGAAGTTTGTGATCAAGAGAACGCGTAAGGGAGAATTTTGTTGCAAGAAACGGTACCGGATCACCTTCGACAATTGGTCCAGGTCCATTCAGAGCGGAGTGGAATACACTTCCCACCGCATTGTAATGTTTTTGGACGGTAAAAACATCTGTGAGAGTTACTGGCGTGAATAAGCATCGGTGAGGAGGACAAGCAGTATTTTTATGTAATAAACCTAACGGCACAAGGCAATGCATAAATAACTCACAAGCCGGCAAAGACGGAGGGAAGTAGAGCGGACACCCGACTAAATCAGAAACACAAACGGTGACCTGTGATAACTTCAAGACGTTGGGTCAAATGTTCATTGACAGTTGGAGTGAGAACAGACAAAAGGAGGCAAACCTGTTCAGTCTCTCAATTTTATATCAGTTAAATCAGTAACTAAGTATATCGACGTGCCTGCGGGGGGGACCAAAAATCTAGCCCACTCTGGATTTCCCCGCAATGCCCGCAAGTTAAGTACGTCACCATCTCTTCTCAGAGAGTGCACACTAAAGAAGCTTCTTGACTTGCCAGCATCCTGATCATTAACCACGCTTCTCTTAAGTGCTAAACAAGAAGCTGACAAAAATGCCAGCACTCGTAAATCAAATAAGATCAGGATGCCGCAGCTTATTTTTATGGAACATTTATGTGTTGTTTATATAGATGAAATTATACCAAAACTCATGCACACAAGTGAAGCAGTATAAAATTCTTGAGTAGTCTGAGATCATCTAAATGCTGAACAAAAGAGAGCCAACTGTACCAAACGACTGGTTTTTCGTGTTATTATTACGCTGGTTGCATGAATTGTGGGACTACCTACCGGCATCTTGGGCACACGCTGCGTCCTCTTTTCACTCAGCACTGGTGTAGCAAACAGCTTTGAGTTTACTAAACATGAAACTAGAAGACAACTTTGGCAAGCACAAACGTACAGACCGAAAAATTTTGTAATGCGACAAAGTTACGTCAAAGCCGAAATGAGTCTGACAGTTTTAGGATAGAGAAAATGCTTCACAGAAGCAAAAGCAAATTCTAGTCTATTCTGTTCCAAGGTACAAATACAAAATCTTGAATATGTTATGCTGACATGCGGAAGATTTATTTTCAACACGGCAAAACAAGCTTACCTGGGAATAATGACAATCGCCTTGGAGATGTTTGTTCGATGAAGTGTTTGCGCATTTTTTCTGTACAGACTGGGTGACCAAATTTGCGTGAAACTCAAACTTTTCACTGACAGCAGAAGAAACGTCATTGGCTGATTCAATGACTCCGCCTCCAGTATATTCTCTAGCATAAATATCATCGATTTTCAAAGGTTCCTTCGCTCTAATTGTGTCGTTAATTAGAATTAAAAGTCGATATAACAACGGATCCACAAATAATTTGCGGAACTCCTCGTGGATCATCTTTCTATGGTGGTCGTCTTTCTTTATGCGGTCGTACATATGACAATCTTCGATTTCCAACGTTTTTTTCTCCCTTGGAAATGTTCTGATCCAGTATGTCACCCGGCATATTATAACAGACTGCTAGCAGCTCAAGCAGTGTAGGAAAATACGAGAGAGAAGAGCAAATGACAGAACTAACACTGAAGTATGCATGAAAATATCGAATTTAACTTATAAGCCATAAATGCACAGATATCAAATGCCAGCTTGACCGACTTCACAACAGCCCTCCTACGGAAAGTGACTGTTTGTTCCTTTCATGTGGTCATCCTAGAGTGAGGAAATTAAAGAATTAACGGAACTGGTCACATAGTTTATGGACGGATAAGCATCTATACCAATATGATGAAACCAATGATATGAAATTTCGACATTTCAACTGACTCGTGAACTCCCGTCCACATTGTCTTATTGAGAAACTTAGTGATCGATTTCCTTGAACTCTGGGTCAACAATTCGTATGTGCAAGTCTTTCACAAGAAACCTTCTTCTCTCTGGCCGGTAAGACAGCTACTTCAGCGTTCGACTGCACTCCACCTTCGATCAACTTTCCTTCAGGCCCCAATCTTGAAACGAATCATCTTATACCCTGAACACATAGAAACGCTGAGATAAAATGCGGAACACATTGACGACAAGGTCAACTTAGGTCAACATTGTAGAGGTGATATATTCCCTTGAGAGATGCGGGGAAACAGATTCGATTCACGTACAACAGTCGCACTATTCGGCCAAGTGATTTTAGTAGTGTTCACTAGCTAGGTTTGCTCTAGACAGGGGTTGATAAATAGCCTATTTAATTGACTGTAAAATAACCTGCGGTTCTACATGGTCGACGCTGAAGCATAGAAAGGTAATGGAACCCAAAGGCACGAGGTCCAACCAATGACAACAAGTAGGTTTCTCGACACTCAAATTGGATCCCCTCTGAAATATCTAACGGGCATCAGGAAAGGTGTCTTGCAAGGCATGTAGACGGTTGTTGGTGGCCACATGTAAGCAGGTAAAGAGTGGACCAAGGTAAAATGCGCTCTACACCACAGGAGAGCTCAGAACCTACTTTATTCCGCCGCGCGTTTAAACTAAAGTACATTCGCATTATGGAAGTAGCATACATGTGTGGAAGGTGTCACATCAGTTGGACCTAAGACCAGGAGGCACTTATATTCGGTGATGAGAACATTCCCAGTCTGTGAATTTTAATGCCCTAACTTGGTAAAAACGAACCCTCAGCACACACGGAGGATTCTTGCTTAACGTTGCTGAATGTTCACCTTTTTCAGCCTCTCCGAGGATTGAGGTTAACGCGTGATTAACCAGCTCGACAGTGAGCCGGCACACCACCTGATTTTCGGTATTTGAAAGAAAAAGATCTTGACAATGAATTTGACAACTGCAATAAAACTACCTCGGGGTAATGCGGTATTTTCAAAGATCCTTCGGTGTGCAAACTCCAAGAAAGGTAAAGTTTGATCGATACACGATCCCCAAACAATTTCTGCAAAATAAAATCATATGTCATGAGAATAACTGCGTCTTACTTGATGGCTCAAAAACTCTGACAAGTGGATTTGAAAAGTAGCAGCTGGGGAAGAGTGTTTATTGAGAACTTTTATCGCTTCATATCCAACTGAGCCGAAATCAGCTTCTTTTTGTTTGATCGGAGTTTCCGTTCTAATTTGGAGGTCCAGCGGTCTTGTATGAATGCACCCAGAAATGCGTATTTCGTGTGTTTCTTTAAGTATTGCCATTCTCACCGATACGTTACATGACACAAAGTTCTGTGATAAAGGACAAATTGGAAAAACTTGTCTGTCTACTAATGTAAATAACAGTAGACAAATATCCAAGGGTATTTGTGCCCCACCATTGTACAGCATATCGAACAGTACTTGTCCTTTAAAGTAGAGATGATATCCTGTGACGCAGGTGGTGGGCAAATCCCACAGACAGCAGAGTTGTTCGTCCGTTCACTCGTACTATTAACTAGCGAAAGTCCCCATTTTCCCACTATTGCTGATCAACTTAGATAGCCACATTGGCAGACCAGAAACGGTCTTTAGTATACTTGCGAACGATTCATCTGTTTTGCAATTGCAAGATTTAGCCAGGCATTTTCGAAAGGGCGTAATCTTTTTTTTTGACCAATAATGCTGAAAAATTTAATGCCTTGTTATTTTGTTGGCGTCCAGGATCAAATCAGCCCAAGCATGCTAAAAGCTTGAGTTATACGGTATATTTTGGACCGTCTGTAACAAGCAGCTTCACATGAAAATGGGTTTTAAACTTGAGTTGCAAATGTGACCGGAACCGATAAGATGACCTGGGAAAACTAACGCACAACTGACCCAGCTATTTACACGATTTTTTATTCATGTGGAGTCTTTTCAAAATAACAATAAATGAAATTTTCGGAAAAGTTTCGTAACAATCGGTAGATTTATGAATTACCTTGTTATAACCACCAATTATGAAGGAGAACAGGATTAGACGGCCCGATACTCTTATTCATGTAAAATGGCATGTAACCTTCAGGAGCTTTGTTCAGGCAGTAGACGCTCTTCGTTGTTATCCAAGCATACAGACATCATGTACAATCCTAGGATTGCCGTGGACAATTATTCGAAACTCAACTCTATATTGGAATGATTTGTTTACTACGGCAGTCGTCGACTATCAACCAAATTTGCACTCAATTTACTTTCCAAGCATGGTTAACAAAACCACCGGAAACAACCACAAAATCAACGAGTCTCCCGTCATTTGTTGTTTTTTCAATCAACACAACCTCTCTCATGACTATTTTGTTAGAGATTCACATAAAGCTCCATGAATCCTATGGATGTTTTTTTAAACGTAACAGAATGTTCAGTTACATAAAAAACGCAGTAGTCGGCTATGCAAAATTTGGTTAAAGGCAAATCCTGCTTGACTGGGGTAAAAAGGCGGTCTATATACCCCGTTCCCAGTCTTCTGATAGGATAATTCTTGTCCTTTTAACTAACACAGCCCGATGCTTCCGAAATTAAAAGGAAGTAATCAGTTTGAATAATCTTACATAATTAGTGATTCACTGTAGCAGGAAGTTTGAAAAACACTTCACCGACTTCTTTACCAAATTTTCCTAAAAATCTAAAAGTTCGGAGTATCTCCTTTATTGGCAGGATGGAAGAGGCGTTTTCGAAATCGTCCGGTGAGTAAAAGTATAAGATGTAAGATACTGACTTTGCATTGGCGACTATTTGGTGGGGAAATGTCCTTCAGTTTTTGCACTGCGTTTCACTAATCAAGATATGACGGTCAGTTTGGCTTTCTCAATCAGCTGATGGATAAAATTATGCTTCATTCAAAGCGTTTCATCTTAAAGGAAAAATCTAAAAGCTGGCGAAATGTTGAAATGGCAATAGCTTTCAAGTGATATCAAGCGGTCAAGTGTCCCAACTATATTTCGCGAGGATTAACGAGATTTTGCAAAATATCTGTTACGCTGTCCGTGAACAGTGTCGTGTAATTAGTGCCCATAGTAGGAGACTTAAATAGTTTCGAGTGGAGAAAGGTCTATTCTGAAATGCAAAACAGTTGAAAAATAATTAGTCGAAACAAGGGGCACTCAGTTATTAGAACCATTGTCGAAGTGATCAATCCCACTCCCTAATTTTTCCCCGGAATGGACTATTTTGAACAGACCATACCATTGTTCCATACTGTACAAATCCTACAGTGGACTCGAACGAATTATAACTCACCAGATATTCTGCAACTGGCCAGACGGTAAGGTAAAGCTAGAGATGTTTAGGCACTCACTTGGCTTTGTCCGTTGTAATCTTCACTCTTAACAAGAATATTCACATTCTTCTTCTCCCAAGTGGTTGCTTGAAATATTGCCTCAAATGTCACAAATAATGCTAAGTCTGCCTGAAATCGGAAGGATTGGACAGAGAGGTAGCGACTCTTCATCTTACATGCTCACCTGTGTCTTGTGGTTTACCACGCCATCCACAGTGACTAGGCCAAAATACTTCGAATTTGGATTCATCTTGTTAAAATCCACCTCCACTTCTTTGAGTATATCGGAAAATGTGGTTTCAGTGGCCATGATATCCAAGTAAGTTGATGGTAGGTTGAGGTTTGGTGGTATTGGATTGACAACGCGACAATTGGATACCCGAACATCGTGAAAAGAGTCCAGCCCTAAGAGTGACCGAGCTTGCACGTAGCAAACTATGGCCGCCTGAAAAGTGCAGGTTATAGCAAGATTAAAAGTTCAATTCTATGCACCATCAGAGGCTCAAAGAACGAACTCCGAAATATAACGCTTGTAAATGCCAGAATGTATGAGAAAGAATGAATGTAGAGCGTCCGTTAAGATTTGGCGCTTGGAAATCATTTGTGCTTTGTCAACTAGAGAGGTTTGTTAAATTATGCGTGTCTTCGGAGTATACTTACATCCGTATTGTGAAGATAGACATCGGTTGATCTTGGTGTTCATATTTACTACTCAAGAATTACCTATGAATACTAAACGTGAACCAGACAGCCGGCCACAGCTCGACGTCTACTGTTTCTGCACGACATTCGTATGGAAGGTAGCAGATGCTTACTTGGTGCACGGTGGTCTGATTCCAGGCCAGATAAACGGAATTCGTCCCAGTAGCCGCGCACCCAGATTCTAAAATCAAATGCTTGAGTTGGTATCCTACGTTCTGTTAGATCCATCCTACTGCAAGCTTGGTGAGAGCAGTTATAGGTGTATAGTATTCGATCAAACTTCCGTAAAAAGCATGAAAGAGGGGCTAATACGTAGCACGGTAAGCAGCGAATGCCGCTCACACTGCGAGGGAGAGGTTGCATGCAGTCTGGAATCCCAGCATCAAGCTGCTTTGCGGTGGGCTGACATTTCGTTCTGGTATTTACAGTCTGTTCGTCCCTGCATGCATGTGGTTGGCGCATAAATTATGGATAGAGTACACCTTGTAGCCGGCTGACGACTGAATTCCCGAGGAAACGGGAGCAGCACGCTGAGGAAGGTGGTTATATTTACCTCTGTAAACACCGCCCGCAACGTGGCTGTTTACTTTACATACTAATCCTCACCTTTTCTCATCCAAAGCTTAAAGACAGAGGAGCCCGCACACAAACACGTTTTCAAGACTTCTAACGCATTTGATTTTTGATGCTCTTACCATCCATCTGACTGTTTTCCTACAATGTTTTGGAACTACATTCGTGGTCCAAGTGCCATCCCAGGACTCTGTCTACTTGTTTGTCTTGTATGCTAAGTTCCATTTGCAAAACGAACCAGAATGGATTTTGCAACAATAATCATCATTCGGGACCACAGTAACTCCCGAAATCGGTAATCATGGACAAACCACAATTTTTTAGGCGTACATCACTGCAGTCGTATAACAAACGCGCTAGATTAGGATAAGAAGCCGAGCAACACTAACAAAATACCACATGGGATAAAGCAATATGAATGCCTTGTTCGTAAAGAAGACGTCTCTAAGCTGGAAGAACTATCTTTACACAAGGATACACACGTGTTTTCAAAATATAAGGGGCATGTATGTGTGGGATCTAAGAAGACCAGTCCAGTCCAGCCCAGTGCCAGTCCTGCTGATTAACTTCATGCAACAGAACTGTACAAAGTAGGTCTTTCGCAAGAAACGAAATCAGGTAGTTTGAAGTCTCAAATAGTGCAGTCCCTAAGCCTTCAACTTATTAACATTTGACTGAGTTGAAAGCGCAAAATAGCCCTTTTCCAGTTCGACCTTATACAATTAAACGAGAGTGGAAGTGGCGTTTATCTTCTCTTAATTTTAACCATGGAGGCACTTGAGTGGAACACCACAATATTCATATTTATCTGTGCCACTCAACAGACCGTAACTGTAAATGTGTTTCAAAGGAAAAATACGGTTTTTAGAATCTGGTTGTTTTTACACTCTCGACCGTCAGTACTTAAGGCAAACCGTTCGAAATAACACGACCTGACGAACTAAACCACGCAGCTCTACAGTGAAACATGTTATGTGAGGCAGATAAATTAGACCTTACCCCAAAATCCTGGAATGAGCATTCGGATTGACCGAAGGAGTTGGTTTTGTTCACTCGATAGCAATCCGTCTTTATTAGGATCATTTCAAATTCAACGAATGGCGTGCCACCAATCTAGTCATGAGGAGCAAAGTCGTGTGTTTTTGTCAACAACCAAGATAATACACTTACCTTGATCCTACTACTTTGAATATGACTCAGTTCGTAATAGAAGTCAGAAGTGGTCAAAATCCTGTTTGCCTTGGATACAGCTAAGTTTTGCAGTTTGACAAATGCTTCGGAATTCATCTCGGTTTTCCTCATTGGGCGAAAAGCGTCGGAAGTTGCAGTTCGACCGGAAGAATATTCTTCCCTGCAGTTGTAGATTTCAACATATGAGATCTCTCCTGCAGACTCCGTAATCACTACTCGACACGAACGAAGCTAGATGAAACGGAGCAGTGAAGATGGCTTCATTTTTTTCAAGCACTAGGGAAGGGTGATGCAAGTGATCCAAAATTTCAGTGTACACAAAAAAATTTCGCGGTATTTTCACAGTAAATAGACACCTGTGGCATGTTTGTTCACCTGGTGCCTCCACCGTACCTTATCCAGACGGATATCCTATCAGGCAAAAGTCACTTCCGATTGAGGGAGAGCCATTCGCAACCTCGTGACCGAACGGTTAGGTGTTCAGACACTGACCAGATGGTGGCGGGTTTGAAACCCTCTGATCTTTGTCGAGTGCGCACTGCTGATGAAATTCAATATCGTGTTCTCGGCACAGATTTGCTCTGTAGCGATCACTCACTATATCATGCTTCACAAACAACGTAACAATTCCTGTCCCACTTGCAACTTTAACCGACAACATGTACACTACAATTTCCCATCTATTTTGTTTACGCGGCTACCAACTGTGTCACGTGCCATGCTTACGAACTCCAATCCCATCAGGTCAAGTTGTATTCATGTTCGTGCAACTATCAAACAAAATGGACAGCCCTCTCTTCACAGTTCATGCAATAAATGGGCACGCAGCTCGGCCCAACACACACGCGCGCGCAGGGCAGGAAGTCAACCGAGCTCCACAAGTCTCCACGGGCAACAACCAAACACATGTAGCATCCATACTGCAGAGAAAACACGTCCCCCATTCGGGACTTCACTCAGGAACTCTCACCAGTTGTCCTCAAACGAAAAGTCACTTTTTGGCTTATTCCACTTTTCGCATTGTATTTATTTTTATCAAGGTGCACCTAACCATTGTAATCATCATCATTCTAGTAAACCAGATATTTGTTAGTGCTTGTCACCTTCTGATAATCAATTTAATCACGTTTACACTAGAGCACTAACAGCTTCACAACTAGGAATAAATTTCGACTGAAAGTAAAATGACTTGTTCCGACAGCAAAAAAATTCATCTCTACATTCACCTCTGAATTCTTAGCACTAAGAATTGTGTGGTTCTAACGAACCGATGTCTCCCAAGCTTAAATGGAATATGACGCTACAAAAAGATCAATAAAGCTTAGCTTACAACAATTATAAAAGATGGCTTTGAACACGACTACCGTCAGTTTTGTAATCGGGTTAAAAAACCTCGGGCGTCTGCTTAGTATTGCCCCATCAGTTAATCCGCATTTCTGATAGAAAGAACACTTATTATATGTCCAACTAAGTGTCATGGTAAGGCCGCTCGGAAGTCCAAAAACCTCCTTCATCTGAATTTTTCATGTTTCTCCCATCTTGAAAGAAGAAATCCTGTCACGAAAATCGGCGGAAATACGAGAATGCTAGACCGGATAGTTGGAATCAAAGTGTCGTGCTCTGTAAATAGATAAGCTAAGACACGTAGAGTAGAGACTGCTTTCCGGAGGGATCATCCCCAACCGCGTACGACTGTATATTATACTGCGTAAAATAGGACAGGCAAACAGAGGTCGGAAAGTTTGTGGATTTCACATGATTACAGCTGGTGTGTAGCCAGCAAACAGTCCACATATCACAATGACTGAATATCCTCACAACACAAGTCACCCTGCGGACCCGAATTTAACTTTCTGAATTATTTACCGCTGCATTCTAAAGGGTTTGGATGGCGAGTCTTTGCAACAGCTGGCACTATCGCAATTCGCCCGCGAGGTCCGGCTGTTGCAAACCAAATCCTTTCATCCAGACGCTCAAACCCCCTGGCCAAGCACAGAAAACTGTTTACCGGCCGCATAGAGAGCTCGCAGACCACCGATTGGCAAGAGACAAACCAGACATTGTGACAGGTAGACATCTGGTGAATAGATTTTCCTAACATTAGTTTATTTTCCTTTTTGACGCAGTATAATATGCATTTGTAAGCGTTTGAAGACGATACCATTGGGAAGGTATCTTTATTCTCTACCTCTCTTTTTAGAAGGAAATGTTCAAAAAACTTAATTGCAGGCACTTACACAACCAAGTGTTGAATCTCTGTTCCAGTGTCATGCAAGAAATCCTCTCAGAACGTTTGTCATCTTGACGGGTTACTAAAAACCACTTATATCATAAACCCATTCCACCCGTAAAAAGCTATTTGTCGTAACTTTTACCTACCGTACCTCATTATCCGGTTTAACGCACTAACAAGCCTACATCAATGAATACTTTAGGCATCATTCTGTTCAGAATTGCATAGAATTACTTAAGCTTTTGGTGTGATGCACTGGCTGAAAATCCACCTCTAGTTTTATAGAATATAACTGGATATGGCTTACCAAATTTTTTGCCGTTATATTGCAAGTTTCCATGTATAATGTGACAGGATGAAATGTTAGGTATGTATGTCATTTTGTAATATCGCAGGGGCTTCGTTTATTGGCTCTTAGTGCGGCCATCCGTAGTATTCTAATCATAGTATGACCAGTATTTTTCACCATTTGTAACTGATAAATAGAACTGATTAAGTCTTGGTCGAAATGTGAGTGATGGCATCGAAAAACCAAACTCCCAACTAACAAAAAATGGTCGCGAAAAGCATGCTGGGGCGACGAGAACAGAACGCACATTCGACATACAACATATCACATTACTGTGGTTTTTAAACCATTTGACTTCAGTCGTCGTATTCAATTCCAAAATCAACGGATCCTCAGGAGGGGCACTGATGCGGCATATCAGTACACTAAAGCTTCTCAGTAAGAGATTTCTTAGTAAGAGTCACCTTGAACGTGGTATCACTTTTGTCCTCCTCAGTAAAGTTCTTTTCAAAACCTTGATGTGGATTAAGGTATCCACTAGAATGTCATGAAAGATACTTGCTACACACCCTCGATTTCATTTTGATTAAGCCACATTTCGTTTATTTTGCAGTAGATAGTTATATGTGTATGGCATCTTGTCGTTCACCTTTCTAAAATAACACGACTAAGGATGAACGGACGAAAATTCAACACAAAGTTTTTGTGAGTTGTCGTTAGCTGAATCCAAAGTCAGCATGAAACAAAAGCTAGAATGCGCACCCATAATATACCTGTTTTAATGCTGGTTCTGTAGTCGTAAGCACGGCAATCACTCCTGCTCAAGGAAAATCACCAGACCTTAATGGGCAAACAGAGAACCAAAAGACTGTAGCGGAGGTAACTAAAACAAACTCCTTAATTACTCTGCTCAGGTCGCGATTCCACCGATTGTCTCCCATTTGACAAAAAGAATCATTAAAATGTTTGTTTCTGCCAAACAGCAGAAGGGATTTCACCAGGATCTTAGGGATGGAGTTCGTCAAACCGTTAAACAGTGTACCGTAAAATTTGAAGTGATTAAGCTATCTTGCTCCTGAAGCGGGAGGGTGTAGATAGGCACCGGTGCATGTTCCTCCTATTTGATGAATTCAGTAGAGGCAAGCCAGTCATTTGAGGACTATGTCGTTCATAAGAGGACGACGTTATGTGTCCAAGGGATAACAACTGAAGACGGATCTGCAAATCCACTGAACGGGTCGTTGGGATAATCATACGGATATGTACACACTGTGAAACGTTTCGAAGAAGGAACACTTCTCACAAGCTGACAAAGGAGTTGTCCTTATTTGTTCCACTTATTAGGGAGACTTACATTATGGTTGTCGTATTACGGTGTACTGAGAATAAATTTCGCGAGTTCTTTGTCGGGTGCGGATGGTGCAGTACCAGCAGGCACCTCCCCGTTTGAAATGGTGTTTCCCGTTCTTCCGAATATGAGAACAAGAAGGTGTTAAATCCCAAACTACATCACTTATCCACCGCCAACAATAGACATCCGCTCTTTCACAATAGTCATCATAAATAGGACCTACTATAATGTCAGTGGCGTTTTCGGTAAAAAGATTGCCCCCAGAATTCCGGCGTCCTAGGTTATAATTAGCTTATAGCTTATTATGGTTGAATAAGTCTCTCTTGCAACAAATGCTGCATAAATCGTGTTTCCGAATCATCATCTAATAGGATGCTGCCTGAGTGAATTTCATGTTTAAAACAAGTGATAAACGAGCCTTGACTGCTGATTGATCTACACATAACGTGAACTGCAATGTTGTCCCAAAGTTGCATGGTTTATTACCTTGTTGACAGGCCACTCAGTTTCCATGTTGAGTTCGAACATCATTATAACTGATTCCGTTCCTAACGTAGGTGTGATGTGGGCATCCGTCGCGTAGTAACGTGTATAGTTAGGTATGCTACTGAAGTAGGAATTGTGCGTCCGAACCGCGTCTTCAAGGCGACTCTGCCATTTTGGTTCTTCCATTACTCTCTCTGAGGGCAACTTGTTCCATTGAGTTATTGATTCCGTTGGAAGCTTGACGGAATGCGAGCAGTTAGACAGAGAAACTACAGCCAATTCCGCAGAATGCTCCGTAGTGTTTTTAACCACCACGTCGCAAATGATATTCTCCTGTGAAGTCAAAAGATATATGCAGTAAGAATTTTGGCAGCCAGAGTTGTAGCTTGTTATTTTTATTCGCATTTTATGACGACTTCCAGGTGTAATACTTCTAAAGTGAGCCGCAGTCAAAATATGATGCGTTTATTCTCATTAACAGGCAAAAAAATCCACCGGCCAATCCGACGTCACACAAACTCAGCAAGATAAAATGCTCCAATTGAGCGATCGATTCAAATGTGCTCCATGTATAGAAAAATCGCTTATAATCACCGTACTGCCATAGCAACCGTCAAATCCCTGTTGTGACGCACATTGAATAAGTTCTTGCAGCTCTAGCAGGAACAACCAAGGCGCACTTTTGCCTTGTTCTCTGCACTCCTCATCCCAAAAAAAGCGTGTGTTAGTTTTAGTTTGAAGCAGAATTCGGTCCACAACAATTGCCACTTTATAACACGCTCACGCGTGTTCAGTTTTCCAACTTGCGTGTTTTCGGTCAGTCTTACAGGCGATGGCTGTAAACGGGTTTCACTGTATTGATTTAGGTTGAAATAACTTTCATACCAATATGGTACCATTCCAGGTATTCTCGTGCACTTTGCAGCTTGTGGCTATCTCAGAGGGGTTTAGAATGCCACGTTACTTCTCCACAGCTTGATGTCATTGTGAGAGACCGGGAGATTCGTAGGCTTGTTTAGTGACTGCTGCCCACTACGTACGGCCTGAACGTAATCTGAACCTACCCATTTCTACCGTCGGTAACCTTCATGAGGGAACGTCTGATTAAAACGTTCCGTTTAACTAAAAACACTGTGTACAGTATGGATGATGTGTCGTTCAAAACGGAAAGTTAACATCAAGCTACAGCTCAAATGGACCACTCGGTCGGTGTCAACCGGCAAGCAACCTAAATCATGTAACTGCAAAATTTAAAAAAAACTTTCATGAACTACACAAGCTCAATCTGATAAGCTTATCCTGTGATCCACTTTGTGAGTTATCACCATCATGGACAGCAATACACTTCCAATTCACAATGGTAATTTGCTGCTCAACTTTTTGAGTAATAATAGTAAATTCACCTTACCTTAAAGAGCAGCTATCTTTATGAAGGAAACCGTCTCGAAGAATCTTCCTAAAAAGGGTCATTTATGAAGGACGATTATACTTCCAGTTTCGTGAGCCGTGAGTGTCAATTTTCGTATATGCTGCAATCCCTTGTCTCTGTTTCGACTTTTGTGACTAGCTCAAAATTGCTAATTATAGCAATTTTATTGATGCCACAAACCGGCTCCAATTTTTTTTATCGGTCTAATTTTCAATAGGTCTAATGGCACATAGGTTTCTTAGCTTTTCTTTTACATTCAATGAACAAACAAAATGCCATTTCGATTTTTTTTCGTACATAATTGCACATAAGTTTTCTAAATGCCTAAATTTGAAACACTTTCATTTGGCGTTGTTGCGGAATACAAGTCGCTCGGTTGCTCTGCTTGGTTGTTCGTCTGTACGTCGAGCTAGTCAGTTTTATTGCATATGTTTCATCACCAATCGAAATGACGTTATCAATGCGGAGTGGGGTGGGTTAATTCCTCCTCTTCTGTCTGTGCTTTTATAGTTTCTAAACAGTGTCTAATAACTGCAAATTGTTTGGTTGTTCCCAGAGGTGGTTTTTATGCTATTTGGTTGGCCAGCTTGGAATCTGAGTTACGTTGTGATCCCATTTCATCGTATATGGTGGGTTCGTTGGACGGCTTCAATTCGACAGCTCTGTGTCTCTGTTGAAATTAGACCGTTTCCTTCTTGCCTTGTAGTCTGACTTCCTTCCACTCGATTGGTTCCTTGAATGATATCCTATTTCAGTAGTTCTTCTGTATGTGGTCTCTGGTTATCCATAAGTTCAGTAACCAGCGTCCTTGCCACATTCAAATCAATCGATTTGAGCTATGAGCTCAGGCCAAAAGAAACCGTTGTTTCATCACCTTCGATTTTCACGTTTCTTAGTCTCACCAGAAACTGCCATGCTTTGTTGATTAAGTATTGCAATCTGTAGCTCTAATAATTTGGGCCCCATTGTTCTCAGGCATGTTTCTCTTTGTCCGTTGAGGACTGTTATTTTTTTGTCAGTCGTTGTCATCTGTAGTCATCATTCCACAATTTTGTCCAGCCAGCCACCGCGCCTCAGGATAGCTCAGTGGTGATTGGTAGGATATGCTGCGGGTAAGTGTGTTTTGTCGTGCGCACTCGTAGAGGAGGCAAAGTTGCTGTCGAACGAAAGTCAGTCGGCATGCAAATGTCTCCTATCAAGGGCTGTTCTGAGCATAGAGCGCATGAGGTTTTTGACGATTCTGCGGGGCATATGTAGCTCCGGTGCACTGCTTGGTTGTAGGTCTGACAGCGAGCCTGGTAGTTGAACTGCAAGTGTTTCATCGCGTATCAAAGAAAGCCACCAAAAGAGGATGTTATTCAAAGTAGCAATCGACAGCAATCAGACAGCAAGGCAAGAAGGAAACTGCCTAATTTCAACAGGGACACAGAACTGTCGAGCGAACCAACCAGATACGGGGAAACGGGATCGCAACGCAACTAAGATTCCAAGATGGCTAACCAAATGGCATGAAAACCACCTGGCGAACAACAGAACACCTTATAGTTATTAGACACTGTTTAGAAACTATAAAAGCACAAATGGAAGAGGAGAAATTTACCCACGTCATTTCGATTGATGATGAAACATTTGCGATCCAAATGCCTAGCCCGACGTACAGACAAATAAGAAGCTGCCAGCATCGCATCTGATTTCTGTGAGCATACTGATGGGGCGTTGTGTCGCCAAGCCGTTGGAAGAGCAGCCTCCCCCGATATAAGTAATTAAACGGACACAAAGTTTGCACGAAGATGTTTATTGACACACGCGTCCGTTTGAGCAAAACGAGGCTAATTCACGAGCCAGATGTCAGACAATATGATAAAGTCACCTTTACAATGAGAATGAACTTTCTCACAAACTACGAGTTTTTGCAATCGGTATGAGAGATGATGTAGGGTAGTCATAACTTGAATCGCTCAAACGATTGCCCAGCTGTACTCAGTAACATGGAGCACACTGAACACAAAGCCTACTGAGAGCGGTCATCGACAAGACTTCAATGTGGTACAATGTCTACAGTGTGAAAAACAGATCACTCAAAAAAAGGATGTATGGCTGCCATCACACATAGATCAAACATCCGTGATCCGGCCTATTAATATATATATATATATATATATATATATATATATATATATATCAACCCAGGTTTCGGTGATTTTGCGAAGGATTAAAATCTTAATGGTGTATTAGTGTGGTAGTGTATTACTAGGATAGTGTAGTGAAATCTGCATTTCAGTACAAAAGTACCATAAGACTGGACTAAGTAAGGTGACTTCGTATGTCAGGTTCTCTCCGAATCCCCTAGGTATAATGCAAATCAGGATATTGAACAAGATTGCTTTCGTCCGCCTATAAATGTCAGTGAAAACACTTTAGCTCCCAGCTAACAGGCTAAAGCTGTAACTATACATTAAGCGTGCAACTGTTAATTTGTGCGCTTGTAAAAAAATCGCCTGTGGCTGACTTTTACAATCTAATGAGAAAATTGGCTGCATCCCAAATGCAAGTCTTCGCTCAGCGTCCTGCCTCCTCATTATGCTAACCTAAAACCACCATGACGTTTTGCAGTTTCATAGACAAAATTGCTAACCAAATGATCTTCATAAGGGCTGTGTCGGAGTTCGAAAAATTATGATAGTCTATCGCCCTAGTGCGGGCGAAGAAATACTGGTCTCTAATAGTGACCAGAATGCAGGTCACTATTTCCTTGACATTTAGCAGGACCATAATTTACTCAGTAGAAATAACTGTGAAGCAGCACTTCGGTGAAATATCTTTCTCCTTCACCACGAACTTTAATGTACAGAATCGTTTGAGGAAAGATTAAGGCTCACCGCATCTGGATCACAAGTGGAGTACATCGATTCCGACAGACAAGTGAACAGTTTGAATTTCACGATCAGCTCCAGTAGTGTTGTATCCATTCCGTTTTCACTGACAGATCTCTTGATCCCACGATGAACTTCATGTGCAGTAAATGGGGTTTCAAGCGGATTCACATCACTGAACTGTTCAGTGAGCAGTTCCAACATCCGTGCAAACCACGGTTCCGACTTTTCTTCTTCCGAGAGTGGCTTAGCCATGGATGACGACAACAGTTCAGTTTTTTGACAGGTATCTATTGCAACACTCTGGTCTTTAACGAAGAGGGACATTTTGCACCAAACTTCCTGAAATAATTGCACAGATACGAGTCACCGCTATGGAAAATAACATATCAACCGGAACCACGAACAAGTAAATATCTGTCATATTAGGCAAAATATATGTTACAGCCTTAGAGCGGTCTTATTTACTGAGTATAAACGTTAATAAGACCACGAACTAAAGATGCAAGTAGAAGTATCATACACAACGGAGTGAACCAATTCAGTAACATTTGAAATATCAAGACTTTCAGTCTAAACTTAGGTGCTGTCGTTTTGTAGCAGTTAGCTCGCAGCAAAACTCATCAAGAGAGAGCAGTCGAAAAGAAGAGACAACTCGCCTGTTTCTTCCTCCATGACCTATGCTGGGAGCACTGCTTTTATCTATCCGCGAAAAACAACTCCTCTGGGAGAGATTCACCTTGGTAGGGTGAATGTACTATGATGGATGCCTTCCCGAAATCACCATTCAAAACGACTTACAAGTAACCACAAAATGCGTCGATGTCCAACTACCACACAACTCAATGCAAAAGGTAATAGGATCTACCAAAGATTTTCATCAGTCTGAGGATTATCGTTCAGATAATGGATAACAAATCAGTACCCCAGCGCTTGCTGTCCATAGAGTGAGCCTGTCGTAATACACATGGAGTTTTCCGGCTTAAACATTGCGTTATGAAAGGATGGCGGGTTCGTAGCTTCATTAAGCAGCTACAGCCGAATACAATCAGTAAAATGTGCGTTATTCCATACTGTTTGGTTGTCAACGTCATCCGGCTCACGTGAGCAAATGACCTCTGATCCTAGTATGGCCCCTATGCCGACAGCACCATTTAACCATGTGGGGCTGACTCTACTGCTCTGATGATCATTGTGTCTTATTATTATTGTTATTGTATATAATTATTCCTTGTCCGTTTCTTGCCATGGCTATCAATGCACAGAACAAATACAAACGTGTACATTGCGCTTCAAGTCTTACGTGCTCCGCTTGACACAGTATGTCAAAATTACTGAAAGTAATCAGGGAAGAACTGAAAAAGAGATCGTACCATTCATACAAGAAAAAAATACTACATAATAAAAATGATCATTCTGGATCCAAAAACAGTGAAAACGTTTCTTTCCCCAGCTTCACAAGACTAACACAGTGGCCTCCGTATTTCTGGAGCATACTTGAAAACTTGTCGACTTCAGGTGTTGTAAAGATGTAGAGCTCTGTTGCCATTACTTTTTTCTATAAAAGTTCAACAGCCTGAAGTTCTGTAGCATTAGCGTTGATCGATAGCTGCCTCAGATCAGCCAGAGTTGGTCGATCAGACTGGGTCTCACCAATGTGTTAATTATCTACCACCTGCCGCTACCACACTACTGGCTTCCAGGCCAATCACCGCGGTTGTCGTGTCGAGCTCACAGGTACTGGAAAGAAAGGCCTAGCAATGCCGCTAACAACGGCAATTTCGATCAAAGCCATAGACTCAGCTGAAGCAAATAGGGCTACCAAAAATATGAAACTGAGGGCAGCGTTATATTAATAGCTTAATGGGTATTTCGGTGCCAAGATGACGACAAAGAGGTAATTTAGTGTTTTCCGAAAAGAAAAGGTCTGACAGTGTTTTGAATGCGCTGATACAATGCCCCAGCTTTTGAGTACCTTGTTCAAACTGCAACCAAAAATTGTCCTTACGAGAATCTATGGGGATAATCTTCAGGTGAATTTTCCATTACACCATCTTTGCTGACCAGCTGCAGCATGAAACTTTGGAATGTCAGAATGACTGCACATCAACTAATCAAAGAAATCTCATGCAAATCGCATAGTCCACAAGGAAGGTCAGCGAGTTTAGGGCGGTCAGCAGTTCAGTTAGCGAGGAGAGACATCTGAAATACACACATTAGCAACAAACAGTCTAGAAAATGTCACATAAATTTCCAGTCGAAGCGATCTGTTGCCCTAGCCAAGACAAATGTATGAAGTTTCAGAGTGGCGGCCTAATGTTCCCTTCAGTTCACAATTGTTTCAACCAAGAACAGGGAAATGTAGGTTCACAACCTTAACATTAATATGTGTACCGGTAAATGTGCGGTATTGAACAGCATTTTTGACAGGTGTTGTACCGGCATGTCAAGATAAGTGTAAAGGTATATAAGCCCGAATTACATGAGCAAGCGTGCCCACTTTACGTTCTTGATTAAAAACCTCAATTGCATATGACCGCCACGTGTTGACAAGTTTAAATTACTAATTGAACGAGTAAAGCAGTGAAAAATTTGCATTGATTACCTGGTTGGACTAGGTGAATCTGGTTGTTGCAACTGAATACAGTTTAAAAATCTTGTCCTCGTGTTCTTATACCTTCATCCTGTCTAGTCTGAAAGTGGGGATATTCCAAATGAAACTGCGAATCACCGAATCATAAACACCGATTGCGTTGTGATTGGTAAAAATATAGGTATCACCCACCTACTGTAGGTGCCGTATGTCTGTCCCCCATTTGAGTACAGCAACCCGATTTTCGTTTATCCCGTATACATAGGAAACATACCCAAGAAGCCACAAGCATGAAAACTTTACCTTTCGTTGGAAATCTCATGATTTAGACATGACGTTGTGTGATTCGCTGCAATGCCCTTCCTTGCACACGACGAAATGGTGAACGTCATTTGAGACGTATCATTTTCACGTAAACATAAAACGAACCATTTTTAAATCACGTCCCATCTTCACTGACGCCAATGTGCTACGAGGATCTACCCTGTCTCCCTTCTTATCCCCGCTTATCCATTCTTGTTCCCCTGTCCAGTGTTCGGACCTTCCGGTTTTAGTTCTGAAAATACTTTAGACTTGAAAACGGGCTTGAACAAACTCGTCGAGTAGCCTTAGGGGCTGTATCTCCGTTTTAGCGCCCTGTATTATTAATTTATTATTCATTTTCGGTAATATTTTTCAATAATTCTAGACGGGTATTATCAGGATCTCCACAAAACCCCAGTTGGCCTCGCTATCTTGGAGTTTGTTGACTAGTCCATTGCTCACCCAGAGTGGAATAGACAGTGCGCAACAACAGTGAAATTAACAACCACGCTTACCTCTACCCATCCTTTGCTGTATTCCCCGTGGGGTTTAAAAAAGAATTCTGTCCTTTTTTCAAGACCATTCAAATGCGATTCGAGTTGCGACCAAGTTTTAGGGGGAGTCTTTTGGTCAGTAAACAATGACGTTTATTTGAGCTTTCATCCCAGAGTTCGTTTGGTTATTCTACTGTCTGAAGTCACTTTAATATCTAGAACGCTCTCCAGGTCCAAATTGTTAGTTGCTCATAGTAAAGCATACCATACTTCCGTTCCCCTTCATAAACCACTGTTCCATGCTGACAGCACTTTGTTGGCAAACCGCCTTTCTCTTGACTCAACTTGAACTACCTAATTACTTTGACTTGAATATACTGCGCTATCATATTCGAACCAGTAGAATAAAATCAGGTGGTGATAGGGGGAACACTGAATAATGTTCAGCTGTGAAATTTTTAGTGATTTAATGGATTCAGTGGTGTTTTTCAGTTTACGTAATGTAGTATGTCTTACAAACAATTCCTCAGGCAAAAAGAGCACCATCCGTAGCCATTATGACCAATGTGAGGACAAATAGTGTCCATGAAATATCAGATGCCGTGGTGCACAAGTTCTTGTAGTTAGTACTTCTGGAAGAAGACAAATTAATTTCGCCTCGATTATTTTGGTTACCCCAAATTACTGTGCCCTTTTGTAGCTTGCAAGATGATTCATTTGATCGGCCTGTGTATCGTTCAGGTTTCATCATTGCAATCAAACCTGACAACAGGAATTCCGGGAATCTTAAAAGCTCACAGGAGTGTCATCCAGAAAATTGGCTAGTTTCATAGCGAACAAGTGACTGAACTGTATATGCCCTAATGACAACCCATTGTTCACATTTAAAAAAAGGGCGGAACTTCGCGGCTAGTTGCGGAGTTTTTGGATCACCGGAGGAAGCGTCCCACCATAGAACAGATCAGCATCAGTGCCTTCAGGACTCACACTATGTTTAGTTCCAATAAGGCAGAGTACTGATGAAACTCAAATAAGTGCCCCAGTCAACAGGTCATCTACGCAAATTGGGCCTTTTCAGTATCGTTTTCATGCGTTGATAATTTGCATCCTAATTCAAGTAAGTCTGTTTTCAAAAATTTTTGCAGGCATAACAGTGATAAGTGAATTCCACCATGAACGGTAACGGATAGTGTACATTCTCACACACAAACTGAATTTCCTTACCTCTTCGATGGAGTTTCCTCTACTTTCGACCCAATGATCATAAAATCTGTTGCTAAATCCAAGACGGTGAATGCGCTGGAAAAGATTGAGGAACAGTAATGTTAAACAGGTCTAAAACAATTCCCTACTTATCATTCATTTTACAACACTTACTCAAGGATGTTCACTTTATCTTCTTGGAAACCTCTAAGATGGACGGCTTCAGTTAGTTGCCTTTACACGCCTCAGGAATTATGACTTCGGTTGTTGGCTTAGAATATTTACATTCGAACTGAACTATGGACTTGTTTGGTTCATTCCAGTCTTTACTAACTTCAAAAGCCTAAAAACCTTGTCTGTCAGCGAGGTCCTATACATCAACTATCACTGTGTGCAAAAAACGGCTGGAACAGTTTAATTCGTCATCTTACTCCCGTAATATTGCATTTACCTGCAACTGTCAGTCCGTTTAATCGGGCTGTGAAGTTATTCTTGCCTGACTGAAGTTCGACTGGAGGCATAAGGGCAACTTTTTGATCAGTGCCTGTCGCCTGTGTTGACAAAATAAAACTGGGTTGTCCAAACGTTTTCTTCTCCCCTGCATTTTGTTGTACGCTGGCTGGCCAGCTGAAAAACAGATCCCATTTATGGAGCATAAAATTCCCCACTCCTGCAGGGTGACCTTTTTCTGTAAGCACCAAATAATTATTGTCGCCAGTGTAACAGAACAAATTTTCTCCTTAAGGTAGCAACGTATCCGATGAAGGGGTCTAGTATTTTCTGCTCTTCTCTTGAAATTAGACAATGGCTTTTGCTGCAACATGGCGAAAGATTTAAATTCGTAGGCAAGCACCTACCATGACACTATAAAACCCGCACTACTGCGCCTTGATCTCAAACTGCTTGCACTTAATAAGGCCGTTTTCCTCGATAATCTATGCAGGGATGCTACAAAAGTCGTCTACTATCTCCTGAACCTAACATCCAGCATGGACACAGTAAAAAAATACCGAACATTGTGAGGTACTCGGCAGATCAGTGATTTTATAAAATGTTACCTATCCTTTTACCGTCTACCCATTTGGATCTGAATAAGTCTGGACCGTAGTCAGTCCAACGCCATTCATCTGATGGCTAGGCATCACCGGATACATTTGACTAAAGCATTCAACATGCGGCTTTATTTTCACGCAGATCCACAGCGTCCTGCTTACGACAGATTTACTCAAGAATGCTCACTGAATAAAGCGTGAACGACGTTACAAGAAGGATCAACCGCAATGCATTGTACGAATTCTCCAAAATTCCGAATAATTCAAAACAAAGACTCAGGCGATGGGATGAACTAGTATTTCTTCTGCTTTTAAGTTGATAAGCTATTGCAAACCTAGCAGGAAAACCACGTCAGTGATGAGACAGTTACCTAATCATTATCCTTAACCGGATTAGTGATCCATGGACTGATTACTGAATAAAAGCAAGTAGTCATGTAAGGGAAACTAAAAATTCACTTGAACTGGAAACCAAACATTATTACTATGCCTGAAATAGCGCGGTCGTCAATAAAGTGTGGGAGACCTGGAGTGAGAATGATTGAGTGACTCCAATGATGACTGAATTAAAATTTTCCACAGAATCTTCTGCTGAATCGAAGAACTTGACAAAACCATGACGACAAGGCTGACTGGAGAGGTGAGAAGTTCCCGAATAAAATCGGCTTAATTCTTAATTAATTCAACTGTAACGACCTGTCTCGACTTTCTTGTCTAGTAAAATCACAGAGCACACTAACTACTGACTAGAACAATACTACATGGACATTCTGGATCCCTCTGTTGCCTGGGATCTCACTGTATCAATCTTTCCACTTCAAATGCTTTAACCCGTAAGAACAGCAATCCTGACAGCCTAACCGTGTGTTGATGTTAGACTAAGGGACTTTGTCCGGTTTCCAAGTCTGATTTCTTGTGTCCAGCCATCCATCATCTAGTTTATCATTTAAAAACATTAACGTGGTGTTTTTTGTTTACGTTATCTTCTTTGTCAGCCGTACATCAAAATTTCTACAGCGGTTGTTCTCAAAGCGTTTTTTCCACACTTTTACGTCGCTGAGCCTCAGACGGTCACCATCACCGTCCTACACATAAACACTGAAAAACGCTACATAGGGAAAGTAAGGGGAGATGAACTGAGCGGCAATGCTAGCATTACAGAGGTTTTTATTATATAATCCAGGTGGAGAATAAACTAGAGCAAAACGAGGCAGTTTAATGTCTAAGGATTCCACTAAGTTTGGAAAGTGCAGAGCATTCCGTTTTATCGAGTAAATTTTAAAGTTGCTGTTCCTATCTATGTATTAGAAACCAGTCCTTTGCAACAGTTCGTTCAACGTTTTAATGTAATAAAACCAGGTGAAAGGGTTTTTGTCCTGTGCCCGTTAACCTCAATTGGAATAGATGAAAATCCATACTGAACGTCCTGATCAAAGTTGTCCAGGAAATCAGATGAAGTGAATAGAGCAATACAAATTAGGTAGAAAGAATACATCGACTGAGACCAGTATGTTACCCCCATATGGCGTCCAAATGATGCAGACGATGGTCATACTATGGAACCCAATTCACGGTCACATGAGCTGTTGTCTGCAAGTAAAATGTGTGCGTGAGGCTGATAAAACCGTCAGTGCCTAATCCGCTCTCTCTTTCGTGGTCCACGGACATTATTTTTCTCGACCAGTACACAGCTAGAAACTGAGGTCATATACATACACTGGTGTGACTCATCATCACGGACAACATAACATCATTGTTCACCAGTGATGCTTTACTGCTGTGCAAGTATTCTTAGTTGTAAGGAACACGATTGTACGTGGGCTGGGATACTGCTACAAAGCCCAAACCTAGACAGGAGGATCATTAGTGTCCTTGACCAAAGCCTTCGGCTCAAAGGCCCGATCGCAGAACAGCGGTATTTGGTAGGAAATGCCAGCGCATTGCCACTTTTAAAGAACAAGCTGCCACGCACGTTCCAACCCCCAACCTGGAGGGCCAGGAGACTTTGTCCGTCAGACCTCCAGCCACTCACCAACCTGTTATGACGCACTCTGCCAGTGTCACGCGGACATCATCAAATGTAGCCCAATGGCCCACGGGGGCCCAAAACCGTCAGACCACAGTAAGGTCTATTCCCTAAGTGACAGGTGAAACACTGTTAGAACTTGTAAGGTGGTCTTACTTGCACCGGACTGCAAAATCAAGACTGAATGAAAGTAGTATAGCTGCCTAACGTGAAGCCCATTGGTCAGATGAGGAAAGTGACGCAGTGGCTTCATACTACTTGATACTCAGTCGGACAGTATACCCCCACTGCGTTCAAGACGAGGTCTGAAAATGTTACCATAGTTTGGGTATCTGAGCCCGTCTGTCGTTGTCTCAACGGTGCTCCATGTGTTATATTGTTCGTTAAGGTAGTGGTTGATTTGCCCTGCGTAGAGGGATGACATAAAGACGGACAGCGGACAGTAAAGTCTAGGCTTCTTGATCGAAGTATTTATTGCTTTTCAATTTGTGTTTCGGCTTGCAAGCGTGATTCCCTGTCACATATCGCACCGCGCGTAGTCCTACGATGGGTGTGTACACAAGCGGGAAGCACAGAATCGGATCAGTTGCAACGCGTTGGTTCTTCAGGTAACAACAATGAAAATTCGCATTACATTACCAACATAAGTGACATCATTACATCCTTGCCATCAGCAACTTATGAGAATGGGCACATAATAAACAGCAGAATAGCGCGCTAAAACACTTTTAAACTACGACAGAGGCTTTTAAACATTTCAATAGGTGTGTTCGAAAACCGTACTTAAAAGGAGAAAACCCACCACGGGATGGCTTTCTTCAATTTCTACAACCAACTTGACCACGAAACGAAGTATTTCATCCGGAGTAGTCTGTGGATGAGAACAACAAACAATATGAAACCTACCAGCTTGCGCACATTGATTAATTCCCGAACCGACACTTCCAAAATAAGATTGTTTTTTTGTTGCTTTCTCTTATAGGCCGCACTGATCAGTGGAAAAATCCAGTTTTCGTCCTCCGGTGGGAGTGTAATGCTCTCTTCAGTCTTTCTGAAGTGCCAAGGTAGTGTGCTCCCCATGAAAGTTGGATACTCGATCGGAAGGCTCTAAAGAGAGACGCAATGCAAATGTCTAATTTCAAGTTAAAACTTCATCAAAAGTGGTCAAACTTTTTAAAAGAATGATCTTTTCACATGAATGGAGCCAGCTGTACTATTGGAAAATCGAGTACTTGAACCCAACTGTTCACGTACGTGCATCATTTTAGTTAAGTTTTCCGCTCTTCATCTTTGATCGTGCTTACTGAAAGGTACTGGTGGGTTCAGCTGAATGAA
This sequence comes from Opisthorchis felineus, assembly GCA_004794785.1. Lineage (NCBI taxonomy): Eukaryota > Metazoa > Platyhelminthes > Trematoda > Opisthorchiida > Opisthorchiidae > Opisthorchis > Opisthorchis felineus. Next base: position 1,323,457 of record SJOL01000240.1, read on the forward strand.
TTTCCAACCGCCTAACAACATGCGAAAATTGTCTGGCATGTTTATAGCCTAGTGGCATGGTCAGAGAAACTCCGAAAAATTCCGCCGACAAACCCAGGAAAACTTACTGGATTAGGCATGCCACACACATACACGTATCTCCCTTATTCGGAAATGTTTTGTTCGGAGTCGCTAAAGAAGGCGTGCAGATGACCGGGGCTCACATACCTGAGTGAGTAAAATATCGGTAGAGGGCTTTATTTCACCTTACAAGGTCACGCATCTGATTCCCCTCAGATTTTCTTGAAATCCACAAAGCTGATGATTCAAAATATAAATGAAAATGTTGTGCATCACTGTGAACTTTTTCATGGGACTGTTTAACTTGCTTGATGAAATCCAAATTTAAACAACTTAGAACTTGTCAGATCACCTACGAATTTAAAATAGTGGTCTGATAAACAAGCGCACATGAAGGAATAAACCATTAATTCTAGGCCGGAAAGCGTGGGTATCGGTAATCTTACCTATTGGTACAAAACGTTTTAAAAACTTCAAACTTATCTGCATTGCATTTCGGGAGACCTCAATAGCTTTCAGCCAACAATTCTTTATGCTTGTTGCCTCGTAGAATGTCACCAAGCTGTAGCTAATTCAACTTAACCTGCATCCAGTTGCAATGTGGTTAATAAACTGTGGTGTTTGGTATACCTCACTGATGTAGATCGAAATAAGTTTCTCCGTAGGTGCGCCAGGCTGTGCATACCACGGAGACTTTGAAAAACCCTCCTGGCGTAGATTTCCTTTGGAAAACTTGGATTACCTTACGGAGTTTCTTATGAATGATTCCCGCACTTGAATAGAGCTCTACAACGAGTAGGATGTTTGACGCGCAACTAGACTGGATGAAGCACTGAAAACATTTTGCGGATCGACCAGAAACCGTACTGACGGCATTTCCCCTCGACCTTGCAGCACCGTCGGAAATGCATGTAATTCAACGTGAGGATCGTCCTATGGTAAATGACGAAGCCAGTAATTCTGTTAAAACTCCTGTAGGGTCTTTCTACTGAAATACGGTGAAAAAAAAATTTCGTGAAATGGTAATTTGACTGCTTGAAGTCCGGCACAAAAGATGCATGAAAAAGTATATTTTTCTCTTATGAACGAAGATAAAATTCTCTGTGGTGAACGACCGAAATATTGTACGTGCTTCATCAGGACTTTAAATATCATCAAAAAGCCTTAAGATAGTTGGACGCGTGGAAGCAAAAGCTGGGTATAGCGGGGTGACCGTTAGTGAAATGATCAAGTTCAAATTATGCCGGATAAAGTCTATGGTATCCACTCGGCCTACGTAACCCACAGTAAAATCTCCTTCAGCACATATGCAATCTGCATATCTTGGCGATACTTATAGCAATCGATTAAAAGAAGGGTGGGAGATTAACATTGGTGACACTCAAAAGCGGCCCAATGAAGTTTAGTCACTTCAAGCTTTCCCCATCTACAAAAATGGAACAGCCTCTGATAACCTACGTTACACTGCCCACTATTCTGTTACTGACCACGGAGAATGTCGAATGAACAAATATGTTTCCTCGTCACCAACAAGCCCTTTTGGCTCAATCCAGACTTACCCAACACCCCTTAACATGTCTTGAGACCAATAAATGTATGTGTTAAAGAAAAACAGGAACACCTTTTTCGTCACTTAAAAATGGGACATTATGGGGCGTTGGAAACAACACCACGTCTCTCTATATGACTAAGACTCAAATTTCGGTTGTCAACAAGAGAACATCAAGAGGACAAATATGGCAGAATGTCAGCATTTTAACTTCGCCTCCCCAGCCACATGCAAAAAAACGGTCAATTTACGGCTCAAGAATGAAAGAATAAAAACCGTACAGAAACGTCACAGTACCATCGTCGTCCAATTTGCAAGGTTAAATAAAAATCCGCCCTTATCAACAAACTACAAATGGAGCTGCGACTTTTAAGAAAGCAACCTTTCCTTCTTTTCCTCAGGCTACTTATCGAAAGTTTGCTCTTCTGTCAGGTTCTACATTATGGAATGGGTTTTACCTGTACAGTGATTTTTAATGAACCAAACAGAAGTCGTCTGTTTTGAGTGCGTTGATTCATTAGTACAATTCTAAAGACTAATTTGTTTCACTCTTTTATAAGTGACCTTATGCGGTTAAGAGAATTGGTAAAATAGATGATGACCTGAGTCTAATGAATGGAAAACAACGGCGTTAGTCGTATCGTAGTGGATATTTAGATAATTTGAGAATGTAAATCGGTTGGAAATTATCATGATCGTAAATGCACACACAAACCTTTGCTGCCGATGAGAACTGAACATTTTGGGGCAGCTAATCGCCTTTTCCAGTCTCTATAAGATTCATTATTGGGAAGTATTACAGTGTGGATCTCTGTCATCCATTCAGAATTATTTGTCCTTTAGAAAAGTAGCAAGCAAGAGTACGTTAAAAACTTCATTCCACCGTGTAAGGCGAATGAGACAGAAGCTTAATCCCATACCGAACAAAACGTGTATGGGAAAGGTGGGTTATCTAGAATAGACAACCATCCAGCAGACATATTCAAAAAGAAGGATGTCCGTATTCGTCTGTCGGGATCGGATAATCCCACTAGCCTACCCTATAACAAGTTTATGTAGATTACTATTCTAAAGGTTCGTGATTTGTTTTCAATGTCGATTGTTTTACAGTATTTAAATGTTACTCCACCAAGTTAGTTACGAGATTTTTCCTAAATAACCAAACAAATGTAGACAGCAAATTCATTAAATTGAAACTTATTTTACCGGGATGTTCCAACTTTAGAAAGGTCGAAAATGGCGGTAGTCCCTAAAAACTAGGGTCCCAGTCCCAGGAGGAAAATTGATCTGAATTTTAAGTGAAGATATAAAGTTTACGTAAAGCTTGCAGACAGGAGAAGTGACAATATGATTCCTTAGCCCAAGTGATTCCAACATGAAATGGACAAAACCGCACTTTTAAGATCAGAGAGAAACGTTGTCAATGTAGTGATGAGGTGTAAACATTTTGATTCACACTTAGTATTTCGGTTAAGTCACTCTGTGCTGAAAAATAAAAAAACACATTGTGAAGCTTTTTCCTTCTCTTTGAAGTTCATCATCAGTGCGCATCACGCAGACCTCTAGTGAGATTCAAACCCGTGACCCCCTGGATGGTATTTGAATCCTGCATCGTTCGACAAAAACTGATTGACCAGCTGACTGTTTCGTCGACGAAATAAAGCGACATCATTCTTTGACCGCGTAAGTTACGTCATGTGTCCTGGCAGTGACTGGCAACCCAAAGATCACACAAACCGTGGATCAAGGAAATTTGTGAGAGTTTAATCTCTAAACAGATACTTTGGAGCCGATATTTAGGGTGATTGGTAGCTCGGATAGGTTCATCTTTTGTTAACCCATTCGATTAGTACGGCTGTTACTCTAAAAACTTTTCGTTTGTTCATTTACTTTTTCCCATGCAGTGGCACATTGGGGCCTGGATAGTTTTGATATAATTCAATGTAATCACCAGACTTACCGCATTAAACTCCTTCGCCATCGCTAGAGGGGTAATCGAGTACAGCTCATCTTCACGTGATACAATAGGCGTCAAGGAACACTGCAGTAACTTCACCCAACTTTCATTCCTTCGGTACGGCCAATCAAATTCAGCCGAGCATGTAAGCAGCGTATTCTGGTAGGGCGATGAGGAACACTCAGAAATTTATGAAACGGAAAACCACGTGGAGATAAGCCGTGGACTTGTTATAAAGAAACCTTCCATCTAAAACTGGTAAAACTGGTTTTTTGCTAGCATTCAGATGGGAATATCTCCATCAAAAATGAATTTTAATGATCACAACTCATAAAACATCCATTAAAATTTGTCCGTAAGACCCTTTCGAAAGCATTCATCAGTTTCATTCCGAAAGCAGTGCAAACTCGAGTTGTTACATTTTGTTGCCCACTGCAACTTCTGTGTCCACGTGAATTAGCTCTTATAAGTTTTCTAAGGTCCAAGAAATATGCCCAACCCATTCATATTAGCCCAGCCCCTTGGAAACTCTTTCGCCAATTTATACTTTGAATTATTAATTTCTTGCTTTTTCTCTTAGTGTGACCCTAAGCAGTCCACCTAATGATCAGAATCCTGTAAAAAGTTTAATACTTCATTTTATCGACTGTTCTATAACTTATACATAGGTTGGACGTCATCAGTGGACACATTTGAGTGTTTTGAATGCTGACGGATCCCAAAATGTATATGATAATAGGGAAAAGTTTGTGACATTTATCTTGTCAATTATTCATGATTTATCTCACCTTTAGTCACACCATAGTCCTTGAGTACTTGGTGAGCAGTGTCTACGTGGTGTAACAATGTTTCTCAACACCGAAAACCTACGAAGGAAAACATACATATGCCGGATCGGACCGTAGTAGGTGAAGATAAGCGTTACGAGGTTTCATCAAGTTCGTTGTGAAATCCTTAGCAGAAATGAATCGGGGCTATTTCAGGCAATCACAAGCACCACCACCGCTGTCAACATTGATAATTGTTAGATACCAACAAGCACGAGGTCAAAGGAATTCTGCACCAGTATTTTCTCACTAATTCCTTTTAGGGAGGTGACGTTTTACGGTAGCGTTTACAGTTCGCACTAAAGAGGGTTGCTAAATGTGTCAGATACTCCACATAGTAACACGGTCTACCACTTACCTTCGGCAGCTTGTCGTAGCATTCACTAGAGTTTATGTTCTCTCTTTCCAGACACCCGGTAAGGTTCCATTTGTATTCCAGGATGGCCATCTTCTTTTTGGACGCCTATGGGTCAGTAGTCTTCAAATGTGACCAATCACTTACATTTTCCACAACATAAAAGTATTCGGTATAAGGAGTATCAGGAGGCAGCTGACTTTTCTCCTTCAGTTGCTCGCCGATGTTTCTGATAATTTCTTGATATGCCTTGGTGGCCTTGATCCATTTGTCAGGTTGTGTATGGATTTCCTGCACGGATGCGCCACTGTCGAACCTCTCGGCGCGAAAGCACTCGGATGTGTTGATCACCACATTATGGTTATCCCAAATTCTTTGCCAGATTAAGAATTTACAACTAACAGTAACCTGTTTTGAATGGAAGAATTGATTTCCTTCTATTGTATGGAGTTATGACGCAATAAAGTAAATGGAACTACAAGAAAAAAATGGGCAGCTTGGAGAAACTAAGCGCTGCCTTAATACTCCGTTGGGTCTGACTTTTTGAAGTAGGTAATCAGTTGCCCACTGGGCACAAAGTTACCCGGATTATTGGGGCGAAAAAGATTGGTTAAACTGTAGTAACTCTTTCTGACAGAAAAAACAACTTTGGTACTGTCAACCCATTTCCTGGGTCAAACCTTCTCTTATTCTGGAGTCTTTCAGGGTGAATTCCTGCAAAACTGCTTTCGTTAGTTAAATACGTGGTCTACCAACACCCACCAACTGATTCTACTCACCACCCCTTCCACTGAGCTTTGCGTCCAAAACTGTTTCTGTTAGCGTCATTCGTACACATTTCATACGTATACCCAAAATTTGTTGCAAAAATTTAACCTACGATCCACTAAATCACGAGGGAATTTTTCAAAAAAGCCACTTTTCAACGCGTGGTCAGGCTGATCGTAAAACATATCGTCAGTTGCTCCTACCGCGTTTTTATATATTTTAAGGCCCAGGCTTCATAAGCTCGTGCAAACCTATAGGCTGGAAGTTCCGAATTTTTAAATGTCCCCCTCTTTCGTATACATACTATCATACATGTATCATCATCATGAGTTCCAAAACCGCTTTTGATTCTGTGCGAAACCTGATTAAGCCTCTCAGAATGAATCTCATATTTTACCGCAACTGAGTCGGTCTAGGATTACTTCAGAGGCTTCGCATCAACCAACATAATATGCTAAAACATATGCCACCTTTTGAATTCTCAAATTACAAATTTAGAGAAACAGCTTTTAATGTTAGCACTCTGAAGCAAGCAGGACAAGAAACTGCTCTTGCTCTTACACTAGAATCGCTTGACATCTATGTGTGTACGACAGCGAAACATGGATGTTGAACACTGAAGTCGCGCTTTTGATGATGATGGTGATGAGTCTATGTCCCTGACGCTGAAGGTTCATAAGGAATTGCTTTATTTATGAAAGAACTACCTACGTCATCTTTTGGCTATTAGTACCACAATACTGGAACATCCAGTGGCGGTGCTTTCCTATCCAGTGAGAAGGCTATAGATCTTAATTCGCATTCGTTCTCAACCTGGTTGATGAGCATAGCTCAGTTCATCCACCACAACAAGTAAATTCAGTCAGTCGGCTGGCATGTCCCACATTCGCCATAGTAACAACGGTGAAACGATTGTACATTGTTTCATAGATTATCAACCTGCGTCAATTCACGCCGGGTGAAATTGGTCCCTTTTCACTTCCCGACTGAATGCCATCACGCCTCTAAGATTTTCCTATATTTTGGATGTGTCAAGTAATGTACAGTCGCCGCCACAATAATCTTTTCGAAAAGAAACCGCCGCTTAACCAATGCCACTTAAAATAACCTTGTAAGATTCGACTTGAAATTAATACCAACTGGTGGACTACCTTCTAAAAATGATCGTCTCGACTACTTCGTAAGCGCGAACCCCGTGAAAAACACCTGAGGAACTCAGTAGTGGACTCGTCACCATTAGATATTTCCCCTCTCAATTGGGGACAAAACATGGCCACATACCCGCGCCATTCGCATTAATGTTTATATTGTGTTTTACGGCAAACTTGCAGTAAATAGGTACAACTTCTCTTTATTAGCTGAATAGTGTTTAATATGATTATCTTGGCACTGGATTGACGTTACCTTTTAACAGACGGTGATTTCAGCAGACGAAGGCTAGCCAATTAATATAAGATCTACATGTCACTCGCCAAATAACTAAATTTCCTTTTGACCACCATAATTTGGTTGCATCTTTGAACCAAAAAATCGCCTGCACAGAGAGACGGGGATTATTTAAAATAAAAATCTGTGGCTTGCCTGTCACGCATTTACGGGCTTGAAACCCAGACTTCTTTAAACCTTTATCTCATTATGTCGGCTTTGCAACAAATATGCAATTAACTTCTGGGAACTCTGAGTAAGACGTGATCATTTTAGTCCTGGCATACCTCAATTGTCTTGAGAAAAGTGGTTGTTGTCAGCTTATTAGTTCAGCAGACAATGACTTCACCTTTCAAATGGTTCCGTCTCCTTAAGAGACACATCTACGTCAGATCAGATTTCAAGAAGTTACTTATTCTTTACCATCAGACTCTGAATCCTTGTTTATGTAAACTAACACTCGCATAAATGCTGATATTCACTTTTGCTTACGCTTGCCACTTTAGGCATATATAGCCCAGTGACCTTTGAGGAAACTACCATCATTGTTATTCCGCAGCTGTAAAGTAAGCATTCCTGTAAGTCCTATGCAGAAAACTTCGTTTCTGAGGTAGCAACAGTAGATGGAGAACCAAACTCAAGACGGTCATGAAGAGCATCCATCCAGTCTTATTAAATGAGACGACTGTGGGAAGGGACGTAAACTGTCCCCGCAGCACTTGTTCCAAACTAGACCATTTCTTATAAGAACCACCCCCATGCGGTTCGGTGTTATTTGCACTGAAATGCGTGACTTTTGAAGAGACAACTAGAGACTGTCAGCAAAAAATATATAAAATGTTTGTCAGCTCCTCTGCAGCTACAGATGCTCGTTCGATTCAGTTTCATTACGGCAGTCCCGGAAAGTTCGTAAAATAGGTCTCAAAATGTACTGTATATTGCTATTGTTACTTGATTCACAGGTGATTTACTTCATCTGTATCCATTGAGTTGATCCACTGAAATACAATCTCCGATCGTCTCCCCATTTTTCTGAACTACAGAACTCTCTGTTCAGATAGTTATTTATGTCTTTGAACAGGAAAGGAACACCAGCATATTAAAGCCCTTGATCGACAATAACTTATGACATTTGAATCAGTCCCATCTCCCTGTCCTCCGGCCAAAAATATTCTGCCTTCCTCTCCAGAGATAAAGGCATCAGATGTTGTAAAATAAATGAGGTAATATTCTTTCAGACCATCCTACTTGATCTGGGATCTTCAAGCAAATCTTCGCATTACACCAAGATGCTTGTGTGTCATAACATGTATAGTAGTGAGCGGAAAGTGATAAATATAAAATTGCTTCCAACTAACAAACAATAACTAGTCGTTTCTCCACATTATGTTGTGACATGAAATATTGCAGATTTCTGAGTCGAGTGACGCTCGGAATCATAATCACACACTAGAATGTTCGTACATATAAAACAAGGCCATTTATCGGTTTTTCGAAAAAAAATAACAGCGGTATTTCACTACGGCACCCTATTGGATCTCAGACATACTCTGTTCTTATCAGTACATAACAGAGAAATCACTGGTCTTCATGTGAAAAGACCCGTCCTAATGCTTACTCATTTGATTCTAGCTTATTTGATTAAAATATACACGAAGATGCCTTTTATCGTGAGCAGTATGAAAGTTTTCTGTAAACTTTATGTTTTCCTCAAAATTATGCTAGCATCTTAACAATTCTTCATAGTTTCTTTGTGTTCTTGCAGTCACTTATTACTCTGAGGGACTCGCTGGGAATGTCAAATTAATTTGACATCCACCACGTGCTATACATTTAGCGAGCGGTTCAATAGAAACCACATCCAATAAACTCACTGAATTTCCTTTCGGTGCACAAGCTTCTTCATCATCTGGATTCTGCAAAATGGCATTTTTCATGCAGTACGTTGGGTGCAGTACCAGATCCAGTTCGTAAATCGCCCCCTTATGTAACTGTGTAAGTTGAGTGATTATATTTTCAACACAATGACAAACCCATTTGCTTCCACGAGAAATCTCACGTTGCGCGTACCAGTAGAGCTCATCATTTTCTTCGTTAAATTTCCTTAAAGCTAATCTTGTCAAGTTGACCAATCGGTCGCTCTTTAGCGCTTCTTCTGAGAGTATCAGTGGTTTTCCAACATATGTCTTGGAAGCACGTGCACCTGCAATCAACAGAACAAACGCCCATGCTCGCAAGGCGAACATCGTTTGTACTGGCCTGGTGCATAGAAACAGATCATATATATAATAATCGCGACGCAGATTCTCATTGACCGCTACCTGATGCAGGTACGTGCATAAATCGCTAGCTTTTCGTCAATAGCTCGATGAAAAAACGGTCACCATCTAACCAATAAGCATTCTCGAGCGAGATTGGAAGCCGACAAATGCATTTGAAAGAACCATAAGCAGCATCGATTTCAACCCAGATAACACTGAAGGAACATTCTTAATCGCCAAAAGTAGATGATTGCTGAGAATATAGTTGCGATCTACTACACAGCGATGCAACCTCCGTCGGGTGGAGGCATCTAAAATTCGGTCAAATAACATGAAAGGAACATGAATGCGAGAATGTTGGTACCATCTGTTGGCCCATGGATCTCACTGCACCCAGTGCAATGCAGCAGGAAACGTCCAAATCTTCTCCAGAAAAGTGGATCGCGCAGGTATTATTCTGTTTGCTCATACTCAATGTCATTTCTCTTTCGGCTTCACACGTTAATCACTAGTTGTTTTGTAATGCACAACGTTTGGCACAAAGTACACAGTTACCCAAAGTAGTTCGTAGATTAGTAAGCTCGGCTGTATTTTGAAATCCAATCTAAACTCAGCCGGAAATTACAAAAACAAGTCGCAAGAAATGCGACTTGGCCTATTCATTCCGGCTGATTTCAGATTAACAAGGGTAACGAAACACTGTTGAGGTCTTGACATAATAACTCTGTATTGTCTTCGGTGTTTGCCAACGTATGCCATCGAACTTAAGACTACCTATATAACGTCACACCAGCCAACTTCTTCAAAGGTCAACTGGAAATGCAGCTAGATCGTCTAATTCGTCAGACTTGCTCCTAAGGTTTATCCTTCAGAAGTTGGCATTTGTAGTTTAAATTCTCATTTACTCAATCCCTATTACCGCGAATTAAAATAGAAGCATTTGCTGTGTTTGTTTGTTTTGACAGCACCAAACAATTAAACATTTTTTCCATCATTTTTTCCAACATCAGAAAAATAGTAGACAAATCAATCCACTTTCACACATATTCACTGACTTATATTGGCGATTCAAAAATGGCAATTATCTGGGCTGGAGATTACGAATTCTTATTTTTTTAAAACTCATATCATTTACTAGAGTTATTTTGTCAGTCCATTTGGAATCTTCTATTGTTCTTCGGTCATGCTTTCTCAAGCACTTCATCTGACTTCTCCTTTTGGATTCTCCTTCGATAACTGTTTTTGTTTCAATTTAACAAGCGTTATTAGGACTTGGTACTGATGCCACCTACCGCCCTATTCCTCCGTGATAATTTGTCAAGTAATGCACCCAAGTTGGAATCAGCATTATCCTCGTTTGAACCCCCTTGCTCGTTCCCTTCTGCACATATCCTGGTTCGTCCATATTAAGGAAAGGAAAGACTGAACTGGATTTCACTCAACCCAGAGATTAGAAACAGTGCATAAGCCTAACCGTACAGAGATAGTGAGGGAGGTTTTCCAAGTTTTGCTACCCAAGGAATAATTAACCTATTTTATTTAATCGAATGACCATATGAGTCAAAAGCAGCGCCGGTGGCCTCATTACTGGTGGTAAATCAGCTTAACTTCCAGTCCTTAACTTTTCACTGCCCTTCGGAGGACGTGGTGATTGGCGATGGACTTTTACGACTCCATTTCACCCCCAGAATAGATTTTTATCACATTATATACTGCTTCTCGTCCAATCTCTGCCTAGCGTTAATGTGCAAGATGTATCCAAATATAACTGAATATGCACCTGAACTGACAAACACCAGCTGGCTGAATGACCACTTGTTACGAAACCATGTGAGAACGGTCCAGTGATATCAAAAATAATCATCTTTAATTTGCTCCATCCTCCACACTCTTGTGCAGCCCGGTGACCGGGCATGGGTCTCATCTGACGGACTCTGAAAATTTGTAGCGACATGCGACATACTGCATCCACGATGAAGCAACCCGTGTCATGCTTTACGTGTTCCCAGCCAACCGGTCGATTTTGGTTAACTCCAAAACGCCTAAATCCCGTGTATAATCGTCAGACCCAAGAAGTCCGGTCGACGCACAAGAGACAGACGTTCCCTCTGTTTATATATATATANCGAAACCTTCTATCAAATCAAAGTGCTCACTACTCACTCAGTCTTTCGAACACCTAATTGGTTCATTCTCTGCCAAATGAACCAATTGAAGATTCATCAAAAGTCAAAGATCAGATGTGGGATCAGTGTTCGCCATACAAGTTATAAGTTCGGTCCAGTCTCACCATGTGTTCAGAAGAGTGAAAATATTAGCCGTACTTTGTTTGGATTGAAGCTCAGTATTCCATATATTTATGAATTGTGCAAGCGCTTCGTGCTAAGACTAAATAAATTTGTCCGTTCATTTCGTAGGCTGATCGGGTGTCTACCCATCTTTTGCCCTCTCAGTGACTCGCTGGTTCTGGTAGAGCAGGAGCCACCTTATTATCTCACGAATTGCAGTGACTGTGTTGGCGAAATGTAACTGTTTTTGAAAGCTAAAATCCATGGGGATCACTTAGCGCTTCCAAGTGGATAGTCCAGGTAGGTCTTTGAATTTAAAATGTGTTCACTTATTGGAGCGTTTTCCTCGAATGAACACTCAAATACTCGGCAATCGGAAGGATGAACTCCAAATTCAAGGCAGATTAAGGCTGCAGTATCCAGTGAAAAGAGTAAAAGTGTGCAGTAATTCTGTAGCATGAACTGTTAACCCTGTCGATCTATTGATGACAATCGTAAAAGCCACAAACTCTGTGGAAAAGACTCAGGACGCTCTGCATGGTTGAACAGGTGCATGTTGTGGACTTGGCAGAACCGCGTGCGAGACTTATAGAAATCCTACGTATGGCGGGAGGCAATTACATGCTGGTGTAAAAACACGATCGGAATGTTTATGCTCGTTTTCTGTTATGGTATACAAAGTGTCGAAAAACCAGCAGTCATTAGGTTGGTCGGTTGCGCACATTGTGTACATGACAAAGCCGTTCAAAACATCGGCTCAAATATGATAAACTCCGATGTTCTTGATACAATCGCAATTCTCAGGATGGTGTTTATCAAAGGGAGTTAGATTATTTGTATGTACAAGTCAATTCGTACGACCCAGAGCATTCAACCAGAACGAAATATTACAAACCATCTATGGTTAGTAACTTCCTATACAGCTAGTCTATAAACACTCCTGGTAAATTCGTCGTTCACTCCCATGGGATGTAACTAGGGGTTATACGAAATGGCTGGATGTACGTCCCTACTAAATCGGATAAACCTCGAAATAAATATCTAATATCGTGATAACCAGTAAAACCAATTAAAATGCAGATCTGTGAATCCACAATCCTGAGGCCAGTAAGTTCATCTGTTGCCTTGATGGGTACAGGTTCGAAAACGTCACCTGTATGAAACTGCGGAACACCAACAAAAGCGGAACGCGTCTGAAAGTGCCAAAATAAAGTAGCCGCAGACCAATCATCTACCGTTATTACACGCTATCGAGAGTAATTTTTCTCATCAGGCCGCTGATTAGTAGCAACATTTGGATAAGCTGACCGCATCATCGTCACCATTATCATCATATATATATTATTTTGTTTTATTTTATTTTATTGTTATTGTCGTCATCAACTGCGACAACACCAGATGAAAACACTAGAACTTCATTGCCATAAAATCACGTGTTTATTCGAATAAAGCCCTATAACAGGAAGAAAGAAATGCGATAGTGACGGGAACCTATGGTTACCCTACCACAAACATCCGAGGTGCCTACACCTCCAACACTCAGTCAAATAATCCAGATTGAAACTTAAAGCACGAACGTCACTGACACCGCTTATGTGCTATATTGTTCAGTGTCTCCAGCCAAGCACAGGATGGTCACGTGGACCTTATCTCGGAAGGCAAACTGCGCCCAAACTTTTCGTAACATCCTTTATTCCCTTCCGCCAAGTCACCTTCTTTCCACCTGTAAGTTTTAGCTATCTCGAAACAGACACGGAATACAGCGCCTATCTCGGTAGACGGTAACGCTGCATGCGTAACGCATGACCCAGCAACCTGAGTTTGCGTTGCTGACTGCATTCTTTGAGTGAAATACCGTCTGCTTCACTAAAAACCAGTCTCCTGATCATCTCGTATCGAATTCGCCGGTTCCAGCTGATTTGATCTCTAGTTCCGAGACACTGGCGGCCAAAGATTTGAAAATGTCTCATGTCCTCCACTTGAATTCGCCAGGTCTTGCACATTTACAACAATACAACCAGTAGTGTAGCCCGATATACGCGTCCTTTAAGACTCAGTGATGTTTCTTATGTCATAAGTGGTGCAAATTGGCAAAAACAGTTCTGGCGTTTGAGATTCGTGCGCTGAGTCCGTCTTTTACACTGCCGCAAGAACTAATGCAACGTCCGATACGTATAGCGTGTGTCACTCCTTGAATTCAAAGACTGTACCTTCCGTAGCATGACTTCACAGTTTGACGGCATAAAGCACATGCCGAGGAACTGGACCTTAGTCAGCATTTCTAGCACTGCTTGCGCTTCCTGCTCTTTTTCAAAAATGAGGACAACATTGTCTGCATATTCCAGTTTGACAAGGCTTTCGCTCGGATAGATCTGGACAACGGGGGGATTGGACCGATGAATCCCACGTGTTTCACAATTAAAAATATAGCAGTAAATGATCATTACAGAATACGCACATCAATACTGTATCAATATACAATACAAAAGTACATAAAAATGCGGAAAATTATATGTACATATATATGTAAGGTATAAAAAGTTACGAAAAACATTTCGATAATGTTTCATCAGAGCGACCGGAAGGGTTTAGTTGTTTGAACATGGACACAATAATATTCTGTAACCCTGAACGCTGTGCAGAAAATTACTCGTGCAGTCCAAGATATTAGAAGTGTGATTACTTTGAGTGTCATCAGGTCTAAACGTGACCCCTTCCGTGTTTGGTCATAAATACCGTAAGACATTGCTGCTAACCCTTGACAACGGCGATCTTGTTGTCATGTGAGTGTTCCGCATTGTAGGCATTTCTGGTATATTTGATAAGCTAGCACCAGGTCCCATTCCATCTTCTAATTAATTCATTCTAATTTAGGACAGAACGCCCATTCCAAGAGAACGCTCGACAAAAAAATCACCGCACGGATTGTTCTGGTATCGCAAACTGCCTAAACGTGACCTGTCGCCCAGCTTACAGACAAGCATGACAACTCCAAGGTTTGCGGTGAGTTTCACATGGTAATAAACACTGAACGAACAGGACACCCTAGACCCTAGTTTCACAGAAGTGCCAACCCAGTACCAACTTTCAGTGAATTTCACACAAAAGCGAGTCGTACTGTGGATAACAGCCCTTGGTCAATGAAAAAAAGAAGAAGCATGATAAATTTTCAGTTCGCAATATGCAGATGCTAGTATCCAGTGAAAACCTGTGGCTTTAACCTTGTTCCGTTTCGCTAAACCCCGTTCACTGAAACAAGTTGCGTCAGCATAGTAACTCATGGCTGACAAAGAAATGGAATACCAATCAAAGGAGAGATGAGTATAAGATGACTATGACAACAGCAACGAAATCTCCTAGGCGTCCTCCGTTGGACAGTCATGGATCCCAAAAGGTCGAGAGTATAAATTAGTTGGACTGACCCGACCCGACCCGACCCGAAAAATGTCATTGCAATAGTAATCCCTGTCCCTCTTTACATGAGAATGTTTACCGGGTGTTCGCTTTGGCGAATTTCGTTGGTGTAAAACAAGTAAAACAAGGTCAACAATTTCATAATTGACGAACTGATCAGCTAATCAAGTTAGGATAGATTGTTGCGTTTTATACTTATGTATTGTTAAGACTACAGCTTTTTTTGACGGGACACTACTCATAAGATCGCTGAAAACATTTCGACATTGTATGACCACTTGAATCTGAACAGGCGTGATCAGTAAGTTCCCGTTAACCTTAAGTTCTAACTGAGCAACCGTGGAAATGCAACAAATTGTGAACCAAGTAGATGTAGACAGAGGACTCAACTGAATCGCAAGTGAATCTCTCGTTTATGAGGCGGTCTTACCGCAGCAGTCAGTCGAAGAATACATTAAATGAGGGAGTCACCTGAGATTCAACTGAGTTTCCCGTTAACATCGGCTCAATTTGCAAATGAGTATATTCCGCTAAAATCACATCTTGTGTCAGGTAAGTTGCTCTCTAAAGCAGAACCACGACAAGTCGATATTTATTGGATTCCCAGACAGCATTATTGTTTTTGCTGCTTGATTAGACTACAACTTTATCGTACTCCTTTTCCTGTGGTTTTATTTTAGCTCAGTAATGTGGCAGGAAAATTGCTCTCTCGTTAGAACTTAAATTATAAGGGCCAACAACTACATCGGGTCCTTTATTAATAACCGTTTCCACCAAAGACATAAAGGAAACACTGAAGACATTGTTGGTCATTCTATATGGTATAGTGATACCTGGTCCGTAGGCGTTCATTTAGAGGCAATTATGTTTGTATACATACATTCCACCGAACACAAGACAACGGACTTTGCACACATATTTTCCAAAATGTTTCTAGATCGATCGTCCCTGCTTCGCGAATGTTTTGGAGCATTTCAGATTTCAACTGTTCGAAGCCTGGCACCCCTCGGCAATCATTGGACGATGCATAAGAAGTTTAGGAGGTCTGTGTAATGAATTGTATTCGATTGGAAAACAACGACCAGTTGTGGATTGGTTCAGTAAGTAGTAGACAAAGAATCAACGAAAAAGCCAGCATTTGCGATTGAGGTGCAATTACCGTGGGCACATTACCCCTCGTCCACCGTCAACAGCTAAAAGATGACCCGTGGTGAACGAAGACGCCGAACTGGCGAGGTAAGCAATAGCTTGCGCCACTTCCTCGGGTTCTCCTGGTCTACCCAAGGCGTGGGTGTTCTTGGAGTTGTCCAGAAACCTTTCGTACTCTTCCGGTGACATCCCGCCGCGACGTTGTAAAGGTGTGACAATTACGCCAGGGCTGAAAATGACAGGTGACCGTAGAGAGGTGAGTTAGAACAAGCAAACACTCAATCCGGTAAAATCAATTTCCAACTTTTTCAAAGAAACGCCAGCATTCACACGCCCAGTAAGAAAACCTGAAAGAAGACCACTCCTCCGGAGAGGCCAAAACGTCCCTTCATTCTTGGCGTCCTCTCTTCTTCAAACCAATAAACAAGGAATAAAGAAGCTTCTCGACCATGATAGATTCTCCCCACTGATTAGCAAACACTGAGTTAGTGTAGGGTCTTTCGTGAGAAGTATAAAAGCGTGAACACATTAAGCCGAAAACCTGAGTTCCTGCGGGATGGGCTAGAATCACTCTACAGATTTATGTCCAAAAAAATAGTAAATACACCTCGAACTGTTGATCAATTTATTTAGCGTGTAAGAGCTGAGGGCAACAGGTTTCGCTCTTTTTGTAAATCTCACCAACTACTAGCGCTGAGTAAGTAGGTGATTGAAATTCAGAAAGGAACAGAAGCGGCTGGTGGTGTCAGGTGCGGTTTTACAGCTGAGGTGCACGTTAGGCGCATTAATTTCATGTGACGGACAATGTTTTGTTACCTGATTCTAACTGCACATAAATACTGGATCACGTTAACTGTACTGTTTAGTTTGATGCAACTAACCTAACTAACCTATCCACAACACGAATGACTTCCGCGGGGTAAACATTTGCCCACGAACGGTGAAACTTGACATGAGAATCACAAGCGGCCAAAATACACCAGCAAATAGCCCTGTTATCACACCAACAACACTAAAACCTTTTCACATTCGACTGATCGGGCATAACGGCAAACGTAAGTTCATTCACTGTTAAAACAACTATCGCCGAAAACCCATTTCGAACACCTATCAGGCAAGTGGTGTCCATGAAGCTATTTCGAAATAAAATACCGCTAGAAGGTGAAAGATAAAAGCTGTAAAAGCTTATCAAGAAACGAGTCACAGTCACTCAACCCACTAAGTTCACTTCGCTGTTCACTTAGTTATTCAGAAATCGCTCCCTTTGTGAGAATTGCCAAAAATATTCAAACCTTTTAAAGAAAATATTTATGCGCGTCCTTTCCCACAAAACTAATTTTCGGTAATAACTACGAATTCCCTGAAAGAAGCCATTCACAGTTTGATCCTCCGGGTTAGGCAGCCCAACTTTTTTGTGTTTGAGACCATAATCTTCTTCCCTAGATAGCCTTTGTTATCGTGCGCCAGACCCTGGTATCTACAAGTTTCTCTTACTTTCCTCCGTCTCGATATATTTAGGACATTGCCGGTGGAGGAAGCGCCTGCATGCATGACAGCACACATAAAAACGGGATGTAATGCAATCCGTTAGTTCACTGAAACGGCTTTTGAACAGCCACTCATCAATCCCTCAGAATAATGTTCCAAGAAAACCACGCGTTATCGTAATATCCGTCAAACAACGTGAAATGGACGTTGCCGAGTCTCACACAGCCGAGTAAAATAATTCAAGTATGAAAAACGCCCTCCGATTGAAAGTTGAAGATTAGGCATAAGCACCTAGTGCTCTAAGGTTATTCGCGTTCGTAGCACGAACATGAGAAAGATGCTTGAACTGACTAGACCATATATGCAACGCACGACCAAGTGAGGCAAGCCGCATTAAGTCATGCTTGAGAGGAAATGATCGTTAACGATGAGAAAAATGCTATTTGGACGGTCCAAATGGCTTGGCGGGCTACTGGCAAAATGTGAGAAAAGAGCGAATTCGCATTAGCTGAAGCCACAGTGGAGGTCACCTAATTTTTTGCAATGGGCAAACGTTATTTGGCCATACAAGACGGCAAATCACAATGACACCCTAAATCAGGAGACTCAGTCATAACCTCTTTCGATTTTATCGAGAGTGGAAAGTCCTAGTTGGAACATTTACGAATGGTAACGCCACGACCACTGCTACTTGTTCAAGGATGTCATTCTTGTGTCGCAGTGTATGTGTGTGTGACAGTGCTCCGCATACCGATAGGGTAGCAACTCACTCAACAACGCGTACGATATGATTATGGCGTCTGTATACAGCCGCAGTAGACTAATCCATAAGCCGAAGACCGTGACTGTGGATGAGTCGGGGAAATTCAGGGGCAAATAGTGAAATGTGGTTAATTTTTCACCTGGTTGTAACTAGCCTTGCTAGCGTTTCGCATCATCATATGAGGTTACAGAAGTTCTGCAGGCACTGAATCAAAGTTGACAACACAGTCTGTGAACAAATGCAGTCTTTGAAATTTCGTGTAAACTAACGTCATCCGGCTTATTTGACTGACTCCAACAAGCCTTCTAGAGCCCACGAACAACGTAACTAGCTAATGCTATTGTTTATTTTGGTTCGTTTTGTCCCCCAAATTGCAGACGAAATTAGAAATCTGACTGTTGGCCTTCATCACTTTTGGAAACATTTACATTACAACCGGAGAAATGGTCTGTGTCAAATCACAGATACAACATTATCAATTCTAGCTCCATGAAAAACACAAAGAATGCAACATCTCTCGGTCTTCAACTTTTAAACAAGATCTTTTAGTTCCATAACTCCCACGCACATAGCTCTGATATGTGTTGAGATTCCAGAAAAGTCTAACAAGGATAACGTGCATCAATGGAAGCACGCACTACGTGTGTCTATCTTTTGCGTAGTTACATCAAGCGGGACTCAACTACCTGGCCCCGTTCGTATACCCTCAAAATGAGCCCTAAATGACCTCATCCCATAATCCTACTACATCCGTTCCACGATGTTCGTAGTGCCATACTGAATGAGCTAACTACTTGGCTTGGAACTGAGTGAGTAAGTCTCAGTAAGTCTCTGATGTCTCGTTTTGCACCCAGCGGAGGAGCACAAAATAGCGTCCGGTGACGAGTCCACAATGGGGGCTTGTGTGAAAGTATGGGGGTTAACTGCTGAGTGGACACACGTGACACAAACAGCCTGTGATAAAAGCAGCATTTATGTCAATTGACGCAGCCACCCATCTCAATAGCTCTTTACACTGAGCCTCCAGTTCGGACAATCAGCATTAGGATGGCAGGACTGAGAGACACGACCGGAAAAATGAAAGTCAAGAAATTACGCTGGACCCCAACATGCCATTCAGGCACCAGAAACGGTTGGTACGTATGAAATGCGTAACAACACACGCCACATGCCGTCTTTCCGGTGCTAACCACTCATACAGTGTGGTGAAGCAAACTGACTTTCCACAGTACAGTGACTATGTAGTTGTGCTTCATAGATAACTTTTATCCACTAAACTTACTTGACACTGTTCACGCGAATACCTTTCGGAGCCAGTTCTAAAAAGAAAAAATCGACGTGAATCGATGGTGAAAAACTGTATCTAAATGAATGGACACTGTAAATAATCGCATCGTTTTTTCTTGACACAACACACGGCTTATAAGATTGCCGAAAACTAGTCGACAGTCCACCACCAATTTGACCCTTCTTGGGGCTCATCGGGTCCCGAGTTACCGTCAACATGAGGAGGGCTCTTTGCAGTGGAAGACTATCATTAACGAGAGTTTGGGTTGAGATCCAGCATAGTTCTTCGTCGACAACGACATAATTGGCAAATGAGTGTAGTTCGCCAGAATCGTACCATTTGCCTGCCCTGAAAAAAAGCTGGTTAAGCATGATGAGAAAGGCGAAAATTAAAGAAAAAACGACCAGCACATACAAAGCGTGACTACATAGAAATGATAACAGAACGCACCTAGGGCGACACATTGGGTGAACTGATCCAATGCGGCTTTGCTCACGCAGTATGAAAGGATACCAGGAAACTGAGTGGAAGGGGGAGATAGACAAACATGCACAAAACGCCGCGGTCAGTGAACTGCGAGTAGAGCTTGGTTTTTAAAGGGAAACTGCACTCAACACATAGTGAAATAAGCCAATGCACTCCGAATAGTAATATAAAAGTATGAAAAGAGTGTTGATGAAGTAACGTTTCAATAATCCGTCCTCGAGTTATTTCATTGCATGTTTCGAAAACAGAAACAATGTAAGAAAGCGAATCAAAGTTTCAGAAGTGTTATAGACGTGTAAAAATGTGTCTAAAAAAGGATCCTCCTTCCCACAAGAAAGCATTACATTCAAACATAAAGCATATAAATGTCCCGAAGTTTGCTCTTGACTAAAATCTGCACTAATATAGCCACCACAATAAATCATTTGATCAGCCGATGACAGGAGAATAGTAGAATTCAAACCGACTACATCGACTGACCTTTCACATACGTTTTTTCATGCTTAATTCGAGCGTGCACGGCATCAAATACGCAACTTCTTCCACGATTTTTCAGACAAGAAGCGAGACCCCCGCCAAACAAACTACACTCAATAGAAAAAAGCAATCGCGCACAGAATGCGGAAAAGCGAATGAGGAGTTTCAGAAAGTTTTCCAGGTGTTTTTAGTGACAACCCCTTCAGACCACTTAAGATAGCAACCACTACAACAAAAACACCAAACTGTCTGCAAATTGGGCCTGTGTGTCAAAAGGTTATCACTGAAATCGGCAAACAAAAGGCGACTGGCCTATGCTTATACTCGAGCACACTCCAGTGATGAATGCTGCAGAGTTCAAGCAGAATCAACTCATGGTTGTTGTATTGGATACCTATGTGTGAAGCCAATCTATGCTGAAAAACTTGTCCTTGTTGGGAGTCATCAGCAGTGCGCACCTCACGAAACTCAGAGAGCTTCGAACTAGAAACTCCCCGGCCAGTGCTTGAATACTTGATGGTTTGGCCACTTGCAGCTGACCAGCAGTGATTAGACAGGATATGTCGCTGCTCAACTTTTCATCACAGATACCACACCACTTGGTCACGTATTGACTGCACCCTTTAGTGACAACGTCTCAGAAGGAAGTTTCACCCATATAGTGAAATCATTCTTCCTCTGAGCTTGATGCTGATGTTAGGAAGGGTGGTGTCAGCACCACAAATCTGTCGTCCGAGTAGCCTGCACGTGATACATTCGAATGTAGGGAAGATGATAACTGTTCGGTATTTAGGCATGTTGCCTGTTGCCACAGCCTCCCCTCGCCTGATTACCCTGTTTTAAAACAAAATGTACACTGGTATTTCAGCTCAGCGAATACTGTGTGATTCATGCCATCAACCGCAATCGGCATGTTATACACCTTGAGAGAGAAATCCTAAGACGGACACCTGCCCTTTGTACACACGAAGCAAAATATGACAATTCCCACTTCGTCTGGCGAAAGTTAGCCCCAGCCGCTCATAACATTCGTCAAGATAACAGTCTGTAGACACGGGAACAAGGTTTGCTTCATTGAGGCTGAGGTCACGACCCCAACAGGATTACCCATGAAATCCCCTTCTAAGCATGTGTGCTATAGGAAGAGCAGTTTCGTTACTCAAAATTATGGGGCTTGCCCTGTTGTTTATTGTGTCATACGCCAAACTAAACCGGGAATATAGGTGTGGCTTGGAGATATTCCAAGTAATCACTGGATCCACTAAGCAATACACAATAAACATGCATTCAAGGATACTTACCGAACGACTACCGCAAACACTTGAGACATTGACAACTGTGCCCTTCGTCTTAGTCAATGCAGGGACGGCAAGCTGAGTCAAGTGCATCGCCGAGTAAAGATTCACCTTCATTGTGCGATCCAGTTGTTCCATGTCCATAGTTTCTATAGAATCGCGTGGTAGGAATCCCGCGTTATTTATCTGTAAGACAAGCGCCTGAAGCTCACAGCTGGTGTACCACGTAACGTGCAAAATGATACAGTGGAAGTTATCAAGTTCCGTCGGGTTCATGGAACACAAGAGTGCACAACACAATGAGATAGCAGGGTGCCACACTCGTGATCTTTATTTTGCTGTTCACAAGCTAGGCGGTGAACCAGAACCAACTGCTCTGTTCTTGCGAAATACCCGAACTAGCAACCAGTGTTGAAAATAAGCCACCAGAAATGAAACCTTTGATCATGTAACTCCTCCTTTCGAATGCAAAAATGACCGCACGCTATTGCACCAATGTTGGGAAGGTGTAGAAAGATGGAGATGACCGACAAATAATCAAATGAAATATATCGTTAGTTGATGGCTCGGTAGTTAGAGCGCGAATTTATTGACCGAAAGGTAACGGAAGCTGTAACACCCTTTTGGTGCCTAGCTGCCATGCCACCGGAAGGAAGCACGACGGCTGGGATACTGCCAGGTTGCCCAAGCCTAGACAGGGGAAGTCGAGATCCAGAGGTCGGGTTCGAACCACGAACCATGTACTATAAGCAATTCACGGATGCCGTTTGTATTTTTGCATGCACTCACGTAAACTGAAGATAGCTCAGTGAC
Source organism: Opisthorchis felineus (assembly GCA_004794785.1). Classification (NCBI taxonomy): domain Eukaryota; kingdom Metazoa; phylum Platyhelminthes; class Trematoda; order Opisthorchiida; family Opisthorchiidae; genus Opisthorchis; species Opisthorchis felineus. The sequence goes on from SJOL01000240.1 coordinate 1,346,120, forward strand.
TAATCCGGTAATCCGCTCATAGGAAAATCCACGGTTCGCACCCAACCCTGGTCTTTCGATCGCACAGGACAGGAAGACAACCTAACTCCACAGGTCCACGAAAATACCAAAATTTATGGTAAGCACGTTGTCTCCTCTGTTTGCCACCCGACTCCCGTCGCATCAAGATATCACTGGCCTGCGAGTTGGCTTTACAATACCGTAAAATGGGTGAACGATCGGTAATCAAAAACTACGATACCCCGAAATCACCGAAACACAGCTTAAAGGGTTCACAGTTAAACATCTGCAGCACCTAGCGTTCTATTTCGGGTCTTGCTCTTCAAAGGTGTAGCTGACGCCTCCAAGAAAAACACCTCCTTTCTATGAGAGTCCATAGTAAGCATTCTCTGTCAGATTTCCGCAGGACTTCCATCCATAGAGTTCCACGTTTTTGTTGCCCGAAAAGTGACCCTACAACCAACATCAGAAAGACCAGTCACATCAAAACGTACACAACTGGTGATTCAAAGGCGACAGGATTAACGACATAAGTTACTAGCCAAAGAATCCAAGGTTTCGAAAACGTCTGCGGTCTAAAGAAACAGCTGAACAAGACCAGACGCACCCTAACTTAGCAACAAAGAAAAGCAAGCTAGACATTCTCCCTCACCCATGAGAGAATTTCTCATCAGGTGACAGTTATTCATTGTAAAATGTTCATGCGTCACCTGCCGAATTTCACACGTAGTGTCTCGAATGCCGGGGAGGCGAACATTCAAGTGATCGATCCTGCAAGCTGGGGTTGATTCCGGGTAGACCTTTTATATGCCATTTATTGGTCAGTTTACATAGAGTGCCATTATTGGGTAGGGAGCAAAGTCTTGTTGCAAAATGCACGTCGCCTGACTCCCTCCAGTACATGGCATGCAACCGATCTCGGTGGCCCGCATGCTGTCACTTAGCCGAACTGCACAGCTGAAGTGAACTGGGCTAGTATCGAGTTACACAACCGGACTGCAAAACCCATATCTACTAGGGAGAGCCAGTTTAACAAAGTACACAGACCAGTGTTACGTGCACAAGCATTTTTGGAGCAATGTCGTTGTTTGCCGTGGTCAAGATCACGGGACATCAAGTTTAACATGGCCTCGTCTGTCCGCTGAGCTTCGTCACTAACCACGTTTTATATACAACCCACACGTTTTTCTACCCACACGTGTAGAAAGCAAAATACATGTCAGCTTACCATGACATATTCCTTCAACTCTTACTGATATAATTTCACTTACAAGCAATGAGGCTATGTAAATGGTGTGGTGCTGACTCCAAATGTGAATGTCTGGAGAAGGTCAACGTCGATGGGAGCATCCTCAAACACCTTCTGAGATTTTTATCCCCCCCGTGAGAGGTGTCACCCGATCCGCTAATTTGTAGCAATCCTGTGAGATACGTTATCCATTTCCTTTCAGAACTTCCAGACAGTACTATTGGGACATCAAGGATATCGAACGCGTTGAATGAGGTCTCCCAGTTATTTGATGGAGAGAAAAGTCAAACTACTGCTGGCTAACAGCAGTCAGATATCCTCAAATAGAGCTCCGATCTGGAAGTCTGAGATAACATCAGATTGTACAACCTGGTGGGTCATTAGCCATGATTTCGTCCGCTTTGTGCACTGCTCGTGTTGACAGAACAGATCTTCGGAGTATCGGTGTACAGAATGGAGCAGAGTTGAAAGCGTTACCACCAGAGTCGGTTTTTGACGTTAGAACCCCAATCCAGAATATCAGTGACTTCCACCGTACAGTATTTACTGGAGTTTCCCGGTTCTTTGTCATGCAGTGTACAAATACTTGTAATAGTGGCCACCTGAAACTTCAAAATTAGTCTCCTTCATATCAGAAATGATTACTCTGCTCCTCCACTGTGTCCAAAAAGTGGTTGATTACAACCCCCTTTCTCGAACAGACTGGAACCAACCCCGGGGTGATAGTGCACCCCCACACTATACTAGGGAGTGTATGTGTGACTTTCACAGAACTCCCCATAGCTGGTTGGTCAATGAGTAGCGGTCTGACGAACAAAATCTCCTCGTCCTCTACATGGGGCGTTGCGATTTGGCTTTTGAACCAAATGTATTGGTTTTGGACCCTAATTGGCCTGGGCAACCCGGCAGTATCCCAGTTCATGTAGAACTATGAATCGCGCATGTACAAATGACCACACGCCACGTCAACCACTTAAAATTGCTCCAAGCTCGGACGCCTATTGCTTCCGCTTGAGAGTACGATACAACTCGACGAACTGTCAGAGGCAGGTGAAAAACAGTATCTGCCCATATCAAGAACCCTCCAGAAAGCCTAGAAAGACCTCTCGCGAGCAAAACAATCAATGATAAGACCGTCCAGCTCATCTTCAAAAAGAACACTTTCAACGACAGTTCAACTGAACACCTGAAATTGCTCAATCTGATTCTCAACCCTCACCATGCTGCTGGTCCTAGCGAACTCCTACTCGCTCTGTTAAAGGTTAGAGATTAAATCCCCAGTCAATGCTTTCTAACTTATTTGCCTTTCCAGGTGAAAAACAACATCCCAGCTAACTGATGCAAGTCGACATTAGTGTATTTTCGAAAGAGGTGTTTTCACTGAATATGGCAATCACAGAGGAATTAGCTTGATCCACATTAAGAATAGTCAGTTTGTAGCGCTTATTTTGCGTCGTCTTACGAAAGTGCGTGAAGACGGGAACCGAGAACATCAAGCAGGATACTGACCGGCAAGGGGCTGTGTGGACCACACCTTCACACTCCGCCAAGTGTTAGAGCAACGCCATGCGCATAAGCGCCCTACAGTTCTGCAGTGTCTTGACTTCAAGAGTGCGTTGTCGATCGGTATGTTCTCAATACCATTGTGCAACAGAAGTTCGAGAATATCTTACGCTTTTGGTATCCACATACTTGTGGGCGCAGTAGTGTCCGACAAGGGTGTCCACCCTTTCCATGCTTATTTAATTTTGTCATTGATTAGGTAATGAGATGAACTCTGGAAGGTCTCCAAAGGCCCAGTGTTCAGAACTCACGCAGTACGAACCTGGTCGACCTGGAATACACAGACGATATTTTCATTTTTGAAAAATACCAAAAACCACAACCGTTACTAGAAAGGCCTATCAAAATCGTCCAGTGGTCAAGGTGAGAGCTTACTGACCAGAAGCCTCGTAGTTCGAACCGAACCCCGGCATCTCGAGTGCTCCTGTCTAAGCTTTGGCAACCTGGCAGTATCTCAGCCTTCGTGCTTCCTTCGGTTGGCATAGCAGCTAAGCATCGATTAGGTGCTACAGCTGTATGCTGAATGCGCATGATCACAAACTGCAAGGTCATGCTGCGGGACGTGCATTATTTGAACATGCCTCTAAAATTCAAGCGAACACGCTGGAAGCTACGTAACACTATATCCATCTCAGTAGTTGCATTAATTCTGACGATACTGTGGCAGAAGTCAACGCATGAATCTCAAGAGTCAGGACTGCTTTTGCTTTTTGACGTCACCACTTGTGACAAAAAGGCACATCGCTGGGTCTCAGGGGGACACTGCAGGTGGAGGATCTGATACATATTCAGGTCTCTGATCACCGATGTCTCAGAACTATAGCTGGAATTGGCTGGAATCAGTGAACTCGCAAGCAGGTTGTGAGGAGACGAGCCATTGGTGAAGTGGAAGGTAGTTCACGCAAGGATATGGTTAACGTGGCCGGACCATCCGTTACGCATGCCGACCTACCGCCTGGCAATGAGGAAGTTGTTTTCGGTGCCTAATTTTGCGGTGGCGGAAACTTGGAGGTGGACAGAATATTTCATGGCAGAAGGATATGAAGAATATGAGTATTGTTGGTATTCCAGGACGACTTGGCTAGAGATATAGATGTTAGTGACGTTCATGCTGCCAGTTTTTACCCACATTATCTGACTGGGTGTCACAGGTGTAAACATCTCGGATGTTTGTGGGAGACTAACTCTAGATCCACCTTCCATTCCATTTTTCCATTCCATTTTTTCCTCATTTCCATTATAAGGTTTTATTCAAATAAATTGACATGGCTGTACGGCAGTGAAGCACCAGTGTTCTCATCTGGTGTTGTTGTCAATGATGATGACGAGGAACCACAACATACTATTTGGTTTCAAGTAGAACATAAGGTTGACGGAAACTCGGGGACTGCGCCTACCTGATGAGCCCCAAGAATGGCGAAACTGGTCGTGGGCTGTCGAAGAATTTTCAGCAGCCTTATGAGTAGTGCATTACGTATATACACAATCTACTATATTCTTGAATCCTGTGACACAGTCAGTGGTTGCATTCGTTTTGATCAGTAAACGAAGCAATCAAGGACTTTATAGTGTTATGGGCTGTCAAATCGGAAAAATCAAGCGCCAAAACTGACTGGACACTACGCACACTGCAGTTTTATGAGGGCATCTTAAGTAAAACTGTCACCTTCGTCCACAGCTTACTCTCACCCCAAAACGGTACAGTTGATTTCCAGAAAGGCGGGGTATCTGTTCACAACGAAAACTCACATACGATGTCAACAGAAACCGACCAGCACGTCAAGTAACCAGCAATCTTGCTTTGAAATAACATCCATAACCTCTGGTGAAGATCGCACATTCGTTGCGGGGTGCACACTGCTGAGATTGACGGACAAACACAAAGGACATCGATAAACTTACCAAACCCTACTGCAGTGTTTTATAATTCTAGGGATTTTCAACAACCTGAAGCATTGGTGTTGAATCCAAGACATGACCCCACAAACAGTCTACCTTAGGAGAGACCGAAATAAATCCTTCCCTGTAGTGGCCTCTCTACGGAGTAAGGGAATTATAAATGACAATGCAATTTTTACTTCCTCTGCATTAATTTTTCACAACTACTCACACTAACTCCACTGTTTTCCATGGTCCCACCAAATGGTCTTCAAAAAGCGAGGATAAAAGGTCTGACAGACAGAGGAACTTTATGCATTCCACGGAAAAACAAGGACATTCATATGTAGGGGGCATGAAATTTCAAAGATGAGAGTATACAAAACATATATTTCATAAGAAACTACCTGATACGTTGTCCTGAATAACCTTTTTAGAACGTTGCATGTAATTGCACTTTTATCTATATAACAAGCAGCCTAATACAAAAGTGTATGGAGGTAAGACAGTTCAAAGAACAAGTAACCGCGAGTAAACACCTCTATCCAAGTGCTCCTTGCCGCTCCATTATGATGAATTATGGGTAAACCCCGTGAGATTACAACTAACTAACGTCCTTACTTTCCAACCTTGATATACGTAAAACACCTGGGATTCCAGAACAGGTAAGGTATCCTTCAGACACATGAAAATTTATCGTGGTTAGCATAATCATGTGATCACGGGGCAGACACACAGCCAGGTAGTGCGTTCGAAGGCTCTAGAAGTTGTTAGCAAGCCTAGACGGAGTGCACATCTTTCACTATGTGATATCGAACCGAGCTGATATGAAGACGTTTCAAGCCAATTTTATTAAGTCTGATCATATAGAAAACGCTACAAATTACCAATGGTTTAATCTGGCGCAACTGAAACGAACTAACCACTGGACGCCAAAAACACTACGTAGTTCGTCACCAAGTTGGGCTTCATTCCATCTAACTTTAAGTGATATGGACCGTGTCGTAAATGCAACATCCTGATTACCTGATAAAATAGCATCAACGGGGAAAAACTGGATCAAAGGAAAACTAACCAAAATATCCAACTGCGAAAAATGCGAAAGTGTCTTCGCAAAAGCTGCATCTATTTGTCTAAGATCAACGAAGTCAGCCACGACATAAAGATATGGTTCTTTCCCAGGTGGATGTTGGGTTCCACTGACTTTCTGGCATTCCATTACAGTTTCCTGCAACCGCTGTTCATCACGACCAATGAGAGACAACCGACATCCCAATTTTGCAAACAGGATAGCAGTGGACCTTCCAATGCCCGAGCTTGCCCCTTATTAAAAAGGAAGTGACAAAAATCAAAGCACTGTCAGTGCGACGAAAGTCTCTCACAATAACGAAAATTAAAATGGACTAGAATTTACAAGCTGGCCATGAAAATGTTCAGAATACTACGGCAATAGCCCATGGTTCGCACCTCCCAGGCGGATGGACGCGTCAGTCCAATTCCAATGATATCCGTTCCTATGATGTGCTAGTTGTTACCGCAACCCACATAGACACAACAATTTGCTGTAGGTCTTATAAAAATCGGATGAGAATGGGACAACTGTCAAAAATCCTACACGTAGGTGCAAAAACAGTGACATGGCCTATCAGACCCACTCAATTCAGGTTTCCGGCCATCTTAGGTATAAAACCATTTTACAAGAAACCGACTGATTACACCATTCCTCACACGTTAACGAAAGTGAATTTACGATTATCATGCCCTTCTGCGTTGTGGCCGAAAGTCATGAGGTGAACAATCGCTACTTCCGTGTAGGGTCTGCCACGACGGAATCCACGACTAGAACCAAAAAATGTTCATTGTTTTTTATGGACCACAAGCAATATGCTTAGAGGAAACAACCCAGAAAGCTACGCAGACTGTCTTCCGAGCAGTCGTCAGTCAAGCAGGTAGCAAACATCCATGGATAACTACATTTGCCTAACGCATTACTATCAAGGCTTGGTTGCTGTTTGCGACAGCACTCAAGCTAGTTCGGTCAAAATTATTCCATAAAAACGAGGGAATTAACTGAAGATCCTACAAGTCCTGAGAAAGCGCTCTATTACTTGCTTATCGGGAACACCCTTACCTGAACAACAGGCAAATCTGTCATGATCGACATGTTGATTCTTGAACTAGTTTTTAAGATGATGACACTAAAACTAACCAGAAGACCTAAGTAAATTGTCACGGCACAAGGAGAAAACCGCCCACATTCGGCAAATTCACTGTTCTGACATTCAAAACCCTCTGAGTGAATAACCGCTCCTCGTTTTACGACCGCAACATGAGGCCATGGGTTTCACAAGTCTCACTCTGCCCAGTTGGTTGTGGACGAAGATAGTTCCGCATAAACTTGATCATTCTTGATCACGTTTGACCAACAGACGCACACAAGTTCCTGCAGACATTGCAGATAAAATCGGCCGAAGAATCGGATACAACACCAGTATGCCACCATTCAAAAGGTAGACAACACAATAGTTCAATATACGGCAAGTTCTGTCTTCTCGCAGATAGTGGCTGTTCCGGACACCTCTTTTAACCATTCGAGCCCTCGTTACTGTGAGCCGAAAACCCATATCGATCATTCTTCCAACACAGAGTAGCTTTTTAGGTCACTTATAGATAAATTGGAGCGGTAGTCAAGTTGAAGGCACCAATGCTGAGATTCGAACCCAAATCGTCAAAATGGAGATCTACAGTGTCAGCTACACGATCACCTTGGACCTTAGAGTTCTGTCGAGAGTGAATGTCGGGAACATGTCATCTCACTACCATTCACCACTATACATCTGGGGGTTCTCCAAGAACAGGTTAACTGGTGAAAAGTTTTCAGAAATAGTTAAGCCCACACGCGGAAACCGTTTCTGGACACCGTAGTTCTAATTTAGGATGTGTTAACAAAGTACAACCCTGAGCAATCAATCAATCAGTCAATTTACCAGCTATAAACCGTGTACCATAGGCACATTGGTTCCAGCTGCTGCAGTTTCGATCACCGGCAAACGGGTATGTGGAACGTACAACCAGCTTTGGAGGCAAAGGCATGTGCAGCTTGTTCAGAGATTGGGTAGCTACGCATTGAAGGCGATAGCTTTGATGCAAGAGCGCCACTGACTGCGCGATTGGGCCATTTCTGCCAAAGTCAGTAACCACTGGTGATTTGAGTCCCGGGGTCCCCATCCAGGAAGGCGGCAGTTGCCTACCCGACTAAGTTTACTGGTTAATGTTTTCGTACTTCGTTGCCAGGTCACACACTGTCCACCTCTCGGTCGCTTCCACTCAGCACAGGGCTGGGCGAAGAGACCTCTGCGAGGCAGGCGGTCTTCTGGCATGCGGAATACATTTCCTAACCAGCGCAGCCTATGAAGCGTGAGTAATTTATCTATCGCGGGATAGTACCTTCTTCCCAGGACCATCTGGCGTACTTCAGCATTGCTAATCCGATGTTCCCACCAGACCTGACCAATGCTTCGGATACACCGATGGTCAAACACTGACATCTTCCGTATGTCCTCTGAGCGTAGGGGACAAATCTCTGATCCAAAAAGCAGTATGGATCGCACCACCGCAGTGTAAACTCTTCCCTTGACAGACAAACTCACGTCACGTCGGCGCCATAGGTGTCGGAGGTTGGCAAAGCAACGTGTAGTATTGGTTGGAAAATAATTGAAACATAGGTTAGAACTAGGGGTGCGTCGATTCGAATCTTTATCAGCACCCGGCAAATTACCATCGATTTAAGAAAACAACATCAATAGCTCGCACAGCCACAAGTACCAATGACTGTTATCGTTTAGAGATGTTCCTTTACCGACGCAAGAAGACCGCAACAGAATATCACTTTGCGAACATACGCCACTAGCAAGCAATGTAGACTAGCCGTCGCCAAGCAACATGTTCTAAGGGTTATAGTGAACAAACGAGTATGAACCTGTTTTGTGACGAATAACATTTTTCATGCCACTATCCAAACTGGAACCACCGGTGCAGCAAGTCCAGTCGAAAAGGCCACAAAGAATTCTGTAGAGACAACTTTAGGAGCTTGCGCAAATATTGGCCCGAAAAAAGGACGAAGACAGGCGCCGTGACGGCTACTTCAGGATGAAATCACACGGCCGACGAAAATTCATCACAATGTTTCAATGGCACACCGATTACCCTCAAACTTGATACAGGTTCTGACCTCACTCCGATTTCAAAACGAACCTGGAACGTGATTGTGAGGCCACCAGTGGAACACACAAAGTGCAGTGCTCGTAATGCGTCTGGTGGAAGCCTAAAACTGGCCGAGAAGCTGAACTGCTCCGTAACGCCCAATGGGGTTCAAATCCGTACCTGCTACCCCACGAACTATACAGGCCTCGATCTCTTAAGCCTGAATTGGATTAATGGGCTTCAACTCTTGGACCAAGCCCTCAGTGTGATTTGTCACGAAACAACTGCAGATGGCTGCAATTCGTTACTGGAAATATCACGTCATGACGATTCTGTGGTCGCTGTATTTACAGCCAAACCGGAGACCAGCCGGAGCATACGCGACACAGCGGCTATTCGACTCGTAGCGTCCGGCATCAGTAACCCTCTTACTATAGTACATTTTGGCGAATCCTGCCAGCGTCCTGCAAGGTTGCACCCGCGGTCCCTACCCTTAAATCTACAGACCCATGTTCAGGCAGATCGTTCCACTGCTATCCGGAAAGTCAAGAGAGAAGGGCCGGCAGAAGAGATACCACAACAGTCACATAGACGCCAGCTACTGATTCGAGGATACGGAGAATGCTGTTCACGGTAGATGCAGGGTCGAATAATACGTCAAGCACGCGGCACAAATCAAATCGTGAGCACGGCCACGTCAAACGAATCAACTTCAGACAACAGACTATGGTCCCGTAAGGGAACCACATCACATGGAACACCGGACAGCCTTGACACACCCCCGAAGTGGAGGGCACCAGATCCAGGATCAGCATGCTCACTGCCCAAGGGATGAAATTGACAGGGGACAGCACCTCACTGGGCCGTCACAACTTAGATCAAAGCAACGGTCAGAGACGTGTCCGGAGACCATCCGATCTTAATAACCGAACACATCGATTAGACGGATGTGTTATGTGCGGCCCACGAGCAAAACGAAGGCATGCTTTGATTGGTCATCCAATCTAGACCGAGCATTTATAGCGAGACCTTCTGGAACATTCTGTGATGATCTTATAAATAGTTATAGTAATCTTCCTTTGTCTCCATAAAGGGCTGTTTCAAGCTACCGCACCTGTTGATAGACCATAGTGGGCACGCAGGAAGACAATGACCGACATAGAATTTGCACGGCAGTCTGTAAAACACAACAGCTTCAGTTAACAGAAAATGTACTTGTGTAGAAACAAGTATTTAGACAGCGCATAGGTGCAAGTGGCTGCGAATTCCCGTTGGATGAATAAACTCTAGGTCCATCGGTTCAGTCGAGCGAAGAAGCTAGTCAGAAGTTCTATATATCCTGCCCAATTCGTCTCAATGTTCGGATGTCATGCATGATCAGGTTGATAGCTACATTTGATTCATATGTCCTGCGGACTTATTGAGGGAATACAGAATACAGGTAGCACGAATTACATGCATTAGAACGCCCGGTTGAAACATATGTACGACCCGATTTAGTACGTATCGACAACTGCAATCTGAAAGTGCATTTTGTCTGGCATCATAAGGTTGCAGTGGGACTTCCGTGGCCATCACGTGAAGTACACGGCTCAGTAAGGGTTCAAATCCCCGCGTGAATCTTCAATCTTTACCTGTATACTCTTGTTTGACGTCCTGGTGTAAAGGCTCGCCAAAAATGATCCTACCGTCTGCTGTTCTACTTCTAATAAGATGAGTGAGACGTACTGGATTGTTGCGCGAATAGACGGCAAGTGAAGTTGACTGCAATCGCCCCTCAAGGCTTATGCGGTTCTACGATAGCAGGTAGTGTACTTTTACATTGTATGGCCGTGTGCCACAACAACGTCACATGCTACCTATTCGATCGATCTGCACTGCCCACTACATCTGGTGAAAACGTGTATTCAGCTGCCTAACCGTCAGCTTTTAAGAGGAAGCTGAAGAAGGATGGGGAAAATATGTTTGGTGGCTTATTGGTATGTGCGAAATAGATAAAGCAATGAGGTTTCAACAAACAGATCATGACAGAAGAAAAACTGATAAACATGAATGTTTTAGAAGACGAATAAATAGGAAAAACAATTTTGGGATACCTGATTTGGCAGACAGAACCGTCCGCTTCTGAAGATATCACTCAGAGGAAAACACCTCTGAGAATAATGCATCACTCTCCTAACTAACACTTACATGAGCAGACAGCCATATGCAATTGGACCAACCAAAGAAAATTAGATCAGTCTAACAGCAGCTGATGCCATTATCAGTAGGATTAAAGGATCCAAAGATGCGGTTCGGGTGACTGTTCATACTGATCTGTTGTGTTTCATCATTAGCTGAGAGGACATCATCTGTGCACTGTGATGCTTCAGTGACGCATTCGCAAACTCCTCGAATATCAACAAGGCAACCAAAGAATACGTTTGTCAGCCTTTTATCCTAATCGATTGGTGCTTGGCATATAGTAAAAATGGTGGAGACGGATATGGTTAGCTAGCCAAACTAGCTACGCAATTCATTTCCCACTTACTAGCTGCGCAACGAAAATAACACTTCGTGGAGAATCTCAAGGTGAACTGGATATGATTCATCAAAACTTCATAATACAGTATTCTCTCTACCTAACGGCCCTCCCTGCAACGACCCACTATCTAATACGAGATAGCTCATTGGTTAGGGCTCGAGATAGCTCAGCGGCTAAGGTGCGAACTTACTGACAGAAAGTTCGTGGTTCGAACCCAACCTCTGCATTTCGACTGCTCCTGTCTAGGTATGGGTAATTTGGAAGTATTTCGGTCCTTGTGCTTTCTTCGGGTGGCATTGCAGCTAGGCACCTAGGGTTACAGCTAAACGTTTTTTTTTAATACGACCGCATCTATGTACAATAGTTGCAAGTGTAGGACTACGACTACTGCTCTACTCTGTCAGAATTTGCTTGGCTTTTCCAAAGAACAGAGACAACTGTGTTTGCATAGCGCCTTTTGATTCCTCTGGTAGATAAAGAATTTACATTAACTGTTATTACCGAAGCTTCCTTTTGCCTGATGCAGATGTTGTCACTTCGGCCCCATGTTTCCTAAGCTCATGGACCCAATCCTATTCGAAATGTCCTTGTTGGTGCTGAAAAGATGGGTTATCGTTAGAAGCACCCAGGCTACTTTCCTCATGAAGTAACGAAGCATGCGAAAATGCCCCGCATTACATGTAATTTTTATGGTTATTGCAAACTGCAACTTGTTCCGTAGATTTAAATGTGTGAGTTTTCATTGAAAGTTCATTCAGCTATCAGTAACAGGGGTGATTCTAGCTACTTCCTATAGGTGGCCTTTATGTGACCTCCTACATCACTATAGGTACTTGGTCCGGCGGTTGCCCGTGGCCCACGTGAACGGCACACATTAGAGTTGCGTTCGAGCAGCCTGTGAGGTGACAGATGACATCGCTTTTGCGTGGTAATCATTACCAGTTCCCATAACCGATGTACCCTGTGGCGCTTGCTTGCCAATTTCAAACCGAAATTTCGAGAAGTTACGATTGCCGAAATACTGTGCAGTTTATGACGGGAACAAAAACTAGTGTGGAATGATAGGTTCAATATTGAATACGATAAACTTAGCGACAATTCAAGATGGGAATAGCGGCAACCGTAGACGGGTCCATAAAATTACGTGAACCCTTAGTACCCTTGATATGCTCAACAAGAAACATCACATAATTTATGCAATACAGCACACTATTCTAAAGCATTGGTCAAAATGTTTCCAGGGAACAAGGCTAGGGTGAAAAAAATCCAACGCTGAAAAACTCTAAGGCGATTACGATGCTTCATTTAGTCAAGATGCTGTTGCGTTACGTCGTACTGTGAACGTGCCCATACATCTGCTAACAACCGGTCGCACCACAGAACACCAAATCAGTGAGTCCGTATTCCTCCCGCTGTGCAAATATGGAAACATCACAAACGAGAGATTCAGCTGGGTTCCAGGTGAGTCTCTCGCAAAACCAAATTTGTTTGCAAATGAGTGTATTTCGCTAAGACTCAGTCTACTTTGGCTCCTAAATTTCAAACACGTCGACAGAGAAGACACAGCCCTCCTGCCCCATTTGCCAATTGGTTTCACTGCAATCGAAATCACAAGTATATCAATGGAACAGACCAATATGTCCTTCAAGGTACAGTCGCGCGCAGTGAAGCATCAATCAACAAGATGTTGGTCAGCCATTCGAAACCCAAAATCGTCGAATGAAAGACGCTATCTCACCACGTGTCATTTAGTTGACACCCTGTCAGCTATTCAAAATTCTGTCGCAATATCACAGGTCCCAAATGCTAGCAATCTGTGAATAAATGTTGGGTGAAACTGTGGGTCTCGTGTATCTCAATATCCGCAAAATGCTTATGATAATAACCCCTCTTACAGATAAGATGTCATCTTGTTCGATCATTACTTTTCCACCTACGATGTTTAGCCTCCGAATCTCAAATTTCATCCACATTAACTTAGTGGTTTGTATTTTTTAGTTACCTATCCCTCAGACATTTAATGCAAGTGGATAAAGAGAGGATCTCGGCACAAACCAGACAATGTCCCTGATCTTGAGCACAATAACAAAGTCAGTGGCACGCTAAAAGTATGGAATTGCTTGCTCCCTTAAGTGTGCAAAAGCAGTAGATAATGGACTGAAAAACACCTTCAACAAAAACAGCGGCGAGGGTGACATAAGCCGATATTTCGTCGCATCGTAGGAACTGTAGTACTGGTAATAAACCAGGTGATTCTAAGCTGCAAAAATTGTGTGACTTTGCAAGGACACCACTAATGAATGGGTTTAGAATCTCATTTGAAGGGAAAGATTGTTTACCACCTAGAGTTGTCAGCTTACCGCGTGTCGGGCTTGGGTTCCGCAAAAATTTCCCAGGCTAAACCGCCTCAAACTCCATTTGAAAATATTCAGCCATGCCAGGATGATCAAAGGAACGCTATCAGTCTACGAACAGCAAGACCTCGCACTGCCCATTAATTATATAACTTGCATGTTTTACGCCAGCGACTGAACAGAAACGTCAACATATAGCAGCATGTCTTCCGTCAGTTGTAATGAGATGGATAAACGGGGTGCTGTTGCAAACCTCCCTGTAGACCTCTGAAAACTTTGGGATCGAAATGCTCCAGGGGTTTTCGATCGCGAACGACATTGCTCTACTTGGTTCAGATCCTCCAAAGATGCAATTAATTTTAAATAACCTAAATAATTCTGCCACACCGTTTGTTATGCACTTCGCGCCTGCAGTGCAAAGTGGGATTAAACCCAAAATCCATGCTTGCAGCCCAGCCAATTGAAGTGGTAGATAAATTTGTTCATTTTGGCAGTTGTACAAGTTCCGGCGGACCGGCTGGAGACGGTGTTACTGCCTCTATCGGAAAGGCTAGGGTAGTTTTTGTCAATCCTCGACACCTATGGAGCCATCGTGACGCCAGTCTGTCGAAAACACAATGCGATCCATCTTTTCAGTTTGAACATCGGTGTCTCCTAGACGGGGACTCTAGGACTCAACTCACAGCACTATATAATACGAAGTGATTATACCTTCTATGCTTGGCTGCCTCTTTCCGCGCCCTCCCATTTTCCGGTGACCGAAACAGTAGCAGGTGAAACCGGCGTACCCTTAGTACATGGTTTATAGCTGACAAATTGAACTGAAATGAAAGGTTACGCCTCCACTGTTTGGTGCATGCTTTAGCTGATGTTATTGAATGGTTCGCAAGCCTTGTATTATGCTCCGGCAGTCTTCGGGTCCAATTATTGAGTTAAAAGCTTTACGTACTTAGACACTTTGTCCGAAGATCTGTAAATTGATGAAGCCCCATCAGCTTCGTTCGGAGGGAATTTTTCCCAAAACCTACAGGAATTACGGCAGTGAAGCATCGGTGTTGAACACTGATGTCATGCTGTCGATGATGATGATGATGATGACAGGAATTAATTCATTTCTATCGGGGATGTCTTTAGGGATATCTGTCTGTCAAACTAACCATACCTTGAAAACTTATGAACTACCGATGTCTTCGAAAGCACAACGTAGCTTGACAGTTGTCGTTCTAAATTGGTGCTTAACTGCCATACAACCGTGAGGGAAAAGTCTTAGTGAAGAATTGAAAGAAAAGATAAGGGTGTGGAATTAGTGAGACGTCCTATGTCCTTAGGGGAAACGGTAAGTACACCCTTGGACAGCATTAAAACAAACAACAACAAACAACGTCGAAATAAGGTGCCATCGGCGGAATCGACCCAGAATCCTTTACGAACCTCACCTGACATAAGTCCAGCACACAGCGCACAGGCGAACTACAGCTGGGCAGTCCAGCTAGGAAATGACAGCCTGCACACCACTGGCATCGCTTACGTGCCACGTCCTGTAAGGTTTCCAACCACTTTCAAGCAGGACAACGTGGAACCCAGCAAGAAGGACGCGAAGATCCAACGGCATTCAGTTTGACAGTACGCACTTTTATTCCAAGTTACCAAACCACTGTCCGTTCCCCACCAACCATTCGTCAACAATGATATGGAACAACATTCTCGTGGATAGACAGTGGTGGACATACGTAACACACGCCCCAACCACCTCAACCTGCTAAGTTTAATGTGCTGCTCTAATGTATCGGATTCGATATCGAGTGCCCGCTTACGCACCACTTATTGCGCACTCCCTGCAGCCAGCTAACTCTTGCTATGCTAGGGAGACACCGGTAGTCAAGCATTTGAAGACGCCTAACTTATTCCAATCAGAAGAGCCAGGTCTCACAACTATGCAGAAGGATCGCTTTCACAGTTGCCTTGCATACATGGTCCTTTAGCTTCAGCGAAATTCAGTTCTGACGCCATAACTGACGCAAGTTGGTGAACGCTATTCCTACCTTGGTTATCCGCGCACTAATTTCAACTATTAGAGTATAATCAAGGTTTATGCAGTTGCCAGGATACGTGAACCAGTCAGCAAACTCAAGCTCCTCATTCCAAAGGTTCAGAGAAGCACAAGGAGAACGGCAATCTTAAAATAACACTTTGCACTTTGGACGTGCAAACAGATGCCAAACATGGGATCACCCTCGATATTCTGGTAAGAGTGCTTTGCAAAGATAGATAACTATCAAAAACAAACGATGTTGTCCGCATAATCCAAATCTATTAATCTCTGCATGTTATATTGTACTGCTCTAAATTGAGTGCGAAGGTGAAGGAATCGAACCTGAACAGGACTTCCAAGCATTGCATGCCTTTTGAGATTGGTGAGAGTACTACACAGTAGGCACAGTAGGCCTACATGTATTGTAAGCGGCCGTTGTAAGTCCAAACATTGTTATGTAGAAAGTTGCCGTTTTTAAATGGATAGAATTCTGAACCGGTTTCCAATAGATGAGACGGTCAAAAATCCGCATCACTTATCGGTTACTTTATCCCCAGATGCATCATTAATTGCCACCATTTTCCGAATTTAGAAGAACAATCGTGCATGAAGTTACAATTTGTTCCAACAGCCACATTTTTTAAAACGTCCACGAGTAAACCGAAGAACGACGGCTTTATCCAGGATACGCTAGTTCAAACTGAGTTATCGTCAAAGAAGTTTGAGAACTGGTCAATGAAAAATGTCGAACTAGAAACCTTGCTCTTCCAAACGCAATTCGCTCGACTAAGTGGACTTTCTATCACAGAAAAGATAAGGTCGCGATTGAAAACCATTTTGGTACGTATTAATGGTACATATTCCGGTATTCCTAGTATTAAGTTGATAAAATTAATTTGTGCGGTGCAGAAAGCCTTTTTGCAAGACATCCGCCTGTCAAACCCAGATAACCCAGTCAGTTTTGTAGCTTTTAGGTGTAATCTTCATAGATCTTGCAATACTTTAGATCTATAGACGTGTTTCGCTCTAGCGACTTAATGAAACAAACAAAATAACACCTCGTAAGTTTTTTCTTCTTAACGCCCTGATCACAAACGAAAACTCTGACTGCCGTCTGTATGGCGCCGAGAATCAATGGCTGGAGTTAGGCGCTTACCGATATTGTTATCTTATTATGGCTTTTTTACAACACACAGTACACACGAGACAGACAATCCAAAGGAGCCAACAACAGACATATAGAATGATGAGACGTAGTTCAGCCAAAGGAAGTAGAAAAGCGGAGAACGGAGGAATCCGAAACACTCGGGTTAATGATTCCAAAACTGAATAACTGCAGATCTACACATGAATATTCCAAATATATGAATCATATATATACATTACATAATTTGTACCTGTGATGAGAGCGACCTTCTGTGTAAATGATATCATATCCATAGCAATCTAAAAATAGAATGTGACAGTGACACTGGTGTGGACAAGAAAACCATGGGAGAGAAAAATGCGTATGACTAGAATTTATTGAAGAACAAGAGAAAAGGAGACAAATCAGTAGGTTGAAATGCAGTCATTATCTCGAAGTTCTAACAGAAGGAAAATCGATTGCAAAGTGAGTGATATCACGAGTAAAATGTTCTAGTGTGTCTTACAGTAGAAAAAGATAAATGCAAGGGTGCTAAAGTGACAAGTTTTCGACAGAACCGGATGGGATTTCGATCGCTGCATTGGCTGCCTGTTCCATTTGATAATATTCATCCCTATGATACAAAAAACGCCGACATTCGCACAGTCGTTCGCCCAGAAGAATGGCTTGGCGACAGTTCTTGATCCAAATAAGCGGCTTCGAGTGGTTATTTGCGCCAAAGGATCCCACTTCGTTGGCATTCTCGGACAATTGGTTTCCGCAGCTGTCCTCTCCAAAGCATTTTAGACGCCTGCATACTTTAAACAATGCCAGTGTTGGAACATACCTGCAGGAACACTCGTCCGAAATATCTTTACATTCTGACATTTTAATGCGCCCTCCGAAATGCATCGCCTCGACGGTTTCCTCACTTAGTGCTTTCAGAGGCATTTGATTCACCACAGAAAAGGTGTCGCGCCGACTGTGTTTATGCTTTATAGGATCAGGTGACCCGAATTCATCTCCCTCTTCTTCGTCATATTCTTCATCTGTTTTCGTGTCAGTTTAGGGTATGAAAGAGCAAATCACATACAAATCTTTATAAGGCCAACACCAAGAATGAGTAACAAAAGCAGGCGGTCTCGCATTTAGCCTGAGTAACTGTATGACATGGAAAGTAGTACTGAAAAGAGGAGAACTAGAGTAGGTTGTCAGCAACGGTCCACACACATACCTGCTGTTAAGTGAGGCGCAGCTTTTCGAAAGTCCAATGTCCAGAGGGTTGAATTTCACCCAGCCTTATTGTTATCAGGCAGGCCAAATCTCTACAAACGGTCCTGAAAAGCAAAAAATGGATGTTTTGCACACGGAAATAGAAGAACATACAACTTGTTCGAACAGATATGCAGAGTTATTTACTTAAGAATCTCTCAAAAAATACTATCCTTAAGAGTGAAATGCAACTGGAAACTCCTATTTTCGCTGATATAAACTGAGAATCCACCTCGTCGATACATATGTAGCACTTTCGTTTCTTTCCAACCGGTGTGGAAGGAATGGCCAAGAGTCGCAATCGCCTTGCCTCGAGCTCGTCGGGCACACCTCAAGGATTATAGACACTGACATGCATAGCATAATCAGAGTCAACGGCATTCCTATAGCAGAACAATCGCCTTCAATCAGATCAGTCGGTAAGACTCGAAGGTACTGAAGGACAGGCTCAAGTCGAACCCAACCCTGGCTTTTCGAGTGCATTTAGCTGGGCCAGGAAAACATGGCCTTATCCTAGCTTCCGTGCTTCCTTCGAGTTGCACAGCAGCTAAGCATCGGAAGTGTGTTACGGCTGAAAAATGTATTTAATAAGTAGCCACCTCCACTCGATCCAAACCGAAAGTTGATTTCCATACTTGAGCTGCGGCCTCTGTAACCATCCTCACCAATTTCTGGCACACTACCGTCTCCACTGTACGGATGTCGCCTGTTCCATTTACCGGTGTATGACCTAGAAGCACTACAGCTTCAATAACTGAATCGTACCGAACAAAGGCGATCGGCTCACGTCAATGTCCACGACATCAGTACTGAGCTCGTTACAGATACCTACCAGAAAGAAATACCGTTCTGAATAAACCTCAGCCCTCTATGGCAGTTCAATTTCTAAAAGCCGTAACCACCTCCAAAGCAACTGGGCGCCATTCGATAGAATCAGTGGTGAAGACCCGATATGTTCGACGGTTTAACGGAACAGTCTACTGATACCGGGGAAACAGATGCAAACGGCATGAAAATGATTGCTAAAAAATACCGACTGGCTTAAATATATATCAAGTATATTTCCATGTAAATTTTGTATTACACCGGAAAGGAAGCTGATGACCAGAGATCCTCTGAAAAAAAGTAAAAAACCATGAAACACAAGCGTCATGGAGGGATGAAGAAATTCCATAAAGAGCTCTGTAAGAGGTTGGGAACACAAAAAGCGGTAGTGAAAGAGAGGAGCAAACGTCTCAGGTTTGCAATGAAGAATCGAGGCTCGATATGGGTGGCTGGCGGTGAACAGGTTGGTAGTATGGTTAGAAGCCGGCAGAGACTGAAGTGGCTAGCTTCAGCGAACATCTACCGTGGTATCAACGGTTCTGACGGTGAGAAAGGTGCGCAGAGTACTGATCAGGGAGGATATATCGATGAGGCGTATGTTTGTTTTCAATAGAATCTAATCAAGCGGCTCCGATAAAATCTCTCCCCTTGCCGTGGAGGTCTGGCTTGAATGTTGCAATGATCCCCCAGGCTACACTGGCTCGAACTTCGTCCCACAAGGTACAACCATGCCACGAAGGCCAAAGGAAAGCAGTCGAACTACGGGAATCAAGACATCGAACTACGAGTAATCGTATTACGAAACAGTCTCGATCTCTCTGATGGAAGTCTGAAGACTAGTTTGTTTCCATAGGGCGACCCGCATGCCCATAATTATGGATGCTGCCTTCCCCCAAGGAAGAACAAGTTGGAAAAGGGCGGCCCTAAAAGCCGCATACTCTGATCATCCAAATGTTCAACGTGACCGCCGACGAATTATGCAATACGGTTGAAATACAGTCAAAACCTGTCAGGAGCCCGATGCGGCTCTAAACACGTTCGTTGTGCGCAGTAGCATCAGGAGACACTCATATCTTACTCCCTATGCCCTCTCCTGGAGTCGAACAGGTAAGACTACTGAGTCATCAGCTCCGGGTAGGATCCCCCAAGCCGACCCTACTACCCGTTACCTTAAGGGTCAGACTCTTGAGTCAGAGACTAGGGACAAGGCCTCATAATAAAAGCCTTCCTCTTCGCACCGCCTTTTGGAGCCTGCTTTTGAATTGAAGGCTCGAGGTGGGCTAACTCAGCTAAACTCCCTTCCTCGGCCTGGAACACCGGAAAGTATCATAAACCCGAACAGTTATCTGTTCACCGATGTCCCTCCCCAATCCCTTCTCGCCCCACGAGCAAAAGTTGCTCGATCATTTGTAATTGTCAGTTATCTGACCGATGTGTCTTAACCACTCCGCTACTCATTATCAAACATAATACTTTGAAAAATTCACGAAATTCTTTGTACAGAGAAGCCTTCATCGTCTGTGCTCTGTGTTGAAGTGGCAAACAGGCAATGCTTGCCCAGACCTTATGCCCTTTCAGGGTATGCATGCTGTGTCTCTGAAGCAGGCACACAAGACCCAAGGGAGTCACACATCTTAGAGCGCCCTGGACGGGCTCAGCTTTTTTATATCTTACTCTTTGTGGGTCTGAGGATCCGGAAGCGATCACTCGTGGAATATATAGTGTGGCACTTACATAAGCTGAACGCGCCTTGCTAGATTGAATTCCAGTGAAAAGTCATATTTGCACTCTTCGGTTATTCAGCTCAATCAAGCTCAACGTTACTCGACATAAAAACTGATGCATGTTTGTAGTGTCAGCTTATGCCCCAATGAACTGCAGTTTTGACGCTCAGGATGCTTTCTGCAGGGATTTATCCAGACTGATTCGTCAAACAAGAAGCGCTGACATTGTCAGCGATATAAAATCTCAGGTCGGTCGTCTGAGCCAAGCGTTCGACTCGGAGTCGATGCTCATCATCACCATCATCATCATTGTCATCATCATCATCATTGTCAGTACCACCATTATCATTACCATTATCATCATCATCATCATCAATAACAACAATAGCAACACTGGTGCTTCGCTGCCGTATAAACATGTCAATTTGTTTGAAGAAAGCCTTACAGTAGGAAGGGGAGAATCGTGCACGGATGAGGACATAGACATAGCCTACCACAAACATCCGAGGTGCCTACACCTGTAACACTCAGTCAGTCGCGCTTTTCCTAACATAATTCATTCCGCTATGCAATATTCTGTCCACCTCTAGGCTTGCGCTACTCCAAATTAGCCTGTCATGATTGTTGTCTGCATATTACGGCAATCACTCTATATATTCGTACCAAATCTTTGTATGTACATTTCAGCCCATCGACGCTTGTTCTCAGACAAGTAAAGCGTTGTTTGTTCTGGATAACTCGGACTCTTCTAACCGGTCCTCAGACGCATTCTAAGCATCACAATTTTACAGCATTCGAAGCTCGTGGTGGCCTGTTTAAGTTTCGTCACATACCCTTAGGTGTCACAAACGGTGTAGCATGTTTTCAGTGAACTATTGACAGTATCATTAGGTCCAAAAAGCTTAAAAGCACGTACGCCTACATAGATAATGTAACAATACCCAAAAGAAGCACGACCTCAACCTCCAATCGTTTTTAAAAGCTACCAGGAAGTATGGAATCACACTCAACGATAACAAGACCGTCAGTGCCTCCTAGGTTGTAAGGTTTAAAAAGGCACCATAAGGCCCGCCCCTGAACGCATGGGACTCATCCGTTAGTTACCTCCTCCGCGTACTACCACGGAAATGCAATGCGTCATCGGTACGTTTGCATATTAAACCCATCGGATATTTTCGTTTTCCGATAAAACTAACAAACTGATAAAGAATAAAACATCCCCTATACCTGCTGACGCCCCACTACCCTTCGAGAATCTAAAGGACGAACTAATGTGCTATGCTAATTACGATCGACTAAAAAGAGCCTTTGATTGTTGAAGCGGATGCCTCCGATGTTGCTATACCCACATCCCTCAGCCAAAACCATCGAGCAGTGGCCATTTTCTCGAGGACACAACTCGAGCGACAAGAATCATTCTTCCACGGAGGAGGCGTACGCTATCATCAAATCCACCAGGAAATAGCGGCACAATCTACTAGGAAGGCCCTTCAAATCGATCACTGATCAGCGTTCGGTCACCTTCATGTACACTGGTGGACAGAAGAGTAAAGTGGAAAATGGCAAAATGCAGCGCTGGAGGATTAAGTTATCCGAGCACAAGTAATCATCATCATCATCAGAGACAGCAACATCAGTGCTGACACTGCCGTACCTAGTACAAGTATGCTGTCATCTACCAACCTGGCAAGAACAATCATGTTGCCAGTACTGTCGCGCAACGTATATGCTTCTATGGGGAGCAAGGATCAACTGAGGGAACTAATAACTAACTCACTCCGCCATCCAGGAATCACCCGTAAGCATCAGTTTGTACGTTGCAAGAAACTGCCCTACTCCGTCGACGACGTCAAGCGTGTTTTTTTCACCTGAAACGTGTGTGCCGAGCAGAAGCCAAGATTCTGGAAATCCTCTGGTAATCTCACTAAAGCAACACAATCTTCTGATCGTCTTGAGTTTGGATTTTAAAGGTCTCTTACCATCTAATACACGCAACCGCTACACAATCACGATGATTGGTGACTTTTGCAGACTCCCATTTGCATTCGCGTGTGCGGATATAACCTAAGCAACTATGACTGACTGTCCCACACAAATCTTCTGTTTATTCGGAATGCCAGTCTACATCCATTCCGATAAAAGCCCGCCGTACATGTCGTCAGAGTTCAAAAGCTTTCTCCTCAAGAAGAGTGTTGCTATGAGTCATACATCGGCTTATGATCCAGAAGGTAACGGTCAGGATGAGCGTCTCAACGGTACCCTTTGGAAAACAATAAGCCTGACATTGAAGACTCACAATCTGCCGTCATCTCATTGTGAATCGGTACTTCCTGATGCTCTACACAGCCAACGATCACTGTTATGTACGACCACTAACTGTACTCCACATGAGCAGTTGCTTCGATACGCAAGCCGCTCAACTTTCGGAATCTAGTTACCATCTTGGTGGTCCACCCATGGCTCAGTCCTATTGCAGCTAGGTGATAGGTTATTCAACTATAAACCACTAGTAGAGAAAGTCGACCTCAAGAGCTGCTTGTTTTACTACTTTTTTCCGAGTGCGAACATTGAAAGCAACCATATAGAGTGAGCCTCAAGGCTTGAAGATTGATTTCGAGATGTCTGAGGATGTCAGCGCCGCATAACACGATGTTCCTTGCAAAACGGATGTAGGACGAAGGGAGTCATCAGTCCTAACTGACAGGTCTACAAGGAGATAGTTATCGACCGTGTGGGGAGAGGGGGAAGGAAAAGTATGCGAAAAAGAAAGAAAAGAGGCGTCAGCAGTAGCCTGTTTTTGCTTACCCGCCCTGTTGCATGCAGCAAGTAAGGCGACCCGGCTGATGGCACCACACGATGGCCGATGCGGCATGAGTTTATTCGTACGTGTGCAATTCATGGTTGTACGCGGGTTTAGATACTGCCAGGGCGCCCATACCAAGATAGAAGAATGATTAGGGTCCCTAAGCAAAGTTTGGCCCAAAAGCCTGACCGCAAGCCAGCGGTGTTCGGTGGGAAGTGCAAGTGCGCTTCAATTTTTACAGAACAAGTCACCACACATGTTCCAACCCCAACCTGAAGAGCCAGGAGACTGTGTTCGTTAGACCTCTAACCACTGAGCAACCTGGTATGAAAGACTCTGAGAGTGTCGCACTGGCACCCCGTAGTATAGCTCAATGGGTCGCCAAGGTACCGTCACACCACGGTAAAGTCCAGTCTCCTTGTGACCTCAGTGGAACGCATTGGACTCAGTATGTACGGACAATGGTGAACGATTACTTCAGCTATGTGCTGACCGCAATCTTTTTTATGCAGCGCTAAATTCCGAAATAGCCGAAGTTGTCTAGCCACATGGTGTCCTCCAGCAGCGTGCACGCTACTAACTCAAATTGATCACATTGCCATCATTTACCGATGGAGTGGATCAATAACTGACAGCCACTCGTTTTGGAACACATTTGTGGATTCCGACCACGCGATCGTCCACAGTCGCTTCTCCCTTCGTTTTCCGGGGCCGTATAAGGTGCGGACAAATCGCTTGGTAACTGAGAAACCGGATGTTTGACGAATTAATCAGAATCGTTTTCTGGAGTCGCTACCAACTGCTTCATACTGGGACGTGATCACCAACTCTTTGCACAGTGCGGGCAGTGTTGCCTACGGTACGGAGCTACGAGGCCCACTGAAGCACTGGATATCAGACCGAATAGTGGCACTGCTTAAATCTCGGAGAGATGTCCCCACAGAACCAGAGCATAATTATCGGATGTCAAGTGAATGTGAGCGTGCGCGCGTACTGCGAAGTCTGGTGGATTGGGAAAGCTAAGGAAATGGAAGTCTCAGAAATCCAGGAATGCCCGAAAACTGCTTGAATTGGTCCGTGCAACCGGCTCCAGGAAAGCATCTGTGAGCGGAAACATCACGGATCAGAATGGAGCGGTCATCTTGAACAAAGAACATCTCGACCGATGGGCCGAATACTTCGAACAACAATTATCGTGGCAACCAGCTGTCAATAATCTGGAGCCTACAACTGACGCAGAACCGTGGACGGTGAACCTGGAATCCCCTACGGTCTCGGAGGTTTATGACTGCATATGTTCCCTCAAGCACACCCAGCTCCTGGTCCGGACGACCTCCCACCCCCATTGTTCAAAGATGGGGGCTAAGTCCTCTCAGCGCTTGTCTGATCTGCTTGCCTGCATTTCAAAAAAAAAAAAACCGTTCAGCTGTAGCATCCGTTCGGTGCTTAGCTGTCACGCCAACGGAAGGAGACACGAGGGCTGAGATACTGTCAGGTTGTCCATGTCTAGAAAGCAGCACTCGAGAAGCTGAGACCGGGTTTGAACAACGGACATTCCGGTCCGTAAGGTGGCACCTTAACCACTGAGCTATCTCGACACCATTGCTTGCATTTGCGGAAAGGAGACCATTGCAGGCAACTGGGGAGAGTGATAGTGCCAGTTTTCAAACAAGGGCTCGTAATGAGTGTGCTAACCATAGGGGATCAGCTTGACCCCAGTCGACTGTTGATGTCACCTGTGCTTCGTCGCCTTGTGGTGGCTCGTGAAACACTGACTCGAGAGCAGCAAGCGGGATTCAGGGGTTGCGCTGACCAAATCTTCACAACGTTGAAGTACAAACGACCCACAACTTTAATATTCCAGGAGTTCCAAGGCACATTCGACTCGGTTGACTGGTCTGTTCTTTGTAACACACTTGTCCAGCAAGGAATGCCCCGGGCGTTTGTAAACATAATAAGGTCTTTGGATTCTCAAACCTCCGTGAGAGTGTACGGAGAGCTCTCCAAAAGCTTCCGTACACAAAGTGGTGTCAGTCAGGGTGCCCACTCTCTGATTCCCATCTAACTTCGTGGTCGACGAGATAATGGAGCGAACGCCGGAAGGTGTTCAAAACTCTGGTGTTCGAATAGCAGCTGACGAAAACCTTGTCGATTTGGAATATGCAGACCACATCGTTCTCGCCTTCGAAGAGAAGGCGCAGGTGTTTTTGGATGAACTGACCAAAGTCATCCCATCCTTTGGCATGCACTTTGCACCCACAAAGTGTAAGGTCATGCTCGTGAACATCAAGTCACTGAACACGCCACTTACAATCCAGGGAGAGGCACTCGAAGTTGTGGAGCGTTTTACGTACCTTGGAAGTTGTATTAGCTCTGACTGTAGTGTGACAGATGAGGCCAATGCACGATTCTGCAAGGCTCGGGTCGCGTTTGCTAATCTGAGGCACCTATGGAGGCAAAGCTATACATCCCTGAATCTCAAGGGACGCGTGTATCCAGCTACATTGCGGGCTGTGTTATTTAATGGCTGTGAGACTTGGCCTGTTAGAGCAGCGGGACTGATACGTCTTCAGGTATTCGACAACCGGTGTCTCAGAACCACAGCTCGTTTGGGTTGGTGTCGGCGAATCCGTAACGAGGCAGTTAGAAAGCGAGTTTTCGGTTGCGCAACTGGGACTTCCATTGAAGAATGTGTCCAGCACCAGAAGCTGCGCTGGTCAGGCCGAGTATGCCGCATGCCAAACCATCGTTCGCCGAAGATAGTGCTGTTTTCCGTGCCCAAATCAGAGTGCCGGAAACAGAGAATGGGCAACCCTTAACCTGGCAGAGCGGTATGAAAGAGATTGCGAAACGTTTGGGTGTTGTCAGTGCGACTCGCCTTCCAGGATGGGAACCGCGTGATCCCCACTGCACCTGGATGGAGACGCTTCGAGATATGGCTGCTAACCAATGTCAGCGGCATTCTTGCTGACAGTTTCTATGCAGATTGCCTGAATGAGTGACTGGATGTACAGGCACCTCGGAATCATTGTGGTAGACTAGCACTAAGTCCCTTTCCCCCCCCCCTACTTTTATTCTCTTCTCCAAAATAACGCTTTCAAATAAATCATGGTTGTACGGCAACGAAGCATCACTGTTGGACACTGGTACCATGCCGTCGAGTATGATTATGATGATGATGATGATGTCGATGATGATATCGACCTCCTGAACTGCAACCCATTGCTCATCGAGACGGAAGTCGAAAGCATATCTCTTCGCCGTCTAGCCTCAGCGGTTCAGAACGCAGCCGAAGACGTTCTCAATCTGTCTGAATCCAACAGGGACATCGAACACCCAGATATGACTGAAACCGCCGGACATCAGCCCGATGGCTCTCAAGCATCTCTCTCTCATTTGCACCGTCCTCCGAAGACCAAGCGAGTTATCCTGAAACTTTAGAACACCGGCGAAGCGTTCACTCTTATAGTTTGAGAAGTACAGAAGCCTGGTTCAGTACATCATCCCCCATATACGCCAGTTCCTAAGTGCCCATTCACACGATGCCGGGGTGAATGTCATGACTGATGTCCGCCTATTATTGTAATCACCCTGTATACTCGTACTGAATCTTTGGAGGTACATTTCAGCTCATCCAAGTTGTTCTCAGACAAGTAAAGCATTGTTTACTCTCGACAACTCGGACTCTTCTAACTCATTCTCGCACGCAATCTAAACGCCACAGAGCCACGGAAAACAACAATGTTCTCGGCAGGCGATTACTCGGCATGAGCAACACATGGCCCAGCCAGCACAGCTTGCAGCATGACTTTGCATTTTATGGGTACGAAGGACTGGATGGTTTTGGTGAACGATTCCAGTAACGGTTATGCCACGCGCTGTTTTTCAAAACCGAGAACAAAGTCAGCAACATATCTCAGGCCGATTAATTTCTCGACCCTGGGCGATCTGAACACAGGGGTTCTGGTGACCTCCCAGAGTTGGTCTCGTTAATCCATCAATGGCAAGATGGAAAAAAATCGTTCAGCTGTAGCACCCTTTCGGTGCCTAGCTGCTAAGCCACCCGAAGGAAGCATGAGGGCTGGGAAACGGCCAGGTTGCCCAAGCCTAGACAGGAGAAGCCGAGAGGCAGAGGTCGGGTTCGAACCACGAACCTTCCGGCCAGTAAATTCGCGTTCTAACGATTGAGCCACCTTTCCCATACCCATACGCTCTTAAGCGCCCATAAGTATGGAAGTACAAGCAGTGCATCGTAACCGCAAACTCCCAGGGCATACCCTATCGTGCAAACGTGTTGAAAAGAACAAACCGGTCAACAGAACGACGTAGGACGAGGTAAAATAAGCGATACAAACATACTGCGTACAACGGAAAATCAAGCTAATTCCTCTGTGAATGCCACATTCAGTGCTACCACCCTGATGTTGCTGTTTTGGGGGCGAGATAGCTCAAGTGGTTAGAGAGCGAAGTTACTGACCGGAAAGTCCGTAGTTCGAACCCGACCTCTGTCTCTCGACTTCCCCTCTCTAGGCCTGGGCAACCTTGCAGTATCTCAACCCTCGTGCTTCCTTCGGGTGGCACGGCAGCTATCAGTTACCGATGGAGAGCCTCAGTTAAGGATTGTCGTTCCTTCTGGGGAACGCAACTTGACTCTGATCACGCCAATCGTGCGGGCCTGCTTAGCAATTCGCTTTCCGCCAGCACTACGCGTGCCGAAAGGGAGCAGCTCCGTTCATCAACTTCGACAAGTTTCAGTAGCTGAAGAGTATCGAGTTGATCTGGCTAGAAAGCTACTGGAAACGCACAGTCATGTGGACGAATAAGATTGCTTGGAGGATGAATGGAGGCGAGTTAAAGAAGCAATGCTCTCAGCTTTCAGAACTGTTTGTCCAGCACATCTGACTCGACTCAATGAACACTGGATATCTTCGAGATCAGCAGATCTTACTGCTGCCAGAAAGGCCACACCAGCAACTAGCGACTGTGATGGCGCACGCAGATCCCTCAAACACCGGATAATCAGGAGCTTAAAGAATGACAGGGAACGCTGGTGGATTTCAAAGGCCCAAGAGATGGAGAAGGCCTTCGCTGCAGAAAACAGCCGCGCCCTGTTTCAACTGATTCGATCAACGGGTCAAAAGAAGACAGGTGTCAGTGAGACAATATGCGAAAAAGACGGAACAGCAATTCACTCCCTCAATCGCCGTCTTGAGCGGTGGGCTGAGCACTTCCAAGAACAGTTCACCTGGTCTCCTTCAACACAACCGCTGGAAGAACCAAGCGGGCCCGAATGGAACATTGACACCAGCCCACCATCAACAACCGAAATCCAGCGTGAGATATCAATCCTGAAGCGCGACAAGGCACCTGGCCCGGATGGTCTACACCCCGCGCTCTTCAAAGAAGGTGGCGAGGTCCTGGTGAACAATCTGACAACCATACTGCAGAAGATTTGGAACGAAAACAGAATACCAGCCGAATGGAGCTCCTCGACCGTCATCCCAGTTTTCAAAAAGGGAGCAAGAACGTCATGTGAAAACCATCGTGGTATCAGCCTGGTATCCGTCGCATCTAAGGTGCTCCCTGGCATTATTTTGCGCAGGTTGATGGATTATCGGGAGAGACAGATTCGTGAGAATCAAGCTGGGTTTCGCCCTGGTCGAGGATGCATCGACCATATCTTTACCTTGAGACAAATTCTTGAACAGCGCCACTCCTTCAGACGTCCCACGTTGGTCGTTTTTCTGGATTTGAAAGCTGCTTTTGATTCTGTCGATCGTCAGCAACTTTGGCAGTGTCTGGCGATCAAAGGTGTCCCTTCCAAATTTCTATCCCTTATGAGGGCACTGTATGCGAACTCCTGTGGGCGCGTACGAGTATACGGGAAGCTCTCGCCTGAGTTCACCACGTCCAGTGGGGTAAGACAAGGCTGTCCTCTTTCCCCTTTCCTCTTCAACTTTGTTATTGATATGCTGCTTGAAATTTCTCTGCCTGCCTCTGAAACCTCGGGAGTCGAAATGCTCCCGGGACGTTCGCTCACAGACACTGAGTATGCGGACGATATTGCTCTCCTTGGTTCAGATCCTTCCCAAATGCAAACGATTTTAAATAACCTAAATAACTCTGCCGCACGGTTTGGCATGCGCTTCACACCTGCAAAGTGTAAAGTGCTGCTACCAGACTGGGTGGGATCAAACCCACACCTCATGCTTGCAGGCGAACCAATCGACGTGGTAGATAAATTTGTTTACCTGGGCAGGTGTATAAGTTCCGGTGGACTGGCTGGAGATGAGATTGTTTCTCTAATCGGATAGGCCAGGGCAGCTTCTGCCAACCTCCGTCACATGGCGCAGAAGTGAAGTCAGTTTATCTGTCAAGGGCAGAGTTTACACTGCGGTGGTGCGATCCATACTGCTTTATGGATCAGAGACGTGGCCCCTACGCGCAGAGGACATACGGAAGATGTCAGTGTTTGACCATCGGTGTCTCCGAAGCATTGGTCAGGTCTGGTGGGAACATCGGATTAGTAATGCTGCGGTACGCCAGATGGTCTTAGGAAGAAGGAACTCTCCCGCGATAGATGAATTACTCACGCTTCATAGGCTGCGCTGGTTAGGACATGTACTGCGCATGCCAGAAGACCGTCTGCCTCGCAGAGTTCTTTTCGCCCAGCCCTGTGCAGAGTGGAAGCGACCGAGAAGTGGACAGTGTGTGACCTGGCAACGAAGTACGAAAACACTAACCAGTAAACTTAGTCGGGTAGGCAACTGCCGCCTTCCTGGATGGGGACCCCGGGACTCAAATCACCAGTGGTTACTGACTTTGGCAGAAATGGCCCAATCGCGCAGTCAGTGGCGCTCTTGCATCAAAGCTATCGCCTTCAATGCGTAGCTACCCAATCTCTGAACAAACTGCACATGCCTTCGCTCCCAAAGCTGGTTGTACGTTCCACATACCCGTTTTCCGATGATCGAAACTGTAGCAGCTGGAACCAATGTGCCTATGGTACACGGTTTATAGCTGATAAATTGAATTGAATTGGATTGGCACGGCAGCTAGGCACCGGAAGGGTGCTACAGCTGAACGATTTTTTCAGTGCCAGTCCTCCTATTAAATGGACAATTCTATCGACTCGCCCAGTTGTTTGTGATGGTGTGCTGTACCCAGACATAGGCAAATAAGTTAGACAAGCACTGACTGAGGATTTCACCTTCATCCTTAAACAGAGCGAATGGGGACTCGCAAGGATCGGCAACTCGGTGACGTGTGATGGAGACAAAAGCATTCGCTTATTTCCGAAGCCATCGAGGGTTCCAAGTTCACTGTCCAGGTCGGGTCGGGAATCCGGCTGAGCAACTACAGGCGGCCAAATGGAGTGTTGTTTAAAGTGTCCAGCCCAGCAATTTAGCCGTTTTTTAGAGATGAGCTAGCCGTTTTATCGGTAATTGTTTCGCGCACAAGAAACCTCTTTAAACCTGTTGCACGCATCAGCTGGAACAGTTTACACAAATTCGCAGAGGTTATCGCTTCCTCCATCTCCTCAGCTTCCTGGACCCACCAAGCTTCTCCATCCGCGCGGATAGTCTTTTTCACCTGACGCCTAGTAGCTCGTCGATGCTCACGTCACGGGAACTATAGTTGCAACTGTAGTTGGCATACCATGTCAGTCCTTGGTTGGCTGCTCCGTCCACCACTATACATCGGGACGCATTGTAGCTCTTAATGCGAACCGAAGAATATCGCTGCAGCTGTATCTATAAGGTTTCCACCTAGTTATGCACAGAAATTACGCAAAATTTACGAGACGAGAAGACCACCTAGCCAAGAATGCTCCATTCTGATTGGCTCATGTGTTGACCAATCAGGGCATTCCCCCTTTTGGCCCATGCCACTCATCCATATAATTAACGTCGTGAGTCATTGAAATTAAGGTACCTGCATAAGTTTTTTACCCTGCCTGAGGCGTCGTATGCCAAACCAATTGGATGCGTGAAAATCTACGGTTAAATCTCATTTGAACCCATTACATCTACCGGTGTCCGGCAAGACAGTTATCTGCCCACTTTCGTCCTAGACTTCGCAGTCGATGTTATCGTGAAAGAATCACCACCAGCCTCTAGTGCTTCCAAAGTCGAAATCCATCCAGAGAGCTCCCTCGCAGATATCAGGTATGCCGACTATTAAGCCCTTCTTGGATCTGACTCCGACAAAATACAAATGGTATCAAACGGCTAAGATAATTCTCCTGCTCAGCAAAGTGTAGAGCGCTGCTGCAAGACTGGTCAGAAACTTCGTGCCTACGGAAGAGCCGATTGAGGTGGTAGATAGTATTGCTCACCTAGGTAGATGTGCCGCTCGTCGCGGTTTAGCTAAAGATGATGCTTTCATCCGCATTGCGTGGGCCAAAGCAACCCTTGTAAAACCGCATCCATTGTGGCGCAAGTGCGGAATCAGTTTACTAAGCAAGGGTTGAGCTCACACCACTGTCGTGCGCTGCTTGCTACGTGGATGCTGTAAACTGAGGAATTTAAGAAACTGACTTTTTGAGCATCCTTGTCTCCGGAACTTCACCCCAGCCTAGTGGTGACACGGGATGAGTAGTACTAAATTACGGCGGTAATAATTAGCCTACGTTGGATAAGCTGACCACACTCCACAGAGAGTACTGACCTATTTGAGTGTTCATTACACCAATCAACCGACTTCCTCAGAAACCCTTTTCCGCGCAGTCATGCGGAGAGTGGAAACAAGCCGGTGCATGTCAAACAATGACTTGGCAATAAAGTATGGAATCTTCCACCAGCAAACTCAGCAGCCCCAATCATCGACATTTCCCTGAATGGAAACACACAGACAGGACAGATCAGTGGTTAGGGACCCCAGCACACATGCTTCCAATGAGAAGAGATGCACCCCCAGCGTCACATGTTATCGGCAGACTGTTGCAGCTTTGACCATCGCGCAACATGCACGCGGTTCACAGGTGATGATGATGAAGGGCCCTTTTACAAGCATGAGAGCGACCTCCCTCTGTACGGTGGTTTACACATTATCGGAGAAAAAGTTTAGCAGAGATGAGGCGCCTTCGTGCTCCTAATCATGGTTAGTGGGCTTAGGAGGTCTGAAGGATAACGGAGGGTTCGTTGGAAACGTATCAGGCCAGTTTAAAGGTAAAGGGAGGCGGCTACATAGAGAGGATTATTACTTTATGAGGTGTGACTGTAGGCCTGAAAGCACTTCCACAGGCATCGAGAGTAGAGGATCGTAAGAGGGACGGCAAGGAATGGACGCGCGCGCAAGACCGGGTTAAACCAGGAGCCACAAAACGATAACTCTAGCAACCTGCACAACAACCTCCGCTCTGAAAATCTGTCTCCGCTCAGAACTGGGAGTTCCTCAGGCCTAACCGCCTGTACACGTAACGTGACATAAGTGTGAAAACAATGTCTATCAATACAGGAACTTATACATATGGCCAACTATACGCCAAGGAGCGTCCCCCAAAGGTGCGTGAAGCGTGTTTCACCGTTGAAAATGGCCGTGTTTTCCATTGGGTGTGTGCAGCCTCGTTCGAATGTAAGTTCAGAGTGCAGCCATTGTGACTCCATCAGACCATGGTCCTGCTCCATTCTCACTTTGCGTGTGTCGAGGATACGCGTTTCCGTATTAATGAGAGCATTAGCCACTCCGAGGGATATGGGACCAATATACCCCTGCAATATAAGCCTGTCAGCCTCGCTTATGTGTAATAACTAGTGGAGATCAGTGGTTGTGTAAGGTAGGGGCAAAAACCGATGCCTGAGTTAAAAGACCCCAGGCACTCATATGAAGGATTGCTGGCGGCGTACGTCCAAAAATGTTAAAATACTTTAAGGAAATTTCCCGGAGTCCAGTAGGACCAGGGGCTTGAAAAATCGCAGAACTTGCCAACATTTGGGCATAGAGCTTGTAGCTGAAAACGCGATGATCGTAGTAGAAGACTGGAAAATCGCATAGCCGGATAAGTAGCTGTTGTTCTGTGTACACAGCCGTATAGATTGTTCTCAACACTCAAGAAAAACTACAATAAGACCGGTAGTAATTGAAGGCTCTAAAAGTGACAGGAGGACTGGGCATAAAAGTGCGCATAGGAAATGAACCTGCGGGAAGACGAGGCTTGAAACCAACGCAGGGGGTCAGAAACAAAGTTTGTCTTGGCCAGCCATTTTTACGATGGAATATGATGAGGGAATGAGCAGAACAGCTACTTGGAACAGCTCATTCCAGAATGAAACATCAGAGATGAAATGCTTCTGTGGTATGGCAACAAGAAACTCACTAGCACGGTCTCAGAAATGAGTGTTATGGGGAGGGATGAAGAATGGGTTGGGGGAATTGCATACAGTGAAAGGAATATACGAGACACCCAAGAAGCGTACGACATTTCAATTGGATACCTCAGTTATTTAGGAAGGGGAAAACTGCATGTGGTTGATATCTCTGTGGCTTTCTACTAAAGCTTCTCAGCATGTCTGCTGCATCTCACCCAGAGGAGTGACATGGTTCCACAGTGTCGTTAGATGGTGCTTCTAAACGTGGAGAAGAATGTGAAGTCGTTCTCGAGTATTGTGGCTGTTTTGGTGAAGAGGAGAGCATCGACAAGGACGTATGTGGGGGTCACTAAGGTATTGCAGTTTCTAACGCTAATTTGAGTCCGGACAGCACTATTTCCTACATATAAAACGGAAGGGTCACTGGATCGTACCTTAGGACTATCAGCATACTGTAGGACCTTGTGGCAATATTGGGGAAGGGGAGAGAGGGGAGGAACAACGGCTGCAAGTGGATCCGGATCCGACATCAAGTCTTGTTAGACTCCGCTAAGGGATAAAGCAGGATGAATGAACCTCCGACCTGTAAATGGAGGGGTGATTGAGATGGAAAACTCGAACCTCCTGAGCGAATGGCTTCGAACAGCTGCCTATCATGATCATCAAGCTATTTGCAGTTGTAAACATCACGCTCGCACGTGGTCCCTGAAAGTGCCTGGTAGCCCACACCTAGAAAGAACGGTTACGGCCCTCTGATCCTTTTGGTTCAAAAGCCTAAACCAGGCAGTGGTCGGCTAGAAACCACCAGATCATTTCATAAGTGTAGGGAGCCAGCCAGCACGCGAATTCTAGCCCCTGACTTTGGAAACGGAATCACCAGAAAGCTTAATAGATGAGCTAGTTGGAAACGAGAGATTGTCCGCTGAAGTCTTATTATTTTTCTATTTCTTCGAAGGAGGCCGATAGGATGGTCATTCATTGTGCCGTACGGGATGCGCCCTTCAAGGGTCGAAGAGGCGTTGAAGAAGGAAGAGGGGAACACCCACTCGATTACTTTACCTGACTTGGTTTCCTCACTCGACCGCCCTAGATGCTCCGCTTTTCCAGGCACCCCCAAAAGCTGGTGGCCCGGACATCCAAACCCTCATCCTTACTCTTTATAATACCTTCCTTATCACTGGCACTGTTCCAAGTCGGTGGAAGAACTCTACCATGGTTCCACAATATAAGTCAGGGACACGGACTGCTCCAGGTAGCTATTGTGGCATCCACCATACCTGCTTGCTCTCCCGTACCCTAGAGCGCCTCATCAAAGTCCCCTTTATGGATTACCTGTTAATCACCAATGCCCTTAACATGCAACAATATGGGTTTATTGCCCGGCTGTCAGTCGACACATGCCAGACAGATTTCTCTAATCATATTTCGTCTGCTTACGATACCGGGCTGTGTATTATTTTTATCTGCCTTGTTATTCAGAGGACGTTTGACCAAGTCTCACACGTTACACCCCCAGTAAATTACGATCTACAGAAATTGGTGGCCTACTTCTGCGTTGGCTCATTCTTCACCTCACTCTGAGAACCCAGATCACCAAAATCGGGGATTTCTCCACATTATCACCTCCCATCATCAACGGAGTTATCCAGAGTAGCGTGCTTGGCCCCTTATCGTTCTTGCTACACATCAATAATGTCACCGAGTCGATCACCCATGTATCCATTTTTCTATTCGTTGGCAAGCTTAAGATAGCTTACACACCCATGGCTAGTGGCTCTGTTTCTACTCTAGCTAACGTTGAGCCTGATCTGGATTCTTTGTCCCTCTGTTCTTTTGATTCCGGTCTTGTTCCGCAGTTCCGAAAAGCCAAGCGCCCTCGCATTGATTCCGGATTCCTCCTGAGATGCTTGTACTTAATGGTCTCTCGATTCCTACTCTTCCTGAAGTGAGAGACCTAAGTCTTAGGTACTGCAGCGCGTTTAGGTTTTCCCAACATGCGTGTTACAAAGTGGCTGAAACCCGCAACTCTGCGATTTCATTCACTGATCATTCCACAGTGAATCATTTTTAATTGCCGTCCTTAAGCAGTTTGTAAAGCCTATTCTGAAATCTAGCCCTGAATTCGCCTCACAGTATTCAAAGGTATGCAGGACTTTTGCGGAGAATGTGCAGCGCTCACCCAGTAAGTCCCTGTTTTCGGCGTCCTCCGCACTACCATATCGTCTTCACTGTTTGGCACTTGGACTGGATCCTTTATGGCTGATGGGCATTCGATTTAACCTAGGCCTTCTGCATGGCCTGATCTACAGACGGGCTTACATAGCTGAATGCCGTCCTGAGTTTAATTCCTGCCCTCCCTATACAGTCCGCAACTCCAGAGTTTTGCTCCCTTGTTGAGCTGTCTAGCTGTCTTCAGACAATTTTTTCCCTTCGCTTGTATTCCAAACTATGGAACAAGCTCAGCTCCACTATCCGAACTATACCTTCTCATGTAGGCTTTCCGAACACAATTAATTCTTACATTTATGTTGAGAGAGTTGAGCGCCTTTTCGTGCGACAGCTTACACTAGACACTTGAAAAAGCCCCAAGCCCTTCTCAGTTGCACTCTCACCATGACTGTCTAATTACATGATCCTTGCTTTTACACTTACCAGCTGGAACCCTCAGGTTTCAATTTACGTATGAGACAGCTTCCCACCTATTATACCTGTGTATCATCTATAACTTTGACATTTGAAATTCCCCACGTTTCTTATCCCTATTTGTGACCCCCGCTCCAGTTTTGTGTTTAGTGCGTCTATAGGAACTGACGTTTGTTTGTCCTTAACACTTCACCCATTTGGCCTTGAGGTCATCCAGCCATTTGTGGCCGACATTACGCACGTGTGACCGTCTCACGTAGGAGCCTGTTTGCTCATTTGGTTCGTACTTTTGTAATCCAACTGGACCATTTGTTGTTGACGGGTATCTACTGTCGAGGTTTGTAAATTTTGTGAATTGATGTCTAATGTTAATAGTGCCGTATAGAGACCCAGCTCCGACTTTGTTTTGCATTTCCGGAGGTTCTGGTATTACGCGTCACTCGAAGGTACTTTTTGCTTGTTACAGTACTCAACAGTACGTTGTCTTGGTTGAAATAAAATGTCAACTTTTGGAATGAAGGTAACAGGATCCTAACACGCGGAAACTATTGAAGCTGCGGAGGAAACATTTGCAATGCCGTTTGCTTCGCGCCCCGGTTCTTGTAAGTCACTTTGTACATCTACTCGTAAAAGTAATGTAGCTAGGAAAGCTTTAAGGATTGCTCAGCTCCAGGAATATCGGGTTAAGCGAGAGGTTGAGCTCCAGCGGGCTCTCCTAGAGGCACAGAGTAAAACCGAGTTAGCCAAAATTGAGCTAGAGGCCAAAGAGGACTCACCAGACGAAGTCTGGGAACCAGTGGCCTCAGATGACCGGTTACCGCAGTACGTGAAGCCACAGGCAGATGAAAAACCACTAGGATATGCTGATGATATCGGAGGGTCATCTCCAGGGCAAAAACAGGCCATTTCCATCAATCCAGTGACAACCACTGTGGAACTACCCAAGGTGGAACTATCATATTTTGATGGCAATCCGAGTCATTACTGGAGGTTCACACGACGGTTTGAGATATATATGAAGGCAAGGTGGAGGACGCTGGTCAGAGGCTCCTGTATTTGACCCACTACTGTCAAGG
Source organism: Opisthorchis felineus (assembly GCA_004794785.1). Classification (NCBI taxonomy): domain Eukaryota; kingdom Metazoa; phylum Platyhelminthes; class Trematoda; order Opisthorchiida; family Opisthorchiidae; genus Opisthorchis; species Opisthorchis felineus. Next base: position 1,383,702 of record SJOL01000240.1, read on the forward strand.
CGACGCGAAGGCAGCCATTGATGAATGTGTGATGCTCCCGCCGGAAGTAGCATACTCTGGGGCTCGAGAGATCCTACGTAATCTTTTTGGTCAGCCTCACACTATTGCTCGCTCTCTACTCGAAAGCCTGTTCCGACTGGCACGACAGACCACTGGAGCGGCCAAGTCTCTGTCGGACTCGTGCATAAAAATGCGAAGTTGTGAAATTGCGCTAACGCAAATGCGTTACGTTTCAGATTTGCACTCACTTGCGGTTGTAGAGAGGATCGTGTGTTTTCTTCCCTCGCCGTTGCAGCACAAATGGGCTGAGTTGGCAGATAAGATATCGATGACTGGCTGGGGCCCAAAGTTCACTGACTTGGCAGAGTTTGTGGACACGTGCTCCAGGGTTGCACGAAGTCGGTTTGGGCAACCGGCTCGAGAAGGAGACGTAAGACGCCCTCCTGTGCCGCTAACTTCCACCAACCAAGTTCCTAGGGGGAATGGTTTCACGAACTTCTTAACCAACATAAGGCCAGACGCGGACAGTTGTCCAAACACTTGCCCAATATGTTCACAGCCCCACCCAACTTCCGGCTGCCAGCGCTTCCTATCTACGGAAGATCCCGATAGGTTGAGTTGCATACGGAAGCATATTGTATGCTTTGTTTGCTTAGGCGACTCCCACAGGGCTAAAGATTGCAAGTCAGTCGTTCGATGTGGCCAGTCGGGTTGTAGAGGGCGGCATCATAGGTTGTTGCATGCATTAAAAAACGGAAACAAAGCAGGGACGCCTTCAGATGCGGAGGGTTTTTGTGCATTAAATCAAGGTAGTCAGCTTCCAACACGCCTAGGAGTTATTCCTGTTAGGCTTAACACTCCAGCAGGAAGGGTAACAACGTATGCGTTTCCGGATACCGGGTTCAACTTGACCGGCTGGATGACGCCAACTCTGCTGCTTCACCAGATCTGATGTTCTGGTCCCTCATTTTCAACCACATACACTCTTCTTGTCATGTGTCAACCAGGAAGCCTCTTGTTTTGCCCTTCCTCGCTTTGTTTTTGCCCGCCACCTTCAAATCCTACCGACCTGACCTTGCTCGATGTTCTCTCCAAAAAAGCATAGTAACTGTGCCTCCCTGCCCGTACCGGTTTAGTGATGGCTACGTCTATATCGGATAACGCCCCCCGCCTATTACGCTGTCCCTTTGCCCAAAACCCCTGTACCCACAATCCCCGCCAGTCATGCCTTTATTCGGACTGTAACCTTATGATCATGCCTGAAGGCATGCCACCCACAAGTTGGGAATAAACATTATTATCATTATAACATTAGTAAAGCGGGACCCTCTGGTAAGAAACGGGGCCAGGCTGCTACCCACCTCTATGGCCATTGCTACACTGGGTGGTTCCATGGAGTGCACCTCCGAATCCAATGACATCAGGCTTTTATCAATGGATGAAAGTCAGTCGATAGATATTGACAGGGCATTCGTCGTTGACAACTTACCCATGCGAGCTGTCCCATCTGTCAAAGAAGTGGCTAGCTCGTGGCCGCACCTTGACGAAGTCGCCTTTGACGAATTGGCTGAAGACGAGGTAGGAATCCCTCTCGGGTCTGATGTATCCGAAGCGCATTGGGTATTCGATCGGCGCTTGGGAGATAAAAGCAGCCATTTGCCATAAAGACCTTACTTGGTTGGATACTTCTTGGTCCGATGGGAATTGGGACGAGGCAGAATGTTGTCAGTCATTGTATGACCAGGTGCAGTCAGGACGTCCACATGCCTTTTTCAGCGGCTCCACAATTTGGAGTTCACAGACACTCCAGCATACAACACTAGTCTCTCCTTAGGGGACCAGAAAGCATTATTGACAGTAAAGACTGGTGCGGTGCAGGTGGACCCCCCCCTTAAGTCCGTTTCAGTACCAAGGTTAGAGTTTACGGCTGCGCGTTTGACAGCCCCAGTAGCAGATCTAGTTGGAATAAGTGAAAAGAGCTGCTTCTAGCATACTGTGTTTTGGACAGACTCCATGATAGCTCTGCACGGTGTCAATAACATATCTTCTAGATTTTGTACCTTGGTCGTAAATCGACTAACGATTATTCGTGATTCGTCGTCACCTACTCAAGGGAGACACGTAACTTCGGAGAACAACCCAATTGACGTTGTCTCTTGAGGGACGTACAACCTCAATCCGCTGCGTGGATGGTTAACTGGACCAAGATGTTTACTCGGACAAGAGAGTAATTGGCCTCCACAGCCTCGATTGAAGCCGCCTGAGTTGAAAAGCTTTGTAGTACATGTTCACAAACTCGAACGAAATGATAGCGTATGCCTACTAATAGCCCGGCTTTTATGTTGGGTGAAGCTACAGAAGGTTGTGGCTTGGTGACTACGTTACAACAAATAGCCATTGATTAAGGCAGCCAGGGTGAGGAAGGGGGCTCTATCCTCTGGTGGAGATGTGCCTCGTGAAAAATGGCCCTAGATGGTTGTGAGGCGAGCTCATACAGCTTAGTAGGAACCGTGCATGTTAGAACGGCGGGCGGCGTTCTCAAGAGGCACATTGGAAAGGTATGATTACTGGGGAGACGTGATTGGGCTTGTACTCCATCGAAGCCGGCACTTGTGGCAGGAGTGGACTCGGACCATTCGTGTCCGTGGCTGATGGGGTACCTTAGATTGGAGCTCAGCATAGGTAAAGTGTAAGAACCGGGGCGTCCGCTGAGTCAACGCGGAGAATTTGGCGGTCGGTGTACCGTCCATAACTATGACATCTGAAATTCCCCACGTTTCTTATCCCTATTTGTAACCCCCGCTCCAGTTTTGTGTTTAGTGCGTCTATAGGAACTGACGTTTGTTTGTCCTTAACACTTCACCCATTTGGCCTTGAGGTCATCCAGCCATTTGTGGCCGACATTACGCACGTGTGACCGTCTCACGTAGGAGCCTGTTTGCTCATTTGGTTCGTACTTTTGTAATCCAACTGGACCATTTGTTGTTGACGGGTATCTACTGTCGAGGTTTGTAAATTTTGTGAATTGATGTCTAATGTTAATAGTGCCGTATAGAGACCCAGCTCCGACTTTGTTTTGCATTTCCGGAGGTTCTGGTATTACGCGTCACTCGAAGGTACTTTTTGCTTGTTACAGTACTCAACAGTACGTTGTCTTGGTTGAAATAAAATGTCAACTTTTGGAATGAAGGTAACAGGATCCTAACACGCGGAAACTATTGAAGCTGCGGAGGAAACATTTGCAATGCCGTTTGCTTCGCGCCCCGGTTCTTGTAAGTCACTTTGTACATCTACTCGTAAAAGTAATGTAGCTAGGAAAGCTTTAAGGATTGCTCAGCTCCAGGAATATCGGGTTAAGCGAGAGGTTGAGCTCCAGCGGGCTCTCCTAGAGGCACAGAGTAAAACCGAGTTAGCCAAAATTGAGCTAGAGGCCAAAGAGGACTCACCAGACGAAGTCTGGGAACCAGTGGCCTCAGATGACCGGTTACCGCAGTACGTGAAGCCACAGGCAGATGAAAAACCACTAGGATATGCTGATGATATCGGAGGGTCATCTCCAGGGCCAAAACCGGCCATTTCCATCATTCCAGTGGCAACCACTGTGGAACTACCCAAGGTGGAACTATCATATTTTGATGGCAATCCGAGTCATTACTGGAGGTTCACACGACGGTTTGAGATATATATGAAGGCAAGGTGGAGGACGCTGGTCAGAGGCTCCTGTATTTGACCCACTACTGTCAAGGCGACTCGAAGGCAGCCATTGATGAATGTGTGATGCTCCCGCCGGAAGTAGCATACTC
>SJOL01000240.1:1392506-1416005 GCA_004794785.1 Opisthorchis felineus
ACGCATTTCCGTGGCAGCTCGATCTGGGTTAGACGAAAAGACTGACACAGACAGAGTCAGGCCGATGTAGAGTCACGGAAAATTTCCAGTCAGTAGGACGGCCATGTGGTTGTAGACTGCGGACAAGTCAGGTTGAATGAATAACGGTTGTACGATTCGTTTGCGCAACTACAGCCGGAGTCTGAAGCTTGGGAAGAGGGAGAATGAGGAAGGAATATGATGAAAGCGGTAGTGTCTGGTGAGTCCAGGAGGCATCAGATAAAACGGTGTCCTGTAGAACAAAATCTAAAAGGGGATGACAGCAAGCTAAATGAACCCAGGTAGAGGTGGATTTTGTTGGCTGACCTGGAAGCAAAGTACTAGCTGGGCCAGAGTGGGTGCCTAATTTTGGGAAGATGGGGACTAAGCCACCGAGGCAGGGAGTCTAGCCGTTGGACTAGTTGGAACAGGCGATTACATGGCGGTAGTTTTTAGCTCAGCAAAAAAATCCAATCATAGTGTCTCCGTTGTGCAAAGGTGGCGTTAATGTAAACAGGGACAGACAAATAGTAAGTGACTGGGCATCAGCTTCAGAGATAATGTATAAGAACCGTAGTTTAACTGGAATCTACTACGACAACTCAACAGGAAGGTAAGCGTATGGGTCGCCAGTCACCAGGTCACTGCTGTCAGCTCCAAGAAACGAATGGTGCATAGCAAAAACAGCCATTAGGCGCTATCTGCGACCTCTGGTAATCAGGAAATAATAAGGAATTTACGTTTTATGTGTACATGATTGTATGACTTGCTTAGAGCAACTTATACCAGGTTTTTCCCAGTTTAGGTCCCTGCCCCGGACTACTATATCCGCTTTGTTTACTGAGTGGTGCCTCGCCTTGCCTAAACCTTACCAACACAAAACAAGCAAGTCAGAGTTCCTCATGCCTGAGAGCTTATTATGCGCCTTGCAACCTATTCAGCCCACGCGCACATTGCCGTACACCACTGTTTGGCTCGATAGCTCACGCCCCGTCATCGTTTAGCCATGGTTCACAGGCCGTGGCCATCTCCGTTCTGTTCCCATTGTCCCAATGGTAGCTGCCGCCTCATTTGCCTCCACGACCTGTCTTTTCCAGCGGCTGCTTGCCGTTTGCTTGTTCGAAATGACTGAGCTGTTTTACTGGCCTGGCTTCCCCCCCCCGACCGGATAAAATTATCTGGTAGCTGGGGTTCTTTATAAATGTGCAAGCCGCAGTGTGACTGCTTGGTGGCATGCCACCTTACAAATCTGGTAGCATGCACGAGGGATGAAAGCTTCGTGTGGTGGTTGGTACGTCCTGCAGGGAGGGTCGACCTGTTACGTTGCACCATGGTGCGTTCGTATACCCGCCACCCCTCCAGTGGCACGGTGCTTCGCCCATTGCCGGTGGTTATGAGCATGGCTTTTAATTCGGGAAATCAATAAAAGAGCACTGCTGTTTTTTGTTTGTTGCTGCTGGGCAGGACTCGTCCTGGTTGTGTCATTTAACTGGCAAAGCTATAAGCTACAGACGATGGAAAAATAAAAAACTGGCCTCACGTCTGTTAAAAAAACAAATTCGTAAAAAGACAGACGGAATAGCCTGGAGACTCTGTGATGCACATGGCTTACATCGACGTGCGTAGCTGTAGCTGCCCTTGTCATAATTAGGGTTGTACCGCAGTAAAGCCCACTTAGTCAACCAAACAAAACACACGCACCTACTTACTGCTCCCAGGGATGGACATATACAATGAGAAACTTATGTATATAGAGGTTCCTAACTCTCCGCTACCAGCATGCAAGGCTAGTGCCCAAAGGTTTTTTATTTGCCGTGCACCACTTGTTAACTTGAAGCTGCTAGCAGTGCTTCGGGGACTGATGGCTATTCCTCTTACACTTAGTTTCCCTCCTGCTACTGTCCACCTCACGTTATAAATACCAGATTAACTGGTTTATCATCTAGGAAGTTCACTCCCATCAGCCCTCACATATTTGATTTCCATTGATCCACTGAACTTTACTATCATATTCTAGCAAACCCAACCCTTGGTCGTTAGTCTACTAAGTACAAATCCACCCCTATCCTATCTCTTATAATCACCTGTTGTCATCACCCTAGTCGCGGTGGACGTCAAGTGTTTCTTTCTATGTATACTAATACACATTATTCCATCTGATGTCTCCTCAAACTCACCAGGCTTTAATCTCATCCCATTCCCTCATCTTCCCGAGCTTTGAACTTCGGCAATATCATGTATGGACGACCTGGTTGGCTGTTTACCACTTCACCTGGCCTATGATCTACATCCTCAGGATCCCCGAACGGACCAAAAAACCTGCGATCTTATATCGGCTTCGTTCTACCTTTGTTTCCTTGACCAGCCTGAAAAGAATCCTGCCGCAAAAAGAATCGCGCATCCCAGCCTAATGACCTTAAATGTGACGTCCGTTGCGGGGCTGTCCAAAAACCGAAGTATGTCAGGCCAATGATGGCACGGCACTGCCATACACAGTTTGATAGCACTCCCGCAACTATTTCCTTCCTACTCTCGACCGTACCCTCTCGCCTAGTCGTTCCATTAACTGCAACTACGAACGAGCTCGCCACCTGCCCGCACGACATGTTCACTCCAATCTGAGGAACCTTTCGTTTGAACTTAACCACTTCTACGTGTCCGTGCTTCCCGCAAAATTCAATACTTTCGATACAGTTCGCGTTCGGGCTCGTATATTGCCAACAGTTTGCTCTTCCAAGGAACCAAACTACGGAACGTCAGGGTAGAAGACGATGAAATCATGCTTTCATTTGATGTCACATCACTGTTCACTTCAATCAACCACAACCTCGCAAGAGAAACCATAGCAGAACTGTTTCGGAATAATCCAAACACGACAGAAACCATGAAACCTGAAAGTCTATGCAAGCTGTTGGACTTTTGCATGGAAACATACTTTACCTTCGACGGACAGATATATCAGCAGCTGAAAGGGACTCCAATGGGATCTCCAATATCAGGATTTATCGCTGAGGCAGTAATGCAAAGATTAGAGCGCATGGTACTGCCGATCATCAATCCAAAGCTGTGGATCCGCTACGTGGACGACACCTTTGTCATCATGAAACGAGATTCAGTACACAATGCACATGAACTGCTCAACACCACGTTTGAAGAGATCAAGTTTACAATCGAACTGGAGAAGAACAATCGATTACCATTCCTAGACGTTTTGGTGAACAGAAAGGTGGATGGGACTCTGGAAACCTGCGTATACCGGAAAGAGACACATACGGATCAAATACTGAACTACAACAGCAATCATCCTGTAAACCATAAGAAGAGCTGCATCCAAACCCTGTTCAAGAGGGCGGAGACACACTGCAGCACCACAGAACTACGGAAGAAGGAAGAAAACCATCTATTCAGAGTATTCCAGAACAACGGATATCCAAGGAATTTTATCAGGAGAAGCTTGAAAAAGAAGACATCTCAACAACAGCAACAGCAGGAACAAGCCACCAGACGGGTAGTTCTGCCTTACATCAAGAATATATCGGAACTCGCAACCAGATTATTGGCTCAAAAAGGAATTCTCGTCGCTCACAAACCGAATGCCACCCTAAGGAAACTAATCTCAAGACCGAAGGACAATCGAGACAAAACCAAGAGTAACAATGTGATATACCAAATCAACTGCAGCAACTGCAACAAATTCTACGTTGGACAAACTGGGAGGAAATTAGGCACACGAATAAAGGAACACAAGGCGGCTGTCAGGAGACATGACCCTCTATCCTTGATATCCATACACGAAGACCAAGAAGGCCACAAATTCAATCTGGAAAACGCGAAAATTTTGGCACACGGAGACACGAGACACGGAAGAGAATTTCTGGAAGCATGGTACTCCACGGCGGATTCGATCAACCGGTGCATCGAACTGGATCCAATTTACGCGCCTCTACGGGCAAAGGACCAACATCTCAACCGGAATACTCAAGGAGAACCAAATATTGGATTCGCAAACAAAGAAACAAGGAACTCCTTGGAGTCGGATCAATAAAGGTCACAAGCCGGAACTCGGAAGGGCCAAGGGCAAAGGTCACTCCAGCATCGACCGGAGTACGACGACAGGGGGTGCCATGCTCAAAGGTCACATGGGCACCGACGAATGAGGACACAAGATAACGGAGCAACCAATGGAACCACTCGACCGAACAACTAATCGCGGTCAAAGGTCAGCCCCAGCTAGCAGCACGTATATTAACACATACGCAACACTACTCAACGCACAACCACCAACCCACCGCTACGCACCACTACGCTCCCCAATAACGCACTGATGATGTCACCTCGATTGGTGATGAAACGTTTGCAATCAAATTGCCCAGCTCAGCGAACAAGCCAACGACCATCGACCAGGAACCATTATGCCCGACTCCACAACAGCGACACCAGTGAGTCTCTACAGTTTCACTGTAAACCATGTCACTGAGATTCCTGTTACCACTTATCTGCTTTGCTAATCCCCCATTTCATCATCCCCACTTACGCTTTTTGTGACCATGGCCATGAGCCCAACAGCCCAAGGCCACGGGGCCTCACCGGTGGTTTTAGGTTTTAGTTCAATCTGACCGGCTGGATGACGCCAACCCTGCTGCTTCACCGGAACCGTTGTTCTGGTTCCTCAATTTCCTCAGTTTGCACTTCTCTTGTCATGTGTCAGGCAGGAAACCTCTTGTTTTGCCCTCCCTTGCTCTGTTTTTTGCCCGCCATCTTCAAATCCTAACGATCTGATCTTGCTCAATATTTTCTCCAAAAAAAAGCGGTAGTAACTGTGCTTCCCTGTTCATGCAGGTTTAGTGGTGAGCACCTCTACATCGGATAATGCCCACTTTTTATGACACTGTCCCTTTTCCACGCATTCCCCATACCCACAAACCCCGCCAGTCATGCTTTTACTCTGACTGTAACCTTATGATCATGCCTGAGGGCATGCCACCCACAAATTGGAAATGTACGTTATCACTATCACGAGGGAAGAACGTGTGTGCTATGTATAGATGATGAAGTGGACTTGGGATGGTGCAACCCAACTAAGACGAATGCGGCAACTCCTTGCACGTCGATGTTACCCGTGAGCCTCGCACAGTACCTTCAGGCTAACATGAGTATATTTTTTAAGCAAACCAAAGGACTGCTGTCATTTGCTTGTATTCCTTGGTGTTGGCGGACAAGTGACAACCGGGACAAGTCCAACCAGCTGCAGACAAACAACAACGGTGCTCTTTTATGGTTTTCCCGAAATAAAGGCCGGGCACAGAACCACCAGCAATGGGCGATGCACCCGTGCCACTGGAGGGGTGGCGGGTATTAGAACGCACCATGGTGCAACGCAACAGGGCGACCCTACCTGCAGGGCGTACCCGTCCACCACATGTCCAGCAACAGAATCACACTTTCCACCCAATAAAACAACATACAACCCTTGTGCATGCTACCAGATCTGCAGGGTGACAAGCCAGCAAGCTGTCATAACTGCTGCTTGTGCAATAATAAATAACTCCAGCTGCCAGCTATTTTATCCGGTCGGGAAATGCCGGGCCAATTAAACAGCTCAGTCATTTTGAACAAGCAAACAGCAAACAGTCGCTGGAAGCGGCAAGTCGCGGAGGCAAATGAAACGGCAGCTACCTTTTGGGCCATGGGAGTACAATGGAGATGTTCAGAGCCTGCGTACTATGGCCAAACGACGACGAAGCATTGGTGTGAAAAACCATGTCAAGTAGAGCCGCACCAGAGTGTTATGTGTATGTTTGAATGAGTGGGTTGTGGAACCAAACAAGTATTTCCTTCATTGGGCCTCTTCAGACCCACTATTTGATGTGCGCGCACTGCGCGTGATTAGAGGATGCAGAATGGTTCTGAACAGTGAGGAAATCAGGCTTCGGTTTGGCTAAGGTTAGTTAAATCTAATCAATGAAATGCACCAAACATTAAATAGAGCTGACAGAGTTATTCAGAGATGGGATCAGACTTGAAAGAACTAGGAATACGTTGGCCGGGCACAGAAGCTCAAGGCCGGAGATAAGGAAATATTACAAGGTCAGTAGAGACGGGCATGAAAACAATTACGATGAAAGGCGCTAGACACTCTCTGCAACACAACTGCGCTTCGGAGAGTAGGTGCAGTTGTAGTCCCAGAAGGTGAGCGTCTGCATAAGCGACAGATGAGGTGGAGATTTATGGACAAGAACACTTGGGAGGGTAGTTATCTCACGTATGGGTTAACGTTGGAGGGTTCAAGCTGGTGAAAGTACATGCTAGGACCAAGTAATGGGACAGGTGGGGTGAGAGCGTAAATCAGAAGGGCTTGAGGTCTGTTTCAAAGAAAGTGTCAAGTGGAAGCTGTGGCGCGAAAAGATGCTCCGGTCCCTCAATGGAGAGGTAAGAATCGAGAGCCCTTCAAAAATCCTACATAAGATGATATAGTAAGGCTATGGGAGGGGAGCTTGCTCCATAGTTTGGAATACAGGTAAAGGAAAAAGTTTTGTTTAAAGACAGTTAGACATAGATATTGTGGGGAAGGAGGGAAGAATATGCAGGACGGCAGTCAGCTATGTGAGCAAAACGGTAAATTAGGCGATGCAGAGGGCCTAGGTTCAACCTAATGCGTCTCAGCCATAAAGGATCCAGCCCAACTGAAAAACAGCAAAGACGACACGACAGCAAGGATGTCACCGGAAACAAACACTTAGTGAACGAGGGCTGCACATTTTCCGCAGCAGTTTGGCATGCCTGCGAAAACGACAACGACCATCCTGAAGTTCTTGCAAGTCCATGTCTGCTTTTTGCGGACGACTTGAAGTCCTGAGGTTCCAGTGCCAGTGCCCTTCAAATGGATGTAGAAGCTGCAAACAGTGGTCGTTGGACTGGCACCCTCCTCTGAATGACGAGAGGTGCGTCCATATGTCATTTGGAGGAGACTCAGCGAACGCCTATGTCGTACATGGTGAGAATGGACCCGAAGACATCATGAAGATGGAAACCAAAAAGGATTTGTGTATCTGGCTCTCCTCAAACACGTCCTTCTCACTGCACCATGAGAAATCGGCCCAAATTTGCATTCGCCGTTCTACGGGTGATCCGGTGCATCTTCACCCGTATTACTCGCGTGGACTTCCAAATACTCTATGGGGCCTACGTCAGACCGCTTCTTGAATATGCCAACCAAGTTGTCTACTCAGGACGCACGAAGGACGTAACCCTCAGTGAGCGTGTCCAGCGAGCTTCTACGAAAATGGTTGTCTGCCTTAAGTCCGGGGACTACGAAACGCGTCTCGTTGTACTTGACTTATTTCCCCCGGAGTATTGTCGCCTCCGAGGAGACCTAACTCTTGCTTACACCCTGTTCGAACAAGGGTTGGCCAACGGTTTTTTCCCCGCCGACGCACCAAAGACACGGCGGGGATATGGTAAGAATATTTTCGAGCTCAGAGCACAAGCTTTCCTTAGGCGAAATGTTTTCTCATTTAGGGTCGTAGCTGCGTGGACTAACCTTCCTCCGACAGTTGTCCACGCTGCTTCAACAACCCAGTTCAAAGCACCATTAGACACTTTCCTATGCAAGTCCTCGTGCTGGCAAGTATACTGCCCTGCACTGAGAACATAAACAGCAGTGCTACACCCTTTTTTGCTTGTGCCTTTCACGTGTACGACAGCCGCTGAACGGCAAGAACAAAGCCGACCCGGGAAACTTGGGCAAAAGCGTCGATCCTGTGCATCAATCCGTTACTCCGTGAATCCGTTAATCCGTGAATCAACAACCTCAGCTAGTCCTTGTTTGCCAGGTCAGGCGACAAGAAATGCGCCCTTTCGTAGGTTCATTTGGCTTGCCGCCATCCCCTTTTAAATATTTTTCCACTGACCACCCTTCTGCGCAATACCTTCCGGCACACATAAAGTGCTACTGATCTCATCCATTCCCTCCTCTTCTCAAGATTCTAACTTCGGCGGTAGCTTTTCCGAACGCTCCGTATGGCCGTCATTTACTCCTTCCGGCTGGTTCTCGGTATGGTCCTCCATATCGTATGGTCCCCCCCATATGGTCCTCCAAATTAATCGAAATTACCCGAGAATCTATGTCGGCCTGACTCTGCTTACGTCAATCACCCCGTCTAACCCAAATCCAGCTGCCACGGGAATGCGCATCCCTGTTCTTTACGGAGCCGTCTAGAAACCAAAGTATATCAGATCAATGATGGCGCGGCACTGCCATACCCAGCCTAACTGCACTCACGCACCTGTTTCCTTCCCACTTTCGACTGTCCTCTCTCTCCCACTTGGGCCTGTAATTGCAACCGTGAACAAATTATTTACTCGGCTTCAACCGCCTCCGGGAGTAGTTCGTTCCAACCCGCTGAACCTTTCGTTCGGATTTCGCCATCCGGTTTTGCACTGCAATTCCAGTTTGCTCCTTCCACAAGTTCAACGATTTTAATTGTTTTGTTCGTTTGACCCTATGCATTACCACTATCTCTCCATCGAAAATACCGTTTACACATGACTTTTGTCCAACAGCGACACCAGTGATTCTACTTAGTTTCATTGTAAACCACACTTTTGAGATGAAATCTGCCATTTGTCTCCTATTCAGATGTATCCATCTCTTCGTTACCATTTTTGCTTTTCGTGACCCTGGCAACTTAATCAACCGCCTGAGGTTGATGATTTCAACGCTCCAAAGGCCTCCTGGATGGAGCTCTAGCGCGTCGGATCAAGTGGACTTTCTTCAGCGGCGTTGACCAAAGTCGTTCAACAGAGCGCTTGGACTCAGCATGTCGTTGCACCCACCAGATACCGCCCAGGCCAACAAACATCCACCTTGGATTTGGTCATCACCAACGAAAGACACTTCGTCGATCAGGTGATAATTAACGCTCCACTGAGACATAGTAACCACTGTGTGCTGACCTTTGATTTCATCTGCTACTGGGCCAGGAATCCGGGAATCGCTTGTGCCTTTCAGGTGAACGACAACCGCAGAATGACAAGAACACAACCGACCCGAAAAACTTGGGCAAAAGCCTCGATCCTGTGTATCAATCCGTGAATCCGTGAGGTCTCTGATGGCCATCAGCGGTTTTAGTCTTAGTTCAAGTCAACCAGCTTCATCACTGAACCAGTTGTACCTCATACCCCATTGTTCCGGTTTTTTGGTTTCCACATCTACGATGACTCATCACGTGGTTGTACCTTTCTCCCCGTCACGTTGTTGAGCGCCGCTCTCGGGCTGCAACGGCACGATCATGCCCTAAAATGTGTGTTACCTATAAGTCGGGAAATAAACCTGCTACTATTAACCGCACTGGTTACTCCATAGTTCCTTAAGGCATATAGGTGGCGAAAATTTTGGTTGTCTGGTATCACACGTTAAGCTATAGCTATGGCAAATTCTAAAGTATAACCCAAACCAAAGTCGCGGTTCTTCATTTCTGAGTGTAAATGATGAGCTAATGAAATTGAATGTCTGATGATGTGCAACGGATAAAATTCTTGTATCGTTCCACACCCCACCAAGCACCACACACGGCATTGCGGCGCGCCTCTACTTGACTTGGTAGCTCACGCCAGCGCCCCGCTGTCTTTTAGCCATAGTGCATACGCTCTAAAAATCTCCAGTCTACTCCCATTGCCCCAATGGTTGCTATCGTCTCGTTCGCTTCCTATGCGACCTGCTTTTTCCCGTGGCTGTTTGGCGTTTGCTTGTTTGAACTTACTGAGCTGTCTTACCGGCCTGGGTGTCCACCCGTTCGGACAAAATAACTGGAAGGTGGAGTTCCCAATAAATGTACAAGCTGAAATCATGAGCGCATGGGGGATTTCCACCTTGCGCGAGGGATAAAAACTCGTGTGGTGGTCGGGCATGCTCCGACGGGAGAGTCTTCGTGTTGCGTTGCACCATGGTGCATTCATGCAAACGCCATTCTTCCAGTAGCACGGGTGTTGCAAATTTGTATATCTTTAAAATTGCCTCCCATTTTGAATGACTGCCTTCCCGGCTAACAATTAGAAGGAACAGCCCATTTTATTATTGGTATAATTAAACTCTATTTCAGTTTTGCAAATACCTTCATATTTTCAATTTTTCTTGCTACGCAAGTCGTACTACCGCTTGTGTCATACTATTTTTGTACCTAAATTTTGGTTATCTATAAATTTGTTTTAAAGCATCACTTTGCGACTCGGTTTCGATGATGCCTTAAATGTTGATAAATGTCGGCTTTGCTTGCTTTTTGGGGGTAACTCACCGTTTGTCGAAAACCGTTGAGGTTTGTAATTTTGTATCCATGTAGCTACTTTTGATTTTGGGGTTGGCCAAGGGAAGTTGCGGAGGTAAAAGGCAGCCGATGTAAGAATGCAGGTATTTTTAGCCCAGATGGGGACCCCTTCGGGTATAAAGACAGGGTGGGGTAGACAACGACCAAACGGGGTATTGCCGAAGGTGGAATCTTCGAAAGAAGGGGGAGGAATGAGATAATAATAATAGGTTTATTTCCCGACTTGTAGGAAGCATGCCGATTGAGGCATGATCGGGTCGTTACAACCTGAGCGCGGGAGGCAACAACACAACGGAGAGGAAGTTACAACCAACGAGGCATGCTTATTACGTGAAGCGTCACCGCAGTTGTGGGAACCGAAAAAAAACTAGGACAATGGGCATGAGGTACGACTAGTTCACAGATGAAGCCGACTGACCTGAACTAACACTGGAAGCCATTGCTGGCCATGAGTGACCTTGAGCAGTTGAGTAAATGAACGGGGTCACAAAAAGCAAAAATGGAGATGGAGGTGGAAGAATTCGAAGTGGAGACAAATGGAGAGTTTTGTGTCAAACATATGGTTTAAGTTGAAACTAAGTGGGCTCACTGGTGTCACTGATGTGGGGAAGTCAGGTGTACAGGATAGTTTTGATGGGGGGATAGGGCCAGTGCATAGGGCCAAACGAACACCGTAAATGAAAATGAACTTGTGGAAGAGGCAAACCGAAATTGCAGCAGGAAACCAGGTTGGTTAAATCCGAACGAAAGGTTCAGTGGGTTGGAACGAACTCGTCCCGGAGGCGGTTGGGGCTGGGTGAAAAATTTGTTTGTAGTTGCGATTACAGGCTCGAGTGTGCGAGAGGTTGCGGTCGAGATTCTGAAGGAAGTAGTTGCGCTCCTTTTCACTGCTCCCGGGTGTGGTCACATACAAAAACAACTAAATAAATAAAATGCTTTTGGGGTTGCGGAATACGTGTTGCTCATATTCACATCTATCAGGAAGGTCAGAGTCCTGAAATCAACCCAAAATGCCCGGAATCTATTGAGACCCTGAAACTCCGCCAAAATCTCAATAGGAAGGCCGACAAGCATCCAAGTTAATCAAGCATTCAGTCAATTCAGCAACATCCCGGATCGATGAAAGCAAAATTCAAAATAGCGTGAAATCCCTTGTAAGTGTTGCACTCGCACGCACTCGCCTGTTCACAATAAAACTGTTGTGTGTCTTGTAGGTGAGTCTTTTTCCGGCACCAGGCGCTGCAGTGTGAACAGCAGTCAGTTATAACATCTCCCGCTTTGAATAGTCGTCGTCTTGTCCTAGTGGCCCTGGTAAACAATTGATATACCGCAACCGCCCCCCACAATATATCAAAATGCTTTCCAGCGTGTTTCAAGCGTCTGTGGCGTTACCTGACCGGTAAAATCTGATAGGCGGGGCACAACCAGGACAGCTACAGGGTCGTCGTTCGATCAGTCGGGCACACCAATCACATCGGTCAATTATGAATGTTTCCGCCTATCCGGAAGTGAAAATTCAGATGCATCCAACGTGCGCTAGTAGGATGGTGGTACCACGCTGGCCACGCATGTCAGATGTCCGAGGTTCAAAACCCTGGCACGGCCACTGAAAATGCACTGATGATGGGCTCCAATAAGAGCGGATATCGAGTCCAGCGCTTCCCAACTTTTGGTGTGGACTCATCAGTATTATTATGCCTGAACAGAAACATGACTGTTTAAACCAGTGTTGTGAATATGAAAAATAAATGACAATAATAACAATACTACGGTAATTTCCTAACGCTTTGCTACTGACGTTCAAAGCTAGCTTCTAGGGGCTTCTTTGCCATGCACCGCTTATTGATTGGGGCTAACAGCGGAGCTTAGAGGAATGGTGGCCCATACTCTAACGTTCACTTTTCCTCCTAAATCATGGTACTGTTCAGCTCGCCTAGCAACCTTTAGCTACACTAGTCGTTTTTCATCATCTTGGAAGTTCTATTTCCACCAGTCCGTATGTGTCGGCTGTCCCTTATCACGCCAGCCCTCTTCACAACGTACCCCATCCGATGGGACTCTAACAGTTCTGGAGACTACCACAGGTTCCTATCTAACTCATCCTGTAATTTTCCGTACCAAATAGGCCAAAGGCTACCCCCTTGCTCGTTACCTCATTGGCTACCTCCCTATTCTCTCGGTCTGGTCTTCAACGTGCTGGTCGAGAGACGCTCTTTACCATCAATGCCGGTCTCTTATATGCCTAGTTGAGTAAACTTCATAGTCACCAAATAGAAGCTTACTTCTACAGGTTTGTTCTATGCGTTATACTGACAAGAATAGCCAGTCTTGGTTGTTAGGACACTAAGCACAAATCTACCCCATCTTATTTAATTTAGTCACCTGATGTCACCACCTTACCTGCAATAAACCTTAAGTTATTTTTTACCAATGGACTTCATGCTATCTAAGACTTGCTCAAACTCACGAGGCTGTACTGGCTTGATTCCATCCCCTCATCTTCCTAGTTTTGATCTTCGGCCCCAACCGCACCTGGAACAACTTCGTTCTAATCCACTTACTCCATCCCTCGGATTTAAACATCACGGTATACTTTCAGTCTTTCCCCACACAGTCGATGATTTTCTTTGCACTTTTCGCTCCTTCCACTTACTCTCTTGAGGAACTTCTATGCCCGACTCTGCTCCAACAGCTACTCCATGGAGTCAATACATTTTTACTGTACATGGTGGTCCTGAGATTCGAGATGCTAATTTCTCCATTTCGTCAACCCAACTTGCGCGTTTTGCAAGCCTGGCTATAAACGCAACCGTCCGAGGCCACGGAGCCTCAGCAATTGTTTTTACTTTTAGCTCAAATTGGCCGGCCGGATCACTGTGACTGCTGCTTCTCTAGATTCGCTGTTCTGGTCCCTTATTCTCCGCAATATTCAATTTCCTTATCACGTGCCAGGCAGGAACATTTAGTTCTGCCTCCCCTCGCTGTGTTCTTGCATGCAAAATTCAAATTGTAAATGTGTGATCCTGCTCCAATTTGATATGTTCCCTGTAAGATTGAAAAATCTCAATAACCATGTTTCTCCGCCCCAGATTTTTGACGCATTTAGATCACGCCAGTTTAGGTGTAGCCTCACCTGCGTCGGATGGTGCCCACTTCCGCGCATTCCTGAGAACCCATGACTGATAATAGTCAAGTCTTTTTTAATGTACCATCATGAACGCGCCTGACGGTGTCAATCACCAGCTGGAACTAAACATTGTTCTTATTATAGATCTGGACTGACACCGTTTAGTCGCCATGCGCATCATGAATGCCGATCAGCCAGGCGACGTTGAGAGGTTGGCTAGCGTTTGTTGGCGGTAAGTAGCGTCAGCAGTCCTTAGAGAAAATTTTTCACCAGATGGCAACTTGGATTACATCCGTTATTTACACCTCCGGAAACAAAACAAGGGCGAGGGGTCCGAGTATTAACCCAATTGTTCGTCCATGCCTTGCCACATTACTAGCAACACTACCAGGCAGAAACACTTTGTTGCGGGAGTTGTTAAACAAAGCATACAACCTCGGGTGTGCAAACGCTGTTCAGCAGGAAGGAAACCGATCAACGAGTTTGTTTGGAGGGCTTGGCAGCAACGAAAAGGAGAGGTAGAAATGTAAAGCAACACGCACTTTGCAACTGAAATGACGGCTACACAAATCAAGGGCGCTTGGTTCAAATGCGCGGATTTTTAGCCTGTTTGGCATCTACGGTGGTGCTGGTTAAAAGTTAGGTCGTTTCGTTAAGGATTGGGTGTACTGCCGGTTATTAAACCTTGCCATCGAGGGACTCACTTGAGTTGCTCGGACATGACGACATGATTCACGCGTCTATTGAACCCTGACAATTTAACAATCGAGGCGTTAAGTGGCTTTTAAGGGCGGAACTAGTTGCCAAACCGTAAGGTGATCTTGTGAGGCTCTGCGTAACCGTTCTTATGTGGCTTGCCCGCCATGAATTTCCAAATATCGTGTAGGCGTGCGAAGTTTTACAAACAATATAGTTTTTATGATTCAGCAACATCAATCTGAAGGCAATCCATTAATTCAGCTAATTATGGCTCCACTGATGTGGACATAAGGCATTGTTTCTTTCCAGCAGAATTTGTCTGATTATGTTGTCGAAAAGTGAAAAATTTGTCCCTATACTTGGTTGGCTTGGTATAAACTCCAAGCTTACTACGTTACATATGATACGAGGCAGCACGTCATAGGAGTACATTAGACAAGCATTGGCCACGGCCGAAGGCATCAACGTCGCCTTTATTTCTGTTGTCGACATTCCATTAGTTCTGGTGCCAAAGCAAGCCCCTCCAGGATGAGCTGGCGCGGACCTAACAGCCAGTTTGTCGATTTCAGGGTTCTGCACAACTGAGTATCATGTAGTATGGCGCTTTTTGGTGGGCAACTTGGAGGCTGCACTGGGTTGCCACTGCACCGGGTACTGTCAGGCGAGTGTACCAGATTGTTGCCGACTGGTTTTACAAAGTGCCTATACCCGAAAGCGTATGGAATTATCGTCAAAAGCCCTGTTCGTTTGCCTCTGACTCTACCGACAATTTTGCTCGCTGGATAAAGCAAGGGGCACGAAAAGGCCTGTGTCAGTTGTGCAAAACCACAAACGCGCCCTGTAGCACACTGGAAAACATAATTGATACACACAAGTTTTCTCTGCTCAGTTTCGCCAGGCATATTTCTTTTACTAGTGCTCCTGCGTGGTTATTGTGAATGCGGCCAGAGAAAAGGGTCAGGGGAGTGATAGACACCTCATCATGCTATGAAGTGCTAAGAAAATATGAGCTTCCATCGGCAACCATGGCTTGCAATCTGGACAAAATCACCGAGATGCTAAAATGTTTTTGTGAAAAAGTAAACCAAAGAGTGGGCATCTCAAGCAATCCATACACAGTTGGATTTTCAAATGGAAGTCGCTATACTACACTGAATGCCTCCAAATTTCTTTACGCGTGTGCACGGAAAATGTTTGTGCAGTAAGAAAAGATCGTTCGTGTACTAAATACGGGTTCTTTTACTTCGGAACAGCGTAAAAAATCGTGCAGAGGGTGCTGATCCTTGTCAAAAATAATTTCCACTATGCACACGGGTTTCAGCCTGCCTGCTGAAAAATTGGAGGCTCAACGAGAGGCTTCTATTTGGGGCTGATCTACATCCTAGAGATTTCGTTGATAAGCAGTGGCTTTGCAAAACTGAACGCCGAGTTAAGGGCGTTATGATAAAAATATCATCGCATGCTCCTGATGTCATTATAAGAAACCCAAACCTGTCCACCATATCCATCGTTTACACAAATACGCTGCGGCAAGTTAAAAAATAAAAATGGAATTTTGGGTAGTATAATTTGGGACTTACATTGACACAAAGATCGACGACTCAGAAGGGACATAAAGCTATTGTCCTTAGCACGCCTTTTTGTATCTATTCTAGTACTTCTCACCCTTACTGCTTGGTGTTCGTGCTGAATACGGCTATCGTTACAGCACTTTGCACTCAGGGCATGGCCATGCTCGCCTTGGGCCTTCGCAATAGACTTTCGTCAAACTTTATTACGCTTTCCTTTCTTGTGTCTGGGTATCACACACTACTTTGGTCAACCTGAGCCGCTAACAGCCGCTGACACATTGCCTAACATTTGGAACCAAATTTAGCATGTCATTCCCCTTGCATGCGCCATCAGACTACACCGCTCAAGAGGTGGCCAGCGGAAAAAATGAAAATTGCACCGTTTAGGGGGTAGTTGTTATGAGGTGGGATTCGAACAATGAAATATTTTTGCACAGTGGTTTCAACCACTTACATGAAGCTTCGTATTTTGTTAGTTGCCAGTGGGCTGCCCACAATATCTACCTGAAATGTGCTGTCTGTGGCTTCTTGATATTTGGATGGCGTTTTGTATCCCAAGTTGTGCTATTAGTTTTCCCATCCTTCTGGAAATTTTGGAAATGACTGTGGCACGTACACAGGAGAAAATATATTATTTTGAACGGAGATTTTTATTGTTTTCCTGTAAAACTCCCTCCAAATGTCATTCATTACAAGAGATCGTTCATGAAGCTTCCCAAACTCTGATAAGGATGGTAGAAAATGAAATGTTGAGACCCACAAAACTACTACATGAGAGCAGTTCCAAGCTAATCTTAAGTGCATTAAAAAGTTTTGGCCAAGATTGATCAATGTGACCAGTGGAGTACAATGCCCAAGAAACAGCATAACAAAAGCACTGTGAATAATGGCTCACTTCCAAATGAGCAGATTTATAATAGCAACAACGGACTGTTCGTCCACTCCTATTCTGGCCAACAAATACGCTGGCAAAAAGTATGACTAATACCCTCAACTGTACACTGGGTATAAACCAGAATAAATCATGATGATGCTCAGCAACAAGGGCAACGATGAACACTGTATCCAGAATATTACCAACCCATATCATGATGCGTTGAAGAAATGCAACCATAGTTGCATCTCCTTAGTCTACGCATTATGTACATTCTTAATTAGGGCATCAGCTCTGACGATATGTACATGTCTACCGTATAATACGATGGTGAAGTGATACATGGTGTTGTGATATTCATAGACTAGTTGACCCAAACGATGGACCCTAGGTCGTCACAAAATCACGCCAAGCACATACGGTAAGGCTGCCGATTCCTACATCCTGACGTTTTCGGGTATTTAATGACTAAAGAAAATCACGGTAATCAACCGACAGGCTCTTCCGTTACGCGGACAAAACAAGCAGTTTTCGGATCTCTTGGAGCCCAACACTCGGTAGGCACCAGTGCAAAGACCCTCTACTATGTCGAAAATATAAACCGCTACCTGAAATTGACGTCGTGTACGCACGGTTCTACGAGTAGTTTGCCCTGAAGACGCCCACTCTGTAAAGTAAGCAGTGTGATAATTTTTGTGTCATCATACAGATGGCCTTCGGTAAACCAACTGACCTTTTCTGTTCATTTCGGAGAGCAACAACTCAAGGAAAGCTATGCACCTCCAAAACCATAAACCTTTTTGCCAGGACGTATGTAATCACCAAAATGTCTAAAGCATTCAATTTTTCGTCCCGTCTCAGCTGGACCACTGACGTTTCCCAGTTAAGCATGGCTAGGCCACGAGCTGGTCGCACACACGAGCCAGGTGCGTTTCGCCGTCCGGTTTGAGCTACGAGGGCTGTACCTCGCGTCGCATGTACGCCGTGCAAGTGGGATAGGTTCCCCCAGATCTGTATCATGAGAAATGCGAGCTGCATCTACCCTACATAGGTGACTGCGCAAATTTTCAGCAAAAGCTTCAGGTTCCACTTTGGCTGATGGTACAGTTGATGTTTTACTCAGCGGTTAATGGTATAGACCTGTAACATTAACTCGTGTGACAACACTCACCACTGACTGCAAAACGCTATTATTTAACACCATTAGTAGACAGTAACGTCACTGCCAGCAACTATGGCTGACTGCCGCCAGGTGGTATCAAGCAGTTCGTCAATGAAATTTCATAATAATTAGCTTTATTCTTAACTGGTGGATGGAGTAACGCCAAGCATAATCATGATAGTACTGTCAGAACGAAAGCATGACAGACACCGGTGTGCATGCTCCTAGCGATGTGTGAAAGTAGAACAGTCATAGTAAAATTAGTGCTGCCCAAAACAGATAGAGTCCTGCCAAAATTGGGATAATCTGCATGCAATGAGCATTGCGGAGGTAAAACACGATTGGAATGGGAGCAATACGGTGAGAACTCGGGACTGAAGGAAACTTGCGCTTTGGAATGATACGGCATGTTACAAAACATGACAGTTTTCAACTCAAACTGGAAGCTATTTTTAAGAACGAGATTACCTTGAGCTGTCGGGGCATTAGCTAAGGGCTACAGATGGAACAATGAGGATGACGAAACACACAAAGGCGGAGTAGGAAAGAAAGATGGTTTTTGTTCTGGAGACTGAAAGGTCGTTGGTTGGCGTCGTCGGGGCAGGAAATGTGTCAGCATTGCATAGAACCAGACTGTCGTCACTGAAAGAATAAGTAATTTTTGGGGGCACAACGAGCGAAATGTACAGTTGGAGGTTCAGCACCTTATAGTTTTGGCATACATTCAGTGGACTGAGATGGTCTTGTGGGCGCTTGCAGCACACTCGGCCAGGAAATGGCACAGAAATGCTTAACTACGGGCAAGCCATCAAGCTGGGCATCACAGTCGTGGTACCGTCATCGCGACGTCGTACTGGGTTCAGATGAGGAGAGGGAGCAGCCAAATTTAGACAGGGAGGTGTAATGATATGCGTAGCAGCAAACCTAATGACATAATTCATATGCGGCTAATGGCAACATTTAGACCATCCGCCAGCTTGTTTGAATTCCAAGAGTATACATCCTGAAAACACAGCGTTCTTGCACCCTCCCACGAATCAACAGCGATAAAGCAAGAAACCGCTTCAATGACCTGGATGCTAATGGTTGATAGCACGAAAATTCTCTAAATGTACGCAAGCATTGGCATCTAATTTCGGCCGAAACCTAGCTGAGTGGCAGTTTCTAACAAAAATCAAAAAGTGTATCCAGCTCATGTACTTCAATGCAGTGCAAGCCTTTTGTCATGAAGATCACAAAGAATGCACCTCAGCGGTTTGCTGGAAAGCAGAGAATCTTAGGGTCAGTGGAAAGCTGCACCAACCCAAAAACGTGGCACGATCCAGACGGCCAGCAGACATCTGCCGCCCTCCCCCCCAAAAAAATAGTTCAAGGGACAACTGTGTCCGGGCATGGCGCTTAACTTGAGTCGGAAATGATTGCTATTGTTGTATTTTTAGTTGTCTGTGGGGGGTGGAACGACGAGATTGTTCTAAGCTCCTGAGTTAATTTTCAACAAAAAAGAGGATGAGTGATGGGCCCTCGGGCGTCTTCAGTTGTTTGCCCCAGAGGTGTGTGCTCCCACACCAAAGCGGCACGTGACCCATGGGAGGTAGCATAAATTTGCAGATATAACCCACACAAATAAGCCTGAACGCTTTGAGGGTAAGATTAACTTAATGGTGGAAATGGCCGACCGCGGGATTTTAACGGCTTAATCTGTTGCATGTAATTGCGGCGTCTCTGTGGTTCATGGAAAACCGTTTGTCCTATCTTTTTCCGTGGCTTAGTTCTCCAAGCATGCGAGAACGTTTGGTTTTGCCTTATGTAGTCATAAATTTTTATCTATTGCCAAAAAATACTTCCATTGACGTGTGAGTGTCTTCAAATGATCAGAAACGGACCTGCGCTACATAACCACCGTAAGGTCCAGGCGGCTAAATATCTTACGGGACGGTTGGAGATATCGGTCTACGTGCGTTTCGTATTCAGTAGGCAATAGGAACAAACGGATGAGTACAGCGGATGCTGTGTGAAGACTGGTTTTATGAACAAAAGAGATATTAAGCAATGTAATAATGGCGCACCCGATAGAGGCAGAAAAAGGGGGCGAGGCGACAGGGTTTTCTGGAGGCGGTACCGAGTAAGTGCAAAATTATATACAACTGTGCGGACACGGGATTTCAAACAGCGTAAGTAGGCCATACAGAGATATAGGCGGCACAGAGAACAGTCACCACGTTGATGAGGTAAGGAAAACTGTCTGAAAAAGGAGTATCGGGTAAATTTGACACAAAGTAAATGTACCTGGAGTCTTCAGCTGGCGTGGAAACGCAGCAGCACGTGCCACGTGTCAAATCGAAATGCGAGTTTAGGCCCCGTTTAAAACAAAAGCTCACCAAAGACTAGCGAGCAAAACGCAACACGCATGGATTGCAAAGACAGGAAACCCGGAGAATTCGGGTCAGCGCTCCAGATCGCTTGCTTGTCACTCATCCGAGGGGTTCAGATTTCGATGCTCGACCGATCTGCTTTACTGTCGGAGCAGACACTCAAAAATAACTGGGGTTGATGAGAAACTGCAAGCCAAGGAAGGCAAGCAAAAAAATTATTATTAGTAATAAGAGGGTGAGCAGGCTTTAGTGGATGCGAAAACCCGGGAAACAAACAGTAAGGAAGTAAAACGTTCCTGTAATAAACGGACGCAACTAATAATAATAATAGGTTCATTTTCTGACATGTAGGGAACATGCCGATTGAGGCATGATCAGGTCGATATAACCTAAACGCGGAAGGCAACAACACAACGGAGAGGAAGTTACAACCAACGAGGCATGCTTATTACGTGAAGCGTCACCGCAGTTGTGGGAACCGAAAAAAAACTAGGACAATGGGCATGAGGTACGACTAGTTCACAGATGAAGCCGACTGACCTGAACTAACACTGGAAGCCATTGCTGGCCATGAGTGACCTTGAGCAGTTGAGTAAATGAACGGGGTCACAAAAAGCAAAAATGGAGATGGAGGTGGAAGAATTCGAAGTGGAGACAAATGGAGAGTTTTGTGTCAAACATATGGTTTAAGTTGAAACTAAGTGGGCTCACTGGTGTCACTGATGTGGGGAAGTCAGGTGTACAGGATAGTTTTGATGGGGGGATAGGGCCAGTGCATAGGGCCAAACGAACACCGTAAATGAAAATGAACTTGTGGAAGAGGCAAACCGAAATTGCAGCAGGAAACCAGGTTGGTTAAATCCGAACGAAAGGTTCAGTGGGTTGGAACGAACTCGTCCCGGAGGCGGTTGGGGCTGGGTGAAAAATTTGTTTGTAGTTGCGATTACAGGCTCGAGTGTGCGAGAGGTTGCGGTCGAGATTCTGAAGGAAGTAGTTGCGCTCCTTTTCACTGCTCCCGGGTGTGGTCACATACAAAAACAACTAAATAAATAAAATGCTTTTGGGGTTGCGGAATACGTGTTGCTCATATTCACATCTATCAGGAAGGTCAGAGTCCTGAAATCAACCCAAAATGCCCGGAATCTATTGAGACCCTGAAACTCCGCCAAAATCTCAATAGGAAGGCCGACAAGCATCCAAGTTAATCAAGCATTCAGTCAATTCAGCAACATCCCGGATCGATGAAAGCAAAATTCAAAATAGCGTGAAATCCCTTGTAAGTGTTGCACTCGCACGCACTCGCCTGTTCACAATAAAACTGTTGTGTGTCTTGTAGGTGAGTCTTTTTCCGGCACTAGGCGCTGCAGTGTGAACAGCAGTCAGTTATAACATCTCCCGCTTTTGAATAGTCGTCGTCTTGTCCTAGTGGCCCTGGAGAATGTAACGCTCTTCAACGATGAGAATCCCGGAAACGCATGATTTCACCCAGCCACAAAAGTTGGCCAACCAAAACGGGAGGGAACGGATAACAAGCAATTTTGGTTGGTTAAACCAAACATTTACGGGTGGAGCGAAATATTCCCGTGGTTCCCCATTCGGTAAATGTTATCCGTGGCACAAAACATGATAGAAGCAAATGCTGTGTATAAAAATGAAGGAAAATGATGTGCATTATTTCAGCTGGGAAAGGGCCTGGGTGTCAGTTAGCCAGAGAGGACAACGCGTATTATGTAGTATACACCATACATAGCGTGCTGAATAAACTATGAAGGGGTAGGATGTTGGCCGCAGATGCGCTGGTCCTTTAGCGAAGGTTAAGTCACCCTACTTCTGAACTGAAGCGCATTTTTGCAAGATGAGACAACTTTCAGCCAAACCACAGGATGTTTTGAAAACAATCTATCTTAGGGAAAGAGAGATCAGACACTTCCCCACGATAATTGTGACGACCAGATCCAGAGTATAAAGAATCGGTTTCTACGCAAGCCTACTCAAATAGTTCATTCAACGCAGTTGTCAATTTTACTGTTGCAATTGTTAGACTTGGGGCCGTGTTCAGAAGGAGAAGAAAACAAGCAAGTTCTCTCTCATCCCTGCGGACCCAACAAGACCGTAGATTAGATTTTCGTTGGATCCATCTGACTACGCTGTAGGACTCTTCACAGTGTCCCGAAGCAGAGTGGGACTTGAAGGAGGTTGCGAGATTTCATCGTTTCGGGGCCCCATAGATGCAAAATCTCCACGATATTCCATTGCAACCAGAAGTTGAACTAACAGGAGAAACACTGAAGTTTCTAAATGTCGGGCGTTTTGACCTTATGAAATCTCGTGCATTTGTTCTAACCTCAGCCTACTTGCAGAGTTCGGGTTCCCATTTATCGACACCAATACAACTGCTAATATTCGCTGTGGAATTCGATTGGTGAGCTATTATTATTTTCCGCCTAGATCAAATGCGTTCCAAAGCAACTCGACAGATTACACCCGCATGTTCTTGCGCCAGATTTGCCTCCTGCACCATTCAAGGAATAACGTAATGATGCACAGGATCGACGCTTTTGCACAAGTTTCCCGGGTCGGCTTTGTTCTTGCCGTTCAGCGGCTGTCGTACACGTGAAAGGCACAAGCAAAAAAGGGTGTAGCACTGCTGTTTATGTTCTCAGTGCAGGGCAGTATACTTGCCAGCACGAGGACTTGCATAGGAAAGTGTCTAATGGTGCTTTGAACTGGGTTGTTGAAGCAGCGTGGACAACTGTCGGAGGAAGGTTAGTCCACGCAGCTACGACCCTAAATGAGAAAACATTTTGCCTAAGGAAAGCTTGTGCTCTGAGCTCGAAAATATTCTTACCATATCCCCGCCGTGTCTTTGGTGCGTCGGCGGGGAAAAAACCGTTGGCCAACCCTTGTTCGAACAGGGTGTAAGCAAGAGTTAGGTCTCCTCGGAGGCGACAATACTCCGGGGGAAATAAGTCAAGTACAACGAGACGCGTTTCGTAGTCCCCGGACTTAAGGCAGACAACCATTTTCGTAGAAGCTCGCTGGACACGCTCACTGAGGGTTACGTCCTTCGTGCGTCCTGAGTAGACAACTTGGTTGGCATATTCAAGAAGCGGTCTGACGTAGGCCCCATAGAGTATTTGGAAGTCCACGCGAGTAATACGGGTGAAGATGCACCGGATCACCCGTAGAACGGCGAATGCAAATTTGGGCCGATTTCTCATGGTGCAGTGAGAAGGACGTGTTTGAGGAGAGCCAGATACACAAATCCTTTTTGGTTTCCATCTTCATGATGTCTTCGGGTCCATTCTCACCATGTACGACATAGGCGTTCGCTGAGTCTCCTCCAAATGACAT
>SJOL01000240.1:1428143-1474956 GCA_004794785.1 Opisthorchis felineus
GGAAGCCTGTTTCGCACCTCTCCTCGAGAACTGCTGTGGCCTAACTTTCGCGCTTCTAGAGGGCGATCCTCAGATATACGCCTGATCGTTGGGTAGGTCTTTTGAATGCTGACAGCAAGCTCCAAGATCTTCTGTACGGCAGACGGGGAGGAAGGGTGACTAGAAGCCCAAGTACTCGCTTGCTTCCCTTTTGGCGTAACCAATCTGAGTGAAGCAATTCGTGGTCGGGCTCCGTGATGACGCTACCAAGTAGCAACTGTGCCTGTTTCGTTCGCGTGATTTTTTGCAGGACGACTTCCAGATGATCAGCCTGCTCTGCCTCACGCGCCTGTCCAATAGAGACGCAGTAGCGGTTTTTATTGCCGCATCCGAGAGCTGGAAGACCTTCTTCGCAGCCAGCGGACCCGGGATGGATAGCGCAATGTACTCGTTCAGCGAAGAAAGTCTTTTATCAACTTTCGTCCAGGTCGCTGTGTTCTTTGTGTCTGCATCCCCCAGAGCTTTGGAAGGAAGCTCCGGTTTCGCGTCGAGTATTCCGATTAAAGCGGAACGTTCACGCTGGCCTTTTCGATTTAGCAATGGAGAGTTGGTTTCGTTTTTGATGGCCCTCTTTTTAGTTAAGGAATGCATTGCACCCTTAAGGTAGAGGCAGCTGGCGCGGACAAACGGGTCAGGTTGCTTACCTGGTCGTCCTGTAAACTCACGCATTTAAAGTGCCACCAGGCCTTGCAGGTGTGGCATTGCACACCACGTCTTACATTCGACGGGCACCCATGTCATCTGTTGTGGTCCGTCGATGTCTGCGGAGAACAGCTTGTATTGATTTGGTTCATAATCGAGAATGGGAGCAAAATAAGAACTGAGTGGGAAATAACATTGGTTATCACGTAAATATTACGTTAGTGTGAAGCAGTTTCAACAAATGACACGTGTGAACTCTGTGAGTAGATTGAACAGTGAAAGAATTATTTCACAAATTTGCACGAGGGAAAAACGAAACCGATTTCCAACGTACCGCACCATTTTGTGACCCTCTCGAAAATCCAAAAGTTTGGACACCCTCGAAGGCAATTATGTCTGGAAAGCCCCCTTTGGCTAGTTGCATTGGTTCACCCATTTTGTTGCCAAAAATCTGAACGCTTTTCGTCGCCATGATTAGCAATAGTATGTAGCATAAATTATAAAGATTAGGTTTTCGGAACCCGTTGGACCAAAAAAACCTTCCCTCCTATATCGGCTTCTTTCTGTCTTTGTTTCCCTGGCCAGCCTGAAAAATCTCGCTGCTCAAAAAATTGCACATCCGAGCCCAATGACATTAAATATGACGTCCGTTACGAGGCCGTCCAAAAACCGAAGTATGTCAGGCTAATGTTGGCACGGCACTGCCATACCCAGTTTGATGGCACACCCGCAACTATTCCCTTCCTACTCTTGACCGTACCCTCCCGCCCACTCGTCCCATCAACTGCTAATTCGAGCAAGCTCTTCACCTGCCCCCAGCCGCCTCCAGGACGCTTTCATTCCAAACCGCTGAGCCTTTCGTTCGGATTTAAGCACCTCGGTGGACTTTCAGTCTGTGCTCCCCACAAAGTCAATCATTTTCTGTACAGTTTGCGTTCCGTCCTGTGTGTTGTCACTAACTCATTCTTCCAAGGAACTTTCATACACGATTCCACTACAACGGTGACACCAGTGATTTTCCACATATTCATTGTATACCATGATTCTGAGGTTCCTGCCATCATTTATCCGCATTGCTAATCACCCCACTTCATCATCCCAAATTAAGCTTTTTGCGACGCCAGCCACAAGCCCAGCAGCCGACTGGCACCCTAATCTGAATGACGAGAGGTGCGTCCATATGTCATTTGGAGGAGACTCAGCGAACGCCTATGTCGTACATGGTGAGAATGGACCCGAAGGCATCATGAAGATGGATACCAAAAAGGATTTGTGTATCTGGCTCGCCTCAAACACGTCCTTCTCACTGCACCATGAGAAATCGGCCTAAATTTGCATTCGCCGTTCTACGGGTGATCCGGCGCATCTTCACCCGTATTCCAAATACTCTATGGGGCCTACGTCAGACCGCTTCTTGAATATGCCAACCAAGTTGTCTACTCAGGTCGCACGAAGGACGTAACCCTCACTGAGCGTGTCCAGCGAGCTTCTACGAAAATGGTTGTCTGCCTTAAGTGCGGGGACTACGAAACGCGTCTCGTTGTACTTGACTTATTTCCCCCGGAGTATTGTCGCCTCCGAGGAGACCTAACTCTTGCTTACACCCTGTTCGAACAAGGGTTGGCCAACGGTTTTTTCCCCGCCGACGCACCAAAGACACGGCGGGGATATGGTAAGAATATTTTCGAGCTCAGAGCACAAGCTTTCCTTAGGCAAAATGTTTTCTCATTTAGGGTCGTAGCTGCGTGGACTAACCTTCCTCCGACAGTTGTCCACGCTGCTTCAACAACCCAGTTCAAAGCACCATTAGACACTTTCCTATGCAAGTCCTCGTGCTGGCAAGTATACTGCCCTGCACTGAGAACATAAACAGCAGTGCTACACCCTTTTTTGCTTGTGCCTTTCACGTGTACGACAGCCGCTGAACGGCAAGAACAAAGCCGACCCGGGAAACTTGTGCAAAAGCGTCGATCCTGTGTATCATTCCGTGGATCCGTGAATCCGTGAGTCCAAGGCCACGGGGCCTCAGTGGTGGTTTTGGGTTTTAGTTCCGTCTGACCGGCTGGATGAAGCCAACCCTGCTACTTCACCAGAACGGTTGTTCTGGCTCCTCATTTTCCTCAGTTTAAACTTTTCTTTTCATGTGTCAGGCAGGAAGCTTCTTGTTTTGCCCTTCCTTGCTTTGTTTTTTGCCCGCCATCCTCTAATTCTAACGATCTGATCGTGCTCGATATTTTCTCTAAAAAAGCGGTATTAACTGTGCTTCCCTGCTTGTGCTCGTTGAGTGGTGACCACGTCTACATCGGATAATGCCCACTGTTTATGACGCTGTCCCTTTTCCACGCAATTCCCCGTACCCACAAACCCCGCCAGTCATGATTTTATCCCGATTTTAACATTATGATCGGGCCTGACGGTGTGTCATCCACCAGTGAGGAACAAACATTATTATTATTACAATGCGTGAGCCGGCCTCTGTCTAGATGTCCGAGGGCTGAAATTTTGCTTCTTTTACTCTCTTCTGGACCAGGGTCTCACAAGAAAAGGTACGGCCCGCTGTAGGACCGACTTGCGTTTTAGAAAATACGGTCGAAGTCCACCGCAGATTCCCACGTGGTCTCTTAAGAAATTCGCCCGAGTTGCACCCTCCTCTCGTCTTCTCGATCTAAGTACTTTTCAGGTGGCCATACCCAATCTCTCCATTCGGAAAGCTAAAAAAACACTGGATTTTACAGTTCTTCTGTATCAGTTCTGTGTGGTGTTGGCACAGCAGCCCTGATACCCACAGTAGAATTACGCACAGTTTCCCAGACGATGGTCCCTCACCATGACGTCCGGTAAAAACACATTAATCGGTAGAATTGCAGCACTCACTATTCTAATCATGGACTTTTAGAGAATGTTAATCCCCTTTTGGCCTGTTACACCAGAGATCATTGAAAAGCTGGACGTAGGACGCAACTTGCTCGAATGCTTGGGTTTCATTTGCCTATAGTTCCCAGAGTAAGTGCACAGGCGAAAATTGTTATCGAAAGTTAAGTTCTGTAGCTATTTTCACCACACTGCAGTGTCACGACGGCCTAGGTCCAAGAATTGTATGGCGGAGGGGGAGTCCACAGTAGCGCGTGATGAACCGACACAAAGCAGAATCTTCTGTATACTGATGGTGCTTGAGATGTTCCGTAGGCTGCCAAAAACAAATCTTTGTTTGGTCACGTTCATTTCCAGCTCATTTTCCCTCGGAGATAGGGAGCGCGGTTCAAAACGTCATCGTTCAGCATGGTAGGCGGTGCACCGGTCCTCGTTTTGAGTGAGTTTCGTGCTTCTTTTGTCAATTTACTTGAACAGATCGCAATGCACGCGGTGA
The DNA here is from genome assembly GCA_004794785.1 of Opisthorchis felineus. Lineage (NCBI taxonomy): Eukaryota > Metazoa > Platyhelminthes > Trematoda > Opisthorchiida > Opisthorchiidae > Opisthorchis > Opisthorchis felineus. Next base: position 1,432,192 of record SJOL01000240.1, read on the forward strand.
GAAGGGGAGGTCCGTTCAGTTAGCCAACATTGAAGCTGGGAAGACCGTGGCGGATGTGATACGCACGTGCCTGGGTCCGCGTGCCATGTTGAAGATGCTAATGGATCCTATGGGAGGCATAGTAATGACCAACGACGGTAATGCCATTTTGCGTGAAGTGAGTTTTGGCCAGTGCAATGGAATTTTGGGGGTGATTCTGTTGTCTGTCTCTATATAGTGGTGATAACTGACCAACTAAGGTAGACATTCGATGTGTTCTCTTCGTCGGCTGGCTAGACCAGAAGTTCGGAAGCGTAACGGTAGTGTGGGACAGTGGTCGGAGCCAAAATGTCATAAAAGGACGTGCGAATAAACAGTTTGGAGCAAAAACGACATGTGGCGCCCATGAACGAAAAAATCTTAGTTGACGTGGACGAAGAAGCTCGGGTTCAGCTCAAGTGAATCTGCGCCCCAAATCAGAAGACAGATCCGGTGAAATCCTGTAAAGGAGTGAGATTTAGGCAAGCACCTGCAACAGGTTCCTTATGGTAATAGAATTGCAATGGTTGATGTTTAGTAGATGAATTTTCATGAATGGAGTAAATGGTGTTGCATCTCCTTTTTCTCCCCAGAAAATAGCTGCATACAATTGAAATGCTCTCGCTTGGTCGTCATTTCGGACAGGAGATAAACTAACGTTCTTTTGAGCGTAATTTTCTACAGATACTCCTCGCCCTCCTTGGCTGTCGTACAATCCGCAGTCTCTCTGATTTCAGTGTGATTCTTCCCTTAAAATGACGCTGCGTCCCTGTTTGTGTGTGCCGTGATTTTTCTATACCACCAGGGTGTGGAGCTTAGCCGTTATTAGGGGGTTAACTGGATGATGCAACGAGCTGGCACTTTTCGTGCGGCCGTGCCTATGGACGTCAGCTAGGAAGCCCTATTGGATGGGTTTAATCCCCATGCGGCCTGCCGATGAACTAAAGAGGACCTGACTACACTTAGGAAGATTCTTGGAGGCGAGATAGCGGAAGGGCTGCATTTGTTGCACCATTCGTAAACCAGTTGGCCTAAGGCGGGAACGCACGTTCACAGTAAAATGAAAGAGAAGGTGGAGAATAACAGCCCTAGATAGGTCGTCTTGAACGGTAATCACTGTGTTGTTCGCTACCTCATGTCACCCGAGAATGTGATCGCGTTCTCAGGCTCCAATAAATCACCTTGGCGGATGTGGCATTGCCAGTTTCACTGGTCGGGCAGCATACTTCGAGGGAATGAAGTAAAGATGCTCAAACAAGTCACTTCCTGTTCGCTGCCGTCATCATGATCAACATCGTTGATAGCTATACACCAGTCCTACACACGAGCTTAACTGTCCGCTACCAATGAGTGCCGAGGCAACAATTGATGAAGGATACTGTGGAAAGTTCTTTGGAAAAATACATGTTGCAACAAGCTCCCAGTCCATGGAATAATAACGAAATTCTCACTATGTTCTGATTGTGCGCATATGTGTGCCACTGACGCCACAGCTACGACTCCGAGCCTACTCGCGCCCAACACCTGAAAGTTCCAAGAAGTCGCATCTAACATTCCCTTCCCCAAACCAGGCTGGTAAATCGCTCAATAAGAGATTACCTGTACGGTTGTGTTTCATTAATTTGTAATGACATGAGGTAGCGTTATCCGCTTAGGATTTTGCGTTTAGGATCGGGCAAAAAGCTGCCTTATTGACGCGGTGGTCGGGCCTGAGTGTTGTAATGATGCTGTGGGCTATGGCTTGAACTCGTTTCCACAATAGTTTATTTTGTCTGGAATGTCAAAGGTGGGCAGAAGAAGAGCATCTGGTTGGCCGTTATTAGTGCGCAGTGATGGTGTCCCTTGGTTTGGTGACGACACGCCTAATTGCCATGCTCGACGAATCGACTAAAGACCACCCGATTACCAACCAAGAAACACTCACTTTCTAATCGCTCCGTTGTGTATTCACGGGCACCGGCATGAGCTACGGTTCTGAGATAGTGATTATTGAAGCCCTGTAGAGTCTCATTTTTACTGCTCGCAGAGGCCACGACTCACGTTCACACAGCAAAGCACCCGCACCGTAGCCTGATACATACTTCCCTTGAGATTCAGGGATATGTCATAGGTGCCTGAACGCCACCTGAACTTTGTGGATTTGTGCGTTGGTCCTAGTCACATTAAATTTGGAATGTATACGACCTCCAAGAACGCTCCACAACATCGAACGGAGCGTGCTCGGTGACTGCATGTCCAGAGGCATTGTCTTACGCGTGGGTTGAAGGCGCGTATCAAAGGGCTGGATGCCTTTGGTCAGTTCACTCAAAAACACGCCTTCGAAGACGGTAGTCATGTCGTTTGCAAATTCTAGATCGACAAGACTTTCGTTAGCGACTGTATGAACACCAGCCAGAGCTAGCATTGATCCCATTCTCTAATCGACTGCAGAACTGAATATGAATACATAGTGGGACTCCTTGTCGGGCCCCACTTTTTGTACAAAGGACTTCGGAGTGCTCGCCGCATGCTCCCACCCGCCCGCAGGTGAGAATACAATGAACACAGCATATTACAAACTTCCCGGTTGAACAGGCGCGTTAAAGGAAACAGATCATAGAGCTGAGTCGAATGCCCCTTACAAATCCAGGAGTACTAAAATTGTGGTTCTTTTGTGCGTGTGGCGTTGCCGTAGCAACTGACGGAGTGTGAAGATGTCAATGTGATCCCCACCAGACTAAAATCCCGTTTGCTGCTCTCTAGTCAGAGCTTCACGGGCCACGACGAAGGACAAGTGATGCCGAGTCTCGTTATAACTGGAGTGAAGCTGATCCCTCTGTGATTCCAGAGCAAAAGCCGTCATCTTGTATTGGTCGGGTTTGAATGCTGTAATGATCCTACGGAATTTCGTTCCACAAGGTTTCATTATCTCCGGAAAGCCAAAAGAGAGCAGCTTGGCGAAGAGCAGCTCCCGGTTAGTCGTAATATGTAAGGTCCGTGGTTCGGATTCATCCTCTACATCTCGACTGCTCCTGCATAGAATTAGGCAGCCCGGCAATATTTCAGCTCTGGTGCTTCCTTTGGGTGGTATGACAATGACGAAATAATGATCCTGATGCAATTGTTCGTGGTACCTATATTGTGGAATCTGCACTCAGTCCCAGGTCTGAAAGCGGTATACTGGGCTGGGTCCCAGTAACTAGTCGTCTTTGAGCTGTACGGTTGTATGACTCAGTTAAGATTGATCCAGGCCGATACGGCAAGGATCGCAGAGGATGCATTGATCCTGCTTTTACCATAGGACAAGTTCGCGAACAGCACCACTTTCAAACGCCCCACGATCCTTTTACTCGATCTGAAGGCTGTCCAAATAAGTTCAAACAAGTTCAAAACAGCGCACAGTGTTATTGTCTGTAAAAGGACTTCGATCGAGCTGGCTGACTTATGCATTGAGTACGACGAGATGCAGTCTCCCGGACCAGGAGGTGACAATGATCTTAAACCCAACGTTTTTGTGTCTGGTCGAAAGTGTCACGAACAGGGTTTCCGGCGTAGTGTGCAGCTGTGGTTATCTCTTACCATGGACGATGTATGTCCTCGGGGGTGGGGGCAGCTTGTAGGGTGCTGCACGGTAGGGTATGGGACATCACTTTAACCTGATTAGAGCGCGAATTTACTGACCGGAAGCTCCGTGGTTCTAACGCGACCTCTGCCTCTCGACTTCCCCTGTCTAGGCTTGGGCAACCTGGCAGTATCCCAGCCCTCGTGCCTCCTTTGGGGGGCATGGCAGCTAGGCACCGAAAGGGTGTTACAGCTGACCGATTATCTTTTTTATCTTTATCTTCGTGCTTCCTTCTGGTGGCATGGTAGTTAGGTACCGAAAGGGTGCTACAGCTGATTGATCATCGTTCCAGAAACTTCGCTGCTGTTTCATACTCAACAGCCTGATCTACTTGGTTGTACAAAGCCTGTTCATGTGAGGTAGTCAGTACGACAGATGCAGTGCTTCTCCACAACGTCAGCTTAGAGTCGCAGCGGGTTGTTACATTACTGTTGCTGACTGCAAGAGAATAAACGTTTTACAGTGCGCCTGCTGATGCCTGGCGGCATGTGGTGAAATCGTGCACGAATCGGTTGACTAGTCAGCCGTAGGAGTCGACTATCATTGGATGTTTTTGTGTGTTGGCTTATGGCTTGTCTTCTGTGAAGACGCAGTATTGCTAGCAGTGCTGGTGCCTGGTGAAAAACAGGGTTTCTCCTGTGCATATACCACATAATACATTAAGACTAGCTCTAGGTCGCGTCGCGGTGCGATTGCTTGCAGTCCGTAGGCACGCTACCTTTTGTTTTGACTGCTCTTTTTTAGTTTTCTCGTGGCTGCCCCCTGATGAGAGGAGTTCTGAAGTGCCGAGCCTGACAACATTAAGGTAAGGGTTTTTTCATGGACCCGGAGACTTAAAACCATCTGGTGCAGCGTTCTCACTGGATTGCAGGTGTTCCAAAATAGATATGGCGCCAGTGTTGCTAATTTATTATTTCGTGATGAGTGAGCACCGACAGTCGTTCACAAAAAACGGGTACTTGGTGCTGAAGAAGGACACACTGGAGGCCTGATCTTTGAAGCTGCCCTCTTACAAAATGGCTGGATTTTCGAGTTGGAAGGAAATCCAGGACGAACGTACTTGCGAGACCGAGTAAACAAAGCCAATAGCTGTCCCACCCAGTAACATTCGTATCAAATTGTTGGAACAAACTAGCTATTATGTCAGCTATCTGATATAATAGCCTTCACTGGGGCGTACCTGATGCCCTACTGTTCTCCGTGCTTCCTTCATAATGGCGAAAACTGGGAGCTGGACAACGTGTGACTTGGTAGAAGGATGTGAAGGAGATTACAAAGAGTTCGGTCCATCTTCCAGGATTGGGTCCCAAGATCACATGTGCTTGGCTAGAGACATTGCGAGAAAATGGCAGCTAATCTGTTCCGAATAACACATCAAAGCGCCTAAGGGTTTTCAGGACGGTAGTGTTTACGAAAGGCTGAGTTGATGCCCCATGAAATTAGGGTATCAAACAGGTACGGGAGTCCACTGTCTTCTGGCATCAAAACAGCATCCTAACAGTAATTTTTGATGCCTAACGTCCCACCCCCCAGTGGGTTCTATGGCACCGTACTCAGAAACCCCACAAGATTAGTTCGATGGTCATCTAAAAAAATCCCTCGGCGTCAACTTACCCCATGACTCAGTAGAAATCAGCCCAACTGTTGCATCCCCAATCTTGTTTGGTTCCTTAATGAGGTTCATATCCTTGACCTCGAATTCAAGGATCAGATAGGCGGTAGTGGTCTTTGCAAGTTGTTCCGGTGGCAAACTCATTGAAGTTAATGCCACGACGGCCGGTTAAATGTGCCTAAATCGGTCGATGTGAATGGCTGCTGAGACTGGCCTTCGGATGTTTCGGGTACTAATAAAAGCATTTGACTTGGGCGGTTATCCTGTTCTTTCAGTTTTTGTTAACTATACGCCTGATGTGGCCAGCAGTGCGCACATTTGATAAAAATGTTACCTATTGTCCTGCTACCGCTACCTGCTCATCCAGTTTTGAGAGGTTAGATAAGTGTCGCTATAATTTGAGTGTGTCATATGTCCACCCTACCTTTCGTCACGTTTATTTCTAACAACAAAGGATACGCATATAGCAACGAACTTTGGCCGGAATCAGTATTAGTGGGAAAAATCTGTAAACATGAACAACGGTTGCGGTGTTTTTTTGTGTGTGAGGTCTGTCCGTGTCAGTTTGAACTAAGTCCATTATTTATATGTGCTGTTTACATGCTATTTACATGTGTTGCTGCTGAACCAAAGTCAAGCACCGATTTACTCCATCTGTGAAGGATTTAGAATAACGGATGTTGGAATGCCTGTTCGAAGACTCGACCAAGTTTTTTTACCTGATGTTGTATCACACACTAACGACAAATATCTATTTGTCCTAGATAACTGTGGAACATCCTGCTGCAAAGTCAATGATAGAGATCGCACGAACTCAGGATGAAGAGGTTGGCGACGGCACAACCTCGGTCATTATACTCGGTAATCATCAACCGTTTGCTTAACACTTTCTAGGCGGAGAGATGTTGGCTGTGGCTGCTCCTTGTTTGGAGAAACAGATTCATCCCACTAAAATAATTGCTGCATTTAGGAAAGGTTTGGATGACATGTTGTCCGCATTGCATGATCGTTTGAGGTAGGGTTTGTTTGCAACCTGTCAAATTTTCAGTGTTCCCGTGGACTCGAACAACAAGGAAGAAATGTACGCCATCATCAAGAGCTGTGTGGGAACCAAGTTTATCAATCAGTGGTCTGACTTGGCTTGCCAAATCGCACTGGATGCCGTTAAAACGGTTAGTATCGAGGTTGATGGCCGCAAAGAAATCGATATAAAGCGATACGCCAAAGTTGAAAAGGTACGTATTTGTTTCCCTCTGACTGCTGCTAGATCCCTGGAGGGTCCATAGAAGATTCTGTAGTGATGGATGGCGTTATGTTTAACAAAGACGTAGTTCACCCCCGCATGTCGCGCCGGGTCGAAAATCCTCGTATTTTACTGCTGGATTGTAATTTGGAGTATAAAAAAGGCGAAAGCCAAACCTCAATCGAAATCACTGCCGAGAAGGATTTCACGTACGTTGCCGTTCACATCGAATTGTTGACATATTTCCAGGCGGGCTCTCGAAATCGAAGAAGCAAACATCAAGGAGATGTGCGACAGCATCATTAAACACAAGCCCGATGTTGTCATCACAGAGAAAGGTGTCAGTGACTTGGCGCAACATTTCCTAGCCAAAGCTGGGATATCTGTTATAAGGCGGCTGCGAAAGACTGACAATTTCCGCGTTGCTAGGGCAACTGGAGCCACAATAGTTAGTCGTACTGAAGAGATTAAGGAAGAAGACATTGGTACTGAAGCAGGTCTTTTTGAGGTTAAGACAATTGGAGATGAGTACTTCACCTTCATCACCAAGTGTAAAGTAAGTAATTTGAGGGTTTGTTAACCTCCCTAGAATCCGAAGGCATGTACCATTTTGTTGCGCGGTGCTAGCAAAGATGTTCTCAATGAAGTGGAGCGCAATCTGCAGGACGCAATGAATGTCGCTAGGAATGTCATGTTGGAACAACGTCTAGTGCCGGGTGGTGGTGCCATTGAAATGGCACTTGGTCAGGTGCTTGCTGAAAAAGCCAAGTTGGCCGTCTCCGGCGTGCAGCAAATGGCGTATATGGCGATGGCCCAGGCTCTTGAAGTTATTCCGCGAACTCTGGCGAAAAATTGTGGTGCAAATGTACTACGTTTAATAACGGAGTTGCGTGCGCGACATGCAATTGATCCCACCAGGTATTGGACTCTCGGTGTCGATGGAACCACGGGACAACTGGCTGATATGAAACAACTGAACGTTTGGGATCCTCTTGTAGTCAAAGCCCAAACATTCAAGACGGCAGTGGAAGTAAGTCGTAGTTTTGGCTCATTGTTTCTTTGTAGACTGCGATCCTTTTGTTGCGGATTGACGACGTTGTTTCCGGAGTGAAAAGGCAGGGTGGAGATGCTCCCGGTAATGCGAATGCTGCTGCTGCTGAGTGATTCGTCATTGTCGGCATGTTGGTTTTAATAAACTTCACGAGAGATTTAATTTGTTACTGGGCTTGGGTCATGGGTATCATGTTGCTATAGAATTCTAACAGGTCTATGCACTGACACACGCGCAACACATTTCAGAACCGAACAGCATCTCTGCGCTGGGTCGCTAGCTCTTGTGAATCTTGGCGGTATTCAGCTTTTCTTTTCCAGGACCGATAAAGGCATTAAGCGGACCATTGCAAGACTTTACCATGACGTCTGAGACACCATAAATGCCGTACAGTGACTTACTCGTTGAACAAAGGCACCATCCGTCAAACCCTTCAGACTTCTAAAACTGCCAGATATGTGTATTTTCATCGTACTCGTTTTCATGAGAACTCCCTTCGTATATACGGTTCGTGATATATATATATATATATATATATATATATATATATATATATATATATATATATATATATATATATATAGTTCGTGATATTCTACTGGGTACCGGACGTTTTTTCTCTTTCATACAACGTGCACTTGAGCTTTGCGTTTTCGAACTAGAAACTTCGCATGCGATCTAGGTTGTCACTGCAAGGGCATAGTCCTATATAAAAAGATGCCAGTCGTTAGTAAATTTAAGCGGCCACTCCCTGATTTGTGTCTAATTTATCCTTTCTATTCCTCCGGCGCTGTGGCTAACCCAGCGAAATAGATGTTGGCCACTGTTTCACAGTTCCTCCCGTCCAATATTCGGCAACCTGTCTGTACCGCAGCCCTCGTTCTTTCTTCAGGTTGCACGACAGCTATGTATCGCAGGTGCTTTTAGAAGCTGCTTCGGTAGGAGGTCGATTTTGGTTTGTGTGCAAACTGACAAATGAGGTCTGGTCGATACTAAGCATGAGCTTTCCGGACACCCAGATCAGGACTACAGAATGAAGTAGGGTTGTATCTGGTGGGACCACAAGAAGGGGGCTTGCGTACGGATATGCTTGTGCCAGTTCTCCACCCATTGATGGTGGTATGATTGAGGAACACTAAACAGGTGGTCTAAGGAAAGCAAATTTATGTGTCACAGTTGTTTAAAACTGAAGGTGACACTATTAGGTCGTCTTGCCTTATTTGTATAGGGATTCCTCGGTTCATTGTGTACGTTGCTGATTGATGTCAAGATAACTTGCTTTCAAGCTTTCGCACGAAGTGCATATATCTATGCTGCTTGAGTTGTTTTTAGCGGCAAATGAGTAGTTGAGTCCACCGATGTCGTTGTACATAGTCTCTCGTTCCCCTAACCGGGAGTTTTTTGTGCCGTTCGATCGCACTCTATTTAAAGGTAGGATATCCGAATACACTGGGACGAAGTCTTAAAGTGTGCATACCTCGGTTGGTGACGGATACGCAATCAAGAGCAGTTGGGAAGCTTGAGTTGTTTGATAAACCCATTTGTCCGGAGAACTACCGGTTTACCTAAATTTACCTCAGGTTAAGAAGAAACAAGGAATCGACGAATTTCCTAAGGTCGTGTGGGTAATTACAGATGTACGTGTTCGCTATAAGGGGACCTGGGCTGTCAGGCATTTTTTGTGTTCACACGTTCACGTAGGAAGTACCGTGTGTGAAGCCGATTTTCCAGTTGAGCTCTAGCGGAGGTTCACGTAAAAGCACCACCTGTTTTCTTGCCCAATCAAAAATTTATCAAGTGGAAGGTCGTCCTGTGTGCAACGCTCCCAGCCAGATTCTTGTATGGATATTGCCGAAACATTGCTTTAACTTTTCTCACTAGTAAGGTGACTTAGGTTGTAGGTTTTCCCGGGGATAGGCTGCGCATTCGGTGATGAAGTAAATGTGAACGAACCTTTTTCATCTGTCACATACCGACTGCCACGTGCCTTTGTTTTCCTCTTACTTTGTGTCACTTCCGCTTGAAACGATTTTCGAAGCTGGATATCAGAATGCTGCCACGTGGCCAACACCTCAATTGAGGGCACAGGCATTTCGCACACTTTGTACGTTTTGTACTCGTTATCATGGTGCTGATCCAGTTACCCGACCTAACAACACTGATTGACGAAGCAACAATGATCCATGAAATGGAATACAGATAACTCTGGTCAAACAGTCTAACCCTACAAATTTGCATGAAATGACTGGTCATGGCACCTTCCGTCCTACCTTGTTTTTTCCCAGGTGTCCCGCCTCTGCTGGCCTGCCAATCCTTGCATTCATTTGTATGTTCGTATCCGAACCATGGAATTTCGTGATCAGGCGACCGGCGTGCATGCTTCGAGACCTCACTGATATTTCATTGAGGGTTAGCCGTTTGACATACACAAGAACTTATAATCGGAGCACCAACCAAGCGGTTAGGAATAAGGAGGTACCTTCCGTCTAAATGGGCCATGAAACCAATTTTGGAGTCTCCGACCATTTTCTGCCTATTTCCACAAGAGAATCCCTACCGCTTGACGTGTAGTTTAAAAACCTGAACCGAGTACCTCATCCTTCCAAACTTTCACATATATCTTCTTTTGGGTATCGAGCACAAATGAGGCTGTAATTTAAGGCTGAGTCACCTACGATTCATTCCTTTTCGCAGGCGGGCTCAAAGGTTTCCTTCCTTGGCTTATGGTCACTTCTTTTTAGGATCTGAATTCTCTACCAAGTAGGTGTATGGAAGCAGATGTTCTAAAGTTGAATGAACTTTCGCAGGGAAATCTGGTCAGTCTTTCGCTTAGTTGTGTATGTTGCTTCTCCTAACTTGCCAGGCCGGTAGAAGAAGTAGGTCACTTATCTTTGTCCCCCCTGGACTCCAAGTCTTCAGTACGTTTGCATATTAATTCTTCATGGTCTTGAACCATTTAGCTGGATTCTTTATTGTTCTCAGCACTTAGAATCAGCTTCGTATATTAAAGTGACCAATTCGTGGTACTCTAGTTGAGCACCAATATGCTTATCGTGTAGATTTCCTATCAGAATGGGTGCTAGTAATGATAGCCACTGTTAGCAGAGGTCGGTCTGATGCTTTATTTGAGCTTGCTATGCTTAGCTGGGTTCATTTTCAGAGGTAGTGTGACAGTGTCATAGTTCCCTTTTGAATGGGTGTTTCGAGCAGCGGCCGACCTCCAAGCATACCTTGAATCTACACAGAAAAACGATAAGATCTACAACAGTTACTTCCACGCATGTTTCCGCTGCGAATCGCTGATAAGAGGACCGCTGATTCCTCATACCACTTGACTATAGTGTATAAGGACGTGAAATGTCTGATCTTTCGTATCACAGGCTCCTAACGGCGGACAATTTTTCCAGTTTCAGAAATTTTTACTGTGGGGACCTTTTGATCCCCTCCAAAGGCCAAAGAGGGCTAGCCCATTTCGTGGAAATTATTGCAGATAGTCATGGCTAAACTGATACTTAGACGATGTATTAGCATAAACGGATCCAGCCTCTCCGGCATTTGTGGCTGAGGTGTTAACGCAAGTGGAGGGTAGGGGGAGTTTAAACTGACTAGGAACGATCTGCTTGTGAAGACAATAAACGACGCAGTGTGAATCATTCCTTCTCGGTGACTAAGAGGCTGCAAGTATGTGGCAGGCGAGAAGAGGTTGAAATGAATGCTTACGTGTGGCTTCCAGGACAGGGTCGTCCGCCGGCTGTGCATTAGGTCGGCTCCTTTCGAGCCGCCTGTCAGGAGAGGTCAACCTAGGTGATAACGTGGTTGCCTAGTCACAATAACTTACCGATTATGACAATTGGTTGTCAGGTCCTCTCGTAGTCGTTACGAACGAATTATTCAGCCAGCACGGGTCGGCAATTTCAAATCTTGTGAGCGATCAGGTTTAGCTCATCTGTGATGCTCCACGTCGAAGAATGTTAAAAAAACACTAAATGCGTTTCAGGTTTATCTATATCATGGATCTCAGAACATGTTCGGTCCCGAGTTGGTTGGTAAATCAAACCAAACTGTGACCCTGGCGAACTTAACCGCAGTGGTTACGCACACCTACTGATAGTGCATCGTAATTTAACACAAACGCAGTCGTCGGTCGGCAACTCACGCGGAACCGAATAAACTGCAGAATAAAGTCGAAAACTAAAATCAGTGTGGTAAGAAGCGTCCAATGCCTCATTTCGGAAACGATTTGTTCACAAAGCTGGTAAACAAAACGTGTTATACCACTAAGTCCCCATCCAGTAAACGGCGAAGTTCATAAGTTTTACGTGCGCTTCCCTTTGATATATATATATATATATATATATATATATATATATATATATATATATGCGTCGAAGAGGCAAGTGATCATCACATCCATCAAGCAAATTCTGCATTTTCGACGAATACACATTTGCATATCAATCTGTCCAATGTTTTTTAAATGGCGAATGTAAGATCCGATTGGCCTAGGATCTTGAAGGATGATTGAAGCCATCGACAGTCGGCTGGTGCTCGACAGTAGGAGCAGACGAAAGAGGGTTGTATATATTGTTGACAACTGGCTCTATGAACGAGTACATTAATAAATTCTGTGTAAATCAAACACAATCACCGCTGATACAACAGGCAGGAAAAGCGGCAATGAATCAATAGGTGCGCGTATGTAAATGTACCGATGTTTAGGTAGTGTGAATGGGCAGTCTACAAGGGGGCTAGGGCCACGGAAAGTGGTCAGTGTGTCCAAGAGGCAGTTTCGAGGCAAAAAAAGAAATTGGATTATTTAAAATAACAGGCAGTGAATGGGTTCGGCATAAGGGTGATCGAGTAAACAAATATGTAAATGAACATGTAAATATGTAAGATAAACATATGATCATTATCTGTCTGACAGCGTCACATAGTAGCATGTGTAGCAGAATTAAAGTATAGTTCAGGTTTCCACTTGGTCCAAACAAAATCGGCAAACGAAGGTATCGATACTTAATTGTCCTTGGAAGGGTTGGCTCCATGCAGTTGACAGTGCTTATCTCCCATTCCCAGGGACTGTCCTCGCGACAGACCGGGTACGAATACGCGTGCGAGGACGGATAGGTTGCTAAGATCTCAGGACTCAACCAGAGGCCATGCAGGTGCCATACAGAAGCAGAACGAGGAATGGTACAACAAACAGACATTAGCTACGCCACCCCTGAGTGGTCAAAATAAACGTGGGCAGCACTCACTGGTTGTTTTTGGTTCACAGGAAGAGTCAGCAGCAAACGTGAGTACACCACTTATCTAACCTGCAACCAAATGTTCGGTTTAACTTTTTACTCTGTGGTGTAGTGCGGACATCAATTTTCAATCTAGCGATTGGGTCCACCAAGCTGCCATCCGTCCCGTCATACCTAGCGGATGTGAAAACTGGCCTATATGAATTCGATGACGAATTCAGTGAATTGAAATGCGTCTTTTTGTTATTTTTGTCGACGTTTTGCAAGTTTCCGGATCTGCAGCGAAGCCGTTTTTTATAGGGAGAATGTTCTTAAAAAAGCACGAAGAGGACTAGAGTTAGATACCTGTAACAGCCGGTCTGTTTAGAATCACTTGATTGCTGAGTTAGGAGAAAAGGGATTTTCTCGTCATAGGATCCCGAAGGTAATGAGTTGATTTTCAGCAGCGGTCTAGGTTGTATAGTTGGCTTGCTTTACCATTATCAGAGTAGACGGAAGTTTATCCTTTGATATTCAGTTTCAGCGACAGATGAGCATGAGTTCATGATACGACTCCCACAAAAGAACACCTAATGACCATCGCTTCCTCATTTTCGTGTAAAGATTAAGTCTAAACTCGGAGCTTCCTTCACTCTTAGACAGCCATGGAAAATATATTGTAGTTTGCCTTCATATCGAACAATATCGTCAACTGCCTTGGTATCACACGACAAAAACGAAGCATATTGGTTAGCAACAACTACATGTCTCAAGGATAAATGGTAACATCAACCAGGCAGTAAAATGGCCAGTGGTAACTGAAATACCTGAGTTTGGCAAGTGACCCACCTCAGCCACTGGCCTGGCAATCGATCAAAAAGGTATTCCAGCCGGCTGTTTGTCGTGAGTATAGGCTCCTGCTTAAGTGTTTTGCCACGAGCACACTTTGATTTCGCTCTATGTAATGTGATATCGAAGTGGTTGACATCACTGGTTGATCTCTCTTACTGTCCTACCAAACAAGTCTATTAAAAAGCTCTTGGATCACAATGACGAACCCTTTTTGCAACCGGAACTCAATATTCAGTAACGCGGGTGAGCTGGAATTATCATTTGCTCCTGTACAGACGAAACTCTGAAAGAAAGTTTTTACCAAGTTTTTAATAAAATGTATGAGGAATTCCTGTTATCATGGTGAATGCTTAGGAATATCACAATGCCTGAAACGCACTGTTTTTTAATAGCTTGGGCCAGCCTAACAGGTTCCCGCACATTTCTAGCCGGCAGTATTATGTTCTACGAGTAAACCTGCAATCAATGAAGAGAAAACTGGATTTCCGCGTCAAAATGAAATCAATAATGTCGAGAACGAAGTTCCTTAATTAAAATCTGCGTATTCCATGTCAGGGGTTCGCTTAACTGAAATTTATTGGACAAACAGCAACATTTGAATTTCTTTCTGTGAGAAGCTGCACAGAGCCATGAGAATAACTGAGGGAAATGAAAAACCGTTGGGCGTTCGCACAGGTCAGTTAGAATGATACTGCGACCATGTCCAACTGGTCACGCCATAAAGTCGATCGATTCAAACACTTTTGAATGAGGAGAGTACGAGTGACTAGGTCTACGAACTCCACTGGGACCACATGAGAAATGGATGACTATAGAGACCAAAAACTTGTTCGCCCACTAAGCCTGCTAACACCACAACTGTTACTTGAACACTGTGAAATCCATCCATGTAATCCTGACCGCACACCATATTTGACCAACGTCTGCCAGCCAAGAACTAGTTGTGTGTGTGGCATTGGATCAAAAGTTCCTGTGCCACAACAGTCGATGACAAGATGTTGGATATTACACGACCAGTACAAATTCTTCAGGGAAGCCTCCTCTACTGATAATTCCCGTTAAAAACTTCACCTACGGTTACTGAGAAAGAACGCTTCGATCTGACTGTCTTCACTCAAATAGTGAATACAGGTTTCTGGTTTCAGCCACCAAAATCGTTTTCCCCCTTCAGATGGACACCAATTTGCTCCGATTTAGAGTTCCTTACTTCTGTCTGGATTTGGTCACACTACATTTGTTCTTCTTCCACCGCTCAAAAAACGTGGAGTAAACCTGGTGTCCTATGACGACGGATACCCTCGGTAAACACTATTCAATTCAAATACAGGAGGAGTATTGTTAAGTTTTCTTTCAAGAAAAACACATTTACAGCATTTCATTATTTCATTAATTTGTGTGTTTATTGATTTCTCCCACTGGTATACTGTCATTGTTGTCCGAAAAATGTGGCAGCGAGAATAAGCAAGAAACCGCACACACTGTAATACTAATGATGCTAATGTTGTTGTAAGGGGTTACAGAAGTATGCTAGTGTCACCCACAAACAGATGGAGCTCACACAAATTATGTGGAATTCGTTATACCTCCCAACTGCCTTGTATGGCTTTGAAAATCAGCACTCACTACTAAAAGACGGAAAAAAATCCCATCTGGCACCATCATCTCCTCGGTGTCACTTAGGTTCTGTGACCGGGTAATTAACTGGGATATATAGTAGTACGTATACGTAAGGACCCTCTACACATGAAAGAAGTCCTCTCAGGTAACGTTGCTGGAAACAATTCTAAATGTTCGCGAATACAGTAAGTTGGACATAGCCTTCGAAGGACTAAGTCCCATCGTGTTACCGGATATATATCTTGAAAAATCTGTGTGACGAGCAACTGGTTAAGAGCAACCACCGAATCCGATTGCAAAACATATCAGGGTTTCTTGACAGATTCAGCCGAATCTGCCGTTAACACCATCCTAATTTGCAAATGGGTGCGTATCAATGTTTTACGCCTAATTGCCGGAGTGTTCTAACATTTAGTACTGCATGTCTACTATGACGGCAACCAAAGATCTCGAAAAGCTACCCCATACTATTCGAAATTCTACTATCTGACATACACGTAAATAGATTAAATTAGTTTTATTTGTCTCTTTGTGGCGCCCTTCAAGCAATACGAGATTACTATGTATTTGTGTAGACATTTAGTTCTGATTAAGGCATCCAAGCAAGGCTTAGTTTGGAATGTCGTTCCCGCTGTAGTTGTATTGTATGAATATCAGGCCGTCGCTCATCAACGGGATTAATAAGCCAGTTTTCGTAGCAAAGTGAGGCCCGGCGGCATCATCTATTACAATGTTTCCTGCTCCAGGTTATTTCACTCCTTGTGTGGAGCTTCCGAACAATCAACGCCACAGACCTTCACAAAATTGGTTCTAACACGGTATAAAGTTTACCCAGTTCAGGTAGGATGAACTACGATATTCCAATTCAAACGCTAAAATCAGGAGTTTTCTCTTTACCTCTTCTGAGCACTAGTCTCTCCCCTGGAGGGTCATGTTAAATCATGATTAAAAAGTAACTGTGCTGTGACCTCGCTGAACAATATCGTTTCTTTGATGGGTGATCTGTGGGAATCAGTGTCCAAGGTGCGCTCAAAGGACGAAGGGTTGTCCAAATGTAGGGTGAATGCGACACTGACAGGATCTAAAGTGTGAACCGATTGGGTGGTTCTGCATGTAGGTGCTGAGCTCACCCTTCACACGATATCCTGATGTCGCCGAAGAGAAAGAAACCTGTGGGAGCTGCAGAAGAGTCCGCTGAGTTGGCTCAGTGAATGGTTGTTCGAAACTTAAATTAGACCCTTCAACACGGTCTAAGATGATCATCTGAAAACCGTCTTTCAGGAGCGGTTTCTTCGTTACTGTCGCGCTGTTTTGTCAAGTGCACCAAAAACTTCGGAAAGTTTAGCACAGCACTTCCAACTGCCTTACACAAACTTAGGGCAGTAGGGATTTCCGACATTTTATCCTGTCCATAATGGCACAAAAATGTTCGGCCCAGGGTGCCTTGACTGAGGACATTAAGTTGCTGTTTTATAGAACTAAATTTTCCAAAATGAGATTTTCACCTTCTAGGAGTGTGCCACTCTAGGAGGTAGCCTGCGCATTAATGTTATATTTATCCGTAGCTTTTTATGAAATTCGATTTGAACCTATGTACAAGGATCCACTTACGCTTGCTTCACTCGCCAACACTTATTTCTTCGAGTTCTTTCCTTTTTGTTTTTGATGAACATCATTTTAACAAAAAGACTGCTGAATGGAGAAGTGCATTCGTGTTAAGAAATTGCCGGCTTCATCCACTAAAATTGTTTTATCAATCATAAGATACAACATGGTGCTTGAATCAATGAATTATGGCTCATCCGACACAATATCTGATGGGCATGTCGGTCCCTCTCCACTTGCGCCGGATAACTATTCCAGTATTTGTCTTACAACAGTAAAAGTTCACTGATCAACGCAAACATAAGTCCCTAGTAGAATATTTGGTTTCCGTAATGGCATGGAAAAAGAAGTCATCTTAAAATTTGACAAAAATCCCAGCAAACTTATCTAATCAACTATAGTCCGTTGAAAAAATTTGGTGGTATAGCGGATAGGTGAGGTTGCACACTGCAGTGATTGTTCCCTAGTGCAAACCTGAAAACATCAATTACCTTCTTGATGAGAGTTATACGACTAGCAGCAACCCATCAAACTCATAGGCAGGGTAAAACTGAACAAAATAAGTCCACTCAACAACTAAAACTTTGCACATGTCTTCATTATGGGTAAGCACTAACGAACATTTTGAACAGGATAAAAGTCGGATCATTGTACTTGAAATGTCAAATTGTCTAATTTGGGGAGATTTTCTATGCCTGATTCTTTAGGCCCATTCAGTCAAGTGGTACACAGTGGTCAATCTCGGGTTTTGGGGGAAAGCCGTAAGGTTCTACATGGTAGGGACGGAATACGTCCCATGTTCCGTGGGGCTCCTAACCACGGGCAAAGAGACTTACGCGAAGTACTTATCTCAAATACCTCAACCTGATGAGTTTCACTAGCTGCTTTAGGCGACCGTCGGTGTCTTCGTCCCATTGTCCCAGTCTGGTGGAAACATCAGGTCAGTAATGTCGAAGCACTTTGAATGGTTTTCGGAAGAAATAACCCACGATCACACTCGATGGGTTTCCCTGGCTTGGTCACACACTCCATATGTCAGTCGACTGACTTCCTCGGAGAGGTGTTTTTCACAGCCACGCGAAGTATGAGGACGAGTCATAGGAGGTCAAGAAACGACTTGGAGGCGAAGTAGTGGAGCCATTATCAGCACACTCAGCTACATTGGTCATTGCCACCTCCCTGGATATGGACCGCAATAAAGGACAAATCAATGAGTAGAGAATTGACAGACATGGTCTGGTCACATACTCAATGGCGCGCGTACGTTCAAGTTGTTGTTCTCAATGTAAAGATTTTTTATGACCTCCATAATGAAAACTCCACTTTCACTCCTGGATCTATGCATCAATTATATAAGCCACTGCCTCCAGCATGTAGCAATCCATCCCTATCTCCTTAGAAAATCGTTGTAGGAAATAGTGGCAACCATAATAACGGAACAACGCATACGAGGTTTTACGCCTGAAGATGATGATGATGTGTCTGATTCAAAACCACCCGATCGCACCACACCATTGCGAGCTTGCTGCAACGGCCTAACGCTGTCTATAGCGCAGAAGCGCCGACGGTAAAACCTTATCTCGTTACCTCTTCCAAGTTACAACTAATGTCCTATGAAGAGGTTGCATTTAGTAGGTTTTGGTATGTTTGCTTAAGTTGTGGTTCAGAATCCTTTTCGGTTATTAAACGGGTAAGGTTACCCGGGCTTACCTACGTCGGACGACGGCATGGTCCGAATTAATATACGTAGTACAGAATGATCGGTGGTTCAGCCTCGCCACCGGTAGCTAACAGTTACGCGATCAATTTGGCTCCACGGTTGTTCGGCAGTGGAGGAACGCTAGGTAGGACGCCAGAGTCCACTGCGTCTGAAAGCAGTACCGCGGAAGAAAACCTAGTGGTCAGCAGAGTTTTAAATGACGTTCATTATTATCACTAGAACATGGATCTAAAATAAACTTGCCACCAAATCATCCCTCACGTCGGCTGAGGGGTCCTACATGTGTATTGCAATTTCCTGTGATTAGGACTATATCTAAGCCTCTCGTGGTGGATACGGTGCGTTTATTTATCGATTTTCATAGAATCAGCAGTATAGCTGCCTGGTGTATGATGATAAAACTAAGAATAGCGATTAGTATTCCGATCGGTGCAAGTCCTCATGACAGAGGAAAGGCCAAAAGTTGACTGTTTACAGGTATCCAGTCAAGCGGTGATGTCTCAGCTCGGGGTCTGAGAGCTACAGATCAACAGCAATGGAAGCAACTGAAGAATCACATGAAATTCGTAGCATAGCATCTAGACAGCGAAGGTATCGTAAGCTCGATTACTGTACTTGGAATTTGTATTCAGGTTTCAGAAATGCAGCGAACGTCTGTGGATAAAGTATGAACGGTGCCCTCCAGAGTAGCTTGCTGGCCAGCTTGCTTAAGTGTACGCACATTAAGGGCTACAGCAAAAACAGGGTCTGATTAATAGGTGTGGGGTGACAGACGTGAGCTGTCGTGTGCAACTGGTCTTTCCTTGGATGTCTGACTGACGTGCTTACAACTGGGCTCTACGGAATAATGAGTAAATGAGCAGTGAAGATAGTTGCGTGTTTTCGCTTGTCCGCCCCACTGTATGCGCCGAATAAGGTGGCCCGACTAGTGTCACCACGCAACAGCCGATGTGACACGAAGGTGAGTTTGTCTGTGTAATTTATAGCTGTGTTTAGGTTTAGGTGCTACCAGAGGGCCAAAACGTTGACGGGGGACGATTGAGGCTCTCGTCTAGGCTTGTGGCCTAAAAGCCTGATTGCAAGGCAGCAGTAAATGGTGTAAGATTACCACAGTGGTCTAAATTCTAAAAAGCAGGTTGGCACGCTTTTCCAACCCCAAACTTGGAGGGCCACATGACTGTCTGTCAGACTTCTGTCCACTGACCAGCCTGTTAGGAGAGATTCTACGGATACCAAATGGGCATCCTTCAGTATAGCCCAATGAGATATACAAACCACCGCACCACAATAGGGTTAAGGATATTCGTGACGGTTCCGATGCACTCGACTACATCATCATCATCATCATCACCAATAACAGCAACATCAATGTTGACACTGATGCTTCACTGCCGTACAACCATAAGGTTCGTCTAATTATATTTAAAGCCCTAAAGTGAAAAGAAGAGAAAAAGATTGGGTGAGGGAGGGGAGCTAGCGCTGGCCTATGTCAAGCGTTCTGAGGTGCCTGCACCTCCAAGCACTCAATCAGACAATCCGGAAGGATACTGACATCGATTAGCCGCCATTTCTTGCAAAGTCTCCAGCCAAGCACAGGCGGAGTCACGGGGGCTCCATCCTGGAAGGCATACAACACCCAAACTCATCATGATCTCTTTCACGCCCTTCTGCCAAGTCATGCGTTGTCCACCTCGCGGTTTGCGCCATTCTGAAGGAGACACGGAGAGACTGGACCTTACCGTGGTGTGGCGGTTTGTGCACCTCAGCGACCCATTGAGCTATACTGGGGGGTGTCCCCGCGACACTCACAGAGTCTCTCATACCAGGTTGGTCAATGGTTAGAGGTCTGACGAACACAGTCTGCTGGTCCTCCAGGTTGGGGGTTGGAACACGTGTGGCGACGTGTTCCGTAAAATTGGTAATGTACTTGCATTTCCAGCCCAACATCGCTGCCTCGCAGTTAGGCTTTTGAGCCAAAGGCTTCGGTTGAGGACCATAATCGTCCTTCTGTCTAGGTGTGGGCGCCCTGACAGTATCCCAGCCCTCGTACGACCATGACTCGACTACATCACCTAGTTTGCTAAAGATCGGGCTGAGAGAACGGACATCTAACACTAAAATTATTTGTCACACTAGTTTTTTTTAATCCGAGCAGCTCCCCGCTCAAGCTTCGCATGGATGTATGGTAAAAGGTTTTTCCCGATGAAAATCTGTGCATCTGAAAACACCAACAACGTTCGCCAAAGCTACACTGCACCTTCTGAGTTTCCAAACAAGCATATGAAACGGGACAGATAGAACCAGCTCTCTCTGAACCAATTATATTGGATTATGTTTTGACGCCTACCGCTAATCTAACTTAACGCATGATTTTTCTACGCTGACAGCCTCACTACGTGATTCCCTCATTAAGTAGTTAGCTAGCTGAAGTGATGTTTGGTGGTGAAAACAGCGGATTTTCTGTGTTGCTGCGTTCGACGTTTACAGCATTTTTGATGATGTGCAATGAATCCATCTTTAGCCAACTCTCAGCTATTTTTCTGTGAACGACATAACACAGATCCAAACATGTGAGTAGCTTATAATCTGACCGATTTCACTTCCAGTAGGATAGCCAGTAAACCTGGATGACCGTGGAAGAAAAATCTGCCCAACGCAGGCAGCGGATGGGCCTGCAACCGTCTTTTCTGCACGTTACACCTGTGAGTGCTTGGCCAACTAGGGAACACAAAATATCATTTTTCCTAACTGCTCACGAACGTTCTTTTAATTGTGCATTGGTTAACCTCAAGGAGCATATGAATGAATTACTATTCGTCAGAAAAGCGAGGCCAAGGAAGATTTCATTCCGGTTATAAGGTTTTAAAGGAATGTCGTGGGTTCAAGCGATGCATCTGTCATTCATGTATGCCTATATGTAGACCGATATCCTTCCTGCCTCCGAATCAACAGTCTGGTGTCGCATGAGATCTTACATTGTCCACGCTATGGTGGACAAATAGGTTTTTTAAAGATTGAATGAGAAGCGATCGGGAAGGCACACAGTTGGGTTGTGATCACCGCTCCAAGAACCCAGATGCACACACCGACTGCGGTTACATCCACTTGAACTAGCCGGCATCCGACTAGACCAATGGCTTGAAAGCTGGGAAACGTTAACCTTTATATGTCGGCTGCGGTAATTTCTTACACTTAAAATTATCCTTAAAATTCCAGAAATTAGTGATTTGAAAGTTCGACAGAGGTGGGGTAGATGGACCAAACAAGTGAATGGTGTGGAAAGTTGGAGGTGACTCCTCAAATTTGGCTGTGGGGGGGTGGTAAGTCGTACATCTGTAATCTTACTTAACTATAAAGTGCGTCGGTACAGTCCTCCCGACTCTCATCATTACAATAGCAACCACTTAAGTGCAGCGCACGTAACTCATTTTTAGGCTGTGT
Source organism: Opisthorchis felineus (assembly GCA_004794785.1). Lineage (NCBI taxonomy): Eukaryota > Metazoa > Platyhelminthes > Trematoda > Opisthorchiida > Opisthorchiidae > Opisthorchis > Opisthorchis felineus. Next base: position 1,454,180 of record SJOL01000240.1, read on the forward strand.
GGGAAAGATCAGACGGGGCTAACTAGGATTAATGGAAGACGACGGCAGTTTGTGCAGCAAATAAGAGGCCAGTGCAACACGTGATGGTTACTTCGTAAGATTTATCTGAGCGACAAAAATCAACCTTATTTGATAGTCGGGATGCTACCAGGGCATCCTAGCCTAGAAGTGAGGACGACAGTACAGTCGCGGCCTCGAATCTCTAACAGCGAAACAGCGACTGATGGGACAAAACTGTCACATTAACCTAAATCTGGCGAATAAATTGTAACCCGTCTACCCAGCCCGAAATGGATTGTCTTCCGATCGAAAAACTTAGTAAGAAGGACGGTGTGGATGTTGTCCTTCATCAGAGCCCAATGTGTGACGGCGGTATACAAACGGTCCGGCCTCGAATGATTGGGATAGACTTTCCTGAGTGGGGCTATGAAGCTAAACTACAGCAAAATTTTGATATATAGGCTCCTTGCGATCCGACGAAGGCGCAGTGTCAAAAGTATCGTTAGATTGCCTGCACCCATTCAGAAAAGATAAAAAGTACAGGGATGGGTCAGGACCGTCAGCAGCAGTTAATGTTTTATTTTCTGAGCTAGCTGAGGTCCTCTGTATTGATTTCATGAGAAATCCTTGGATTATCAGCTGAATCCCTTGGTATGTTGTTAATTTCATTAAAATTTTGATGTCCACTTACCCCTTCCCAAAGTCGTCACTTCTCAGGCTTTTGGTCCAAGTTTATGTACTCGTGTCAAACTTGATGTTCGACATCAGCAATCATATCAGAGAGTTAACCCTGACAAATGTACGGATTTGGCATTAGCGTGACTTCAGTCACACTTAAAATCTGACGTCTTAAGCATACTTAGTACACTGAACCAATTGGTTTCAAACAAGCATAGTCACTTTCGATCATTTCCTCAATCGACGCGACAAACAAAAAGAGGTGAACTTGACGGAATTTACAGGAGTGGTTTTCTAAGATTGGTCCCACAAGCGTGCTGATACATCAGTCGGTGAAATGGCACCTATATGTCCTAATCAGGCCACAAGATCAAGTAAGTATGCAAAAACATTTTGTATTTCAAGTGACTGAGGGTGCCCGTGAAAGTCGTGATGAGAACGAAAGTAGAGAAAAAAGCTTGTTTTCTGTTATTAGTCTACTTGGCTAAAACATTACACGCACGATAGCAAAAATCACGTGCAAAGGCTATGTGAACTTCACGAGTTCATATTCTTCAAGGAAGAAGAGAGGAGTTGAGACGGGAGGCGTACGGTTCGCTGGGATATGGAGCCAAGTTAGTGACGTCAGTGTCAGACGAGTCTGTGGGGCCGGATTTTTCGCAGGCCAGCTCAGAGTTGCGGGTCATGCAGTCAGATTCTAATCGCCCCTGTGATCGACAATAGTTTGGATCTTACCAGCCGTGATCGTCACTTTACCGCAATAAGAGCCTTCTCATGGAGTTCGAGGACCCTGGTCCTACCCAGAAAATCTGGTCGTCAGAACTATTATTCTTGCGGTGTGGTTTCTAACGTAGAAAAAGTACTAGAACCTTAGTTACTTTAGCCACTCACAGTTTTCCGGAAAACATAAAGATCCTGGTGCACTCAGTTTGTCTGCCCATCCTTTTCGAGTTTTTCCAGCACTGTTACTTTTATTTGAGTGGGACTGGGCACGTGCGTTGCACCCACTGGTTAACTTGAGCACGGAAAAGTCGATAATGCTTCAGTCGCTCAACGCTTTGCGCCACGAATTGTCGGGTTAAGCTCCTGGACACGTAGTCATTGAACATGACGCTCACAATCAAAGTGGAGGCACTCTAGGTTGTGGTGTATTTTACGCATCTTGGAAGTTGTATAGATGCCGATTGTAGTGTGACAGATGAGGTTAGAGAACGAACGGTCCCGTTTACTAATTTGAGACACCTATGGCGGCAAGGTAGTACATCGCTGCATCTCAAGGGACGTGTGTAATGGGCTACAGGCGGGCTGTTTTGTTGTGTGCCTGTGAGACGTGGTCTTCGACAACCGTTGTCGCAGAACCATAGGTGGTAAGCCAGTGCTGGCGAATCTATAATGAGACAGTTAGAAAACTAGTGTTCTCTTGTACACTGGACTCACTGGACTGTATCCAGTACGAAAAGCTGAGGTGGTCATGTCATGTATTGCGCATCCCGAATCACCGTCGGTCAAAAGGATGCTGTTTTCCATGTCAAATTTGCGGTGGCGCAAGCAGAGGAATACGAAAGCGATTGCCAAAAGTCTGGGTACTGTTGGCGCGATTGCCTCCCAGGAGTCCATGTGACACCACCTGTGCATGGTTGGAGACGCTACAAGATACGGCTGCCAGTCGATGTTCTTGGCGTTCCTGTCATCAGTTTCTACGCGGATAGTCTGAATGAATGCCTGGAGGTGTAGGCGCCTAAGAATGACTGTGGCAGGCTAGCTCTAAGTCCCTTCCCTGCCCAATGAAGAAAATGGAGCAGACTGTGCTACCAGACATCAAACCGAAATTATGGGTACGACATGTGGACGACACATTTGCCATTGTGAAGAGAAATGAACTGTCACGAGCGAATCAACTGCTGAACGATGTGTTTACCGACATCCACTTCACAATGGAAACGGAGAACAACAGATTGGCGTTCCTAGATGTGCTCGTCACAAGGAAAACAGATGGCCAACTGCAAACTGAAGCATACAAGAGGACAACGCACATGGACCAGATTCTGAACTACTTCAGCAACTATCCGAATTGTCACAAACGAAGGATCGAGATGCACTGCACCACAACAGAGCCGAAGAAGAAAGAAGAGCGAAGACTATCAGACATTCAGAAATAATGGCTAACCAAGGAACTTAGTATGGAGATGATTACAAAATCAACGCCAAGCCGCCTTGCCAACACAACCAGAACAGAGGATTACGCTTCCGTAAATTAAAACCGTCGCGGAAATGACTGCAAGACATTTACGGTAACATGGATAACAGTCGCCTTCAAGCCTGTAAACAGGATGAGAAGAACCCTCTCAAAGCCAAAGGGAATGTTGGATGCGAATGTGATCTACAAACTTCAGTGTAACGACTACGACGAACACTATGTTGGCCAAACTGGAAAACTTGCCACCAGAATACACGAACACAAGCTTGCCAGCAGAAGACATGACCCAGTGCCACTCGTTTAAATCCATGGGGACAGGGAAGGACTTCAATTCAATTGGGATAATGTTCAAATGCTTGCTCACGTAAGAACAAAAACGGGGCGAGAGTTTGCCGAGGCGTGGCACTTCACACAAAAATCGATCAATAAAAAATCGATATCGACCCAGTCTGTCAGCCGCTACGAACAAAAGAACTACACAGTCACGGGACTCTGCAATGGGAGATCAAACAACTTGACAACCAACGGGCCAATCGGATCAATGAAAGTAAGCTACTAAAAATAGGAGGCTATTGAATCAACCAACCAAGTGGAGCAAAATCAGACCGCAAAGCAAGAAGGAAACGACCCAATCACAACGAAGGAACAGAACTGTCGAACACCCAACGGATCAACCAGATACAAGGAATGATGTCACGACGCAACTCAGATTCCCACGTGACCAAACAAATTACGCGAAGACCACCCGACCAAACACCTTAAAGTTATTGGATGCTGTTTAGAGACCACATAAGCAAAGGCAGAAGAAAAGAAATTTACCCACTCAACCCCGCACTGACGATGTCACCTCGATCGGTGATAAAACGTTTGAAATCAAACTGCCAAGTCCGGCGAACAGACCAACAACCAAACAAGCCACACAATCAACATCACAATGTGACAGCATTAGCCAGGTGGCACGCCCCGTCGTGGCGCTGGACGATCTAGGTTTTTATTCAATATGCGAATTCGGATCAATACGTCCTGCAAAAAAAAACCTGCGACCATTCAGGATTTTCAACATAACTTCACTAGTTTACTGAGCGGAAACATCTTTTTAAACAGACTAAATCTAGGATTGGTGAGAATGCCTAGAAGGAACATTGTGCCAATATACCCCGCAGTTCTTAATTTGGCTGAGATTAGAACTGTATGTTGGGCGGTCCCGACAGGACAGAAACCGGTAATAAGAGATGTGAACGACTGCGTTCTCACATTAAAATATCCCATCCACTCGTGGTAATGTATGGCGATACGGAGCAACAACGACCTTTCTGTTGCTTGGGTGCGGGCACTTGTACCTGGAACTGTCAAGCTAAGCTTGCCAGTGATTGTTTGGTTTGTGTTGGACGTGGCTCGAAAAACCTGTTCGTGGCTCGCGGTTCAAGTGTGATTCTCAGATGTGTTTATTTTAGTGGTTTTGGAAGCTACTGACACCTTGCCATTAACCGTTTACCCCAAAGATGGGAATCACAATAAGTTCCCACCCATTCACTTTCTTTTCACACTGTTTCAGCCATGGTTGCATGGCAGTTGGGCATCCGCTTCCACTACTGGCCTACTGTTATCCATGATGACGATGAATATCAATTAGTATTGTCAGTTGGACCATTCCACCAACCGATATGAACTCAGATTCATCTAAAGCGCAGCAGATCTGTGACAGCGTGGTCACTAGACGGCGTGCAAAGAGCGGGAAAATCCGCAACAATACTTGGGTACAAGAGACTGAAGTGTATCAAGCTTAAAGGCCCTAAGAGTCGATTGCACTTACCTTGAACCGAACTACCCAATAGCTAGAGTTAGTAACCGGGCTGTCTTCGGTGACGATAAGACCTTCCTATAGGGATCAAAAGCATGTATAACGGACACGACACTCGGTTGGCGACCAGGCCATGCATGGAGGATGATGGTTCAAAATACTGTCTTTCTGTTGAGCAGGTAGACCAACAACCATCGTCAGCTACGTTCAGACACTGCTCCGTATTGCCATATAGCTCCACAGTTAAGGAAAGTGATGGGATATTTCGACTAGGCTCTGCTTCAACTCATCACGGACCAGTCGCTCTTACTTTGCGTGAAGATAATGAACCGAGAACTCGCGGGATGCTATGACACGCCGAGTATACAGTCAGGGAATGCAAGACCGAGGTAGCCCCTTAGAAACGGAAATAGGGAAACATTAGTCAAAATATCGCCCAGAAGCGCCTGAAAGTATTGCCAAACTACTTGCAGTGACTTTCGGGTAAAATGACCGGGATACATTGTTAGAAACACCTTCAACGGGACACCAACCGGGGTGGCTCCAAACGTTTTTCACACCCATTTTTTGTTGGTTTAAAGTCAATTCGTTCAATACTCTCGGATTCTGATGCCAAGCATCCACTGCTGATGAAAATCCGGTCTTATCGTGGTGCAACGGCCTGTGTACTTACACGAGCTACATTAGTGGGGTTCACTTCAACGTCCATAGAGCTTCTCATATCAGGTGGACGTCTAACGAACGCAGTTGCCTAATCTCCAGAGCGAAGCATGGAACATCTACAACTTAAAAACGTGTACTACCGTGATGGTGGTGGCATACACTTATTATCTTAGGGTTAAGCGTTTAAGCCAAACGTTTTAGTTGGGGGTCTTACTCTCCCGTCCTGGCAGTATCCCAGACAACTGTAAACTTGGCAACTAAGAGCACTGTCATACATCGGCCTCGTCACCCTACTTTATGCATACAGCAGTAGGCGCAAGCGACATGTTGCTGCTGACTTTTCGCTTACACTTTCACGTGTTCCATCGTCTCCCCTCCTCCACCCCATTGTGGATACTCCGATCGCAGGTTCCATAATTAAGACTGACATTTTCGAATCGAGATTTCGTCCTGTAGAGAAAGTCAACCTATGCCGAAAAGTACTGTACAACTGTTTCGTTCTTATTGAGAATCATCAACAGCGCGAATCTCCAGGGAGATTCGAAATCACAACCTTCCGGCTGGTAGTTGAAGATTAAATCGCTTGACCACTGATGTATGTACTTCATAGTCATTCTGGCAGCCTTCTAACATGAGGTCCCGCTTAAACAGTTGTCATCCACACAAAATATGGGCAACCGATGGCTTAGGAATTTGTCGACGGTCGACGGCAAACGAAGAGTTTGAAACGATGGGAATGCATGGATAGCTAGTACTATGATGCTATTTGTAGGATGTGCAAGTGTGACATGCCAATGAGTGGTTATGGTGACTTCATAACTTGAGGTCAGCAACGGATGGCATCCGAGAACTCATTTTCCGTAAATCCAAGTAGCCTCATAGACAGGGATGGGATTAGTTCAGACCAAAATTTTGACTGGCAGAACCGGAGGAAACGACTTCTATCATCATGTGAGGTCAACTAGTGACTATGGCCGCCAGCAAAACATGTTTGGTGTTCCGCAATATTCCCGAGGGAGCTTTGGGCTGACGTAAAGAAGTTGAAGGACTCTCGCTCCCGTTGTACAAAGAACTAACTGGTTGCCACATGAATGGATTTCAAGTACGAATCTAATGGTGTTCCGCAGCTAAACTTGACCCGTATCCGGAATAGAAGCGACAGCTGCCCGATCCTGAAAGTTTATTTGGGAGGGGCTACTACAAAGAATATATGCTCTCGTGGAAAACTCGCAGTTACATGTCAGGACAGTGTTAGCGAAAGAGCACCAAGAGACCCGGTACTCAGCTTGCTTCCGATTGACGAGAACAGCCCATCCTCTACAACAGCTATGAAACCAGACATACGTTCTTCAGTGACTATAGCTGCCACAGTTCCATACGCCGATTTTCTGGAGTGAGAAGGATAGATAGCTACGTACTGGAGGTAGTAGCTAATATAACTGTCGTGCGAAACCAGGAGTGATAGCGGAGTTTTCACAGGGGAGATCATAAGATGAAGCTATACACTCAAGGCCACAAATTGAATGTACGCGCGACACTGAGAGTGCGACCGGACTATGTCTGTTAATGTCTCTAACTACTGATGTCTCGTCTCAGGGTTCCCACGCGGGGAGATGGAAATAACCAATCCATCTTGGTTTGCTGGCAATGGCCTTCATACTTCACTTCCAAGTCGTTACTCGACCTCCTCTGACTCGTTTCCACCCTCTGCGTAGCTGTGCGAAAACAGTTCTCTGAGGAAGCCTGTCGGCCGGCATGGAGAAAATGTGACCAAACCAGCGCAACCTGTCGAGTGTGATCAGTCCACCTATGGACGAGGACCTATAACACCAAAGTCGGCAAACAAAGTCACCCCTGTGGCTTTTAGTGGCATAACATGCATTTACAACTTGCCATGCAAGGCACCGTAGTTTCTGCCCTCATTGGTCACAACCCACAGCGGGCACATCAATCTCCCTTCTTCTGTGTAGCATATATGCGTGCAGGAGTAAGCTCGTCCGCCTCGGAAGTCAAAATAGGAAAGCAAATGTAAAAATTCGTGATCATATTCACACCTGTATCACTAACCACTTGTTCAGCAAAAAAACTAAGGGAAGTGGAAAAGGAGACGAGACATGAGGAAGTAGAAACAGATGAGAATAGCACATGTACATTTCTTGATCAAATATAGCACAAGATCCATCAACTCGTAATCTGAATTGGCTTGGCGGTGGAAACGCAATATGAAAAATGTTAGGGAACACGAAGGACAGTCTACATCCCAGGAACTTTCAACGAATGGCCAATGGAAGAGGAAGACCAATGTGAATTGGGTGTTTCTTTTCGTAGACGAACGTGAGTAGTAGTCAAACATAGTTCAGGATTTGACATGGGACGGGTGAGCAATTTACAGTGGGGCCGTGTCAGGGGGTGGGGTGAAGCGTACCACCAACGTGAAGTAAGGACGGGAATACAAAAGAAACGAAAACAAAAAAGAACGTATCGAACCATGAACTATACATCGTGAGGATATGGGATATGTGACGGAGGAGATGAGGTGAAAGAACGCATACCGAAATGAACAAGGTAAACCAGAATCGAATAAGCGAACTCCGCGCACAGAGAAAACAGTCTAGTTGCCGCATGTAAATCAAAGTCAGTTGGGAGGGCGCCACAGAAGTCAAATGGAGCATCGAAAGGAGATACTGTTTGCCAGTGCCACCCGACACTCAGGAAGAAAATACATGTCTGTTCATATAACCACTGGCGTCCGGACTTTTAGAAATGGTATACTAGCCTGAAGGAGCTGGAAAGAGAACATAAACGGAATAATATTGGAAATGTAATTCGCTGGTTTAGGGTACCCATTAGATACCTGAAATAGTTCACTGTAAGACATCTACCATACTCCTCATCAAAAGGCAAAATCGCTGGGACGGTACGAGAAAGGGATAGCAGGAATCAGAAATACACCGATTATTCGGAGTAGCCGATAAAAGCCCACTTCTTTGACTATATAAGCTGGTCAATCTAGTAGTGCACGCTGGTAGAGTGAATGCTCGAGATGAAATTCCAGTTTAGTTGTTCGACATTGATGAACAGAAAAACATACAAGCTACAGTCACTAGTAGATTAGTGACAATGTAATAATAATCGTGGCTTCATGATTGGGATTTACTTTTGCACTCTGCTGATGGAACCGGTTGTTTCGTTTATCAATAAGTAGGCGGTTCGAACTTTGATCACACCCGGTTGATCTACTAGTGTAAAGAGGAAAGCCCTTCGCCGCGAAGTCGGTCATTAGCAGACACCAATTAAGCAGCTACAAACTACTGGACAGGAAAGTAAACGTCTCATATGCACATAGTTTTTAAAAAGTGAACACGCGTCTTCTTGAACTTCCATGGATAATCATTGACTATCACGCAATTGTAAACGAACACTGCAAAGCAGTTTCACAAGTTCCGTAATAAACTTCACCTCCCATTAGACGCGGGGCGGAGCTTCGAGGAAACCGCAGACTACTCGCATGCCTCATCAGTAGTATCCGCCGTTACACTAGTACGGGCAAGGTGACAGATCGGGTCGACGTGCCCAGAATTTCCTACTGTGCCGATTAACCAGATCGGCCGATTACCCACAAACGAATCTGTTGGTCCACGTTCCATCGTTTGACGGTGTCTCTCGGAACAGATGAACTAAAAGTGTTTACTGGTTAGTGAAACTATCGCACAACCTGGTTGACTAACGTCATCATTAATATGAAATTGAATGTGGCTTTGTGTGCAGTGTATGGTATCTTTGTTAATCACCCGGAATCAGTCGATGTATTTGTAGCAGCGAACTCAGCACGCCCGATTATTTCAACCGACACTGACGAGAAAAACTTAAGAGGTCGACGTTTTGTCGGGGTGGCGACTATGGAGAAAACTTGCTGCAACTCTGTGTGGATGAAGAAAAGTCAACGTTCCCCTACAAGCGCTACTTTGTGTTTTCATCTCCTAATCAACGATGGAATCAGATAGACCACACCGCGATCAGCTTCCGGTGGCATGGATATGTTCAGGACTGCAGATCATACTCGAAGACTCATGTCGACCTACGCTGCCTGGCGGTTATATTCCATAACCAAAGACCGGCATCGGGCCTGGATGACCCCGTGGACTACACTGGCTGGAACATTGTTCCACAAAGTTTACTCGTGCTTAGAATAGGTCGGCCCCAAAAAACACTCCGATTGCGCAACGGTTGACGTAACTGTGTGTAAAGTATCCAATATGGTCGAAACAGGATCAAAACTTGCCAACGGCCCGGCCCCAAACGCATCTGTTGTGCGTAGCGACATGAGGAGTGAGACACCTGTCTTACTTCCAGGGTCCCCCAGCTGGACCAATCACCCACAGCCAAGCGGCTCAGACTACTAAAAGTCATTGGCTCCGGGCAGGATCCTCCAACAAGACCCTACAGCCCACTGGCTTCAGACCTTCCAGTTGAAGGCTTCCCCATCATCGGCCTATGCACCAGGAAATATAGTTCACCGCTGCACCATTTCGTTAACTGGCTGTCACCTGCATTCCCTGTCAACCCTTCAACTGGTCCACTGCGGCCCACTCAGTCGTCAGTCACCTAACTAATGTTCTGTGCCTGAAATACCATGCAGTAAAAAACGAAGACAATCCGCTACTGAACCTTTAGAGCCTTCAGTATCCACACTATTTGTCAAATTGGGTAGCAGCCATCTCTTGCTGGACCTTTGCTTTCCCTCAGTCTATGTATGTTGTCTCCGAAACGCACAGAGAATCCACACTTCGGTCATACACCTCAAGCCGCGTGATAAGAACTCAGATGCTTCCCTATTCGAGTGTCTCGCGATCCTGACACAATGGCTCATGTTACCTACGGTGTGGGATTTGCGGTCAGACCCAGAGCTGAAAGTGCTTCACTGGAGTGGATCTTTGTCTGATCAATGCAGGTCGATGCGGTAAAGGGTGTTTATTCGCCATGTCAGCATGCGCCCCAAGAGACTGCAGTTCTGAAGCTGAGAAAGATGGCCTTTATAGAGACCAGTTACGGCTGCTAGGGCCAGCATAATAACGGATAATATAAAACGTGCAACAGAATTATGCAGCAACAAAATCTACTCTCGTCTTGCATGTCTAATGCGGTGTACTTCATTGTGCTTCGCACAAGAATTGGATAGTTTGCTTCACAAAGGGTAGCAGACAAAAGCTCAAACGATACCTAAACCTGTTACCGACCTCCTAGATGTCTCAAATCGGACAACTGACTTTGTTCCACAATCCGGAATGTGATATAAAGCCAACTGTAACGATGAGCTTGTAGCACAAAAAAACTAATAAGGTGGTGAGGCGAGGAAAACGGACCCCAATCCGAATGAATGGTACTGCCTACCCCTGAATGGACCACATTTAATGGACTGGCCAGAAGTGGCCTGTTCTACGAGGCTGACTTCTCTTAGCGGGGGTTTACCATTCAAATGTGTTACAAGGGGTCAGCTGAAAATGGTATTTTCGTCATCATCATCATTATCAGCTGTAACAACCGCATACTTTTCGTACGGTGGTTGTAGCTGCCACAGTTTCGTCCACCAATGATTTGGGGGGGGGGGGTAAGTAGCTGCGCATTGGTTGGCTCTCCAGAGGAGACAACTGTATACAGACCGGGTGATTAAAAAGGTGTAATGATGATAGAATAAAGGTAAAAGTAGAATTCAAACAATAAGATAGCACATTGAACTCACCATTCACAGATTTGGGTAGTTCGATGTGAGATAAGGCACCACGTTGTTCGCTACTGTGACAGGAGCCCCAGTTTGACTAGAAGGTCGAAAATAGGAGGATAATCTGTGATCCACAGAGGATGCATCAAATGAGTGGTGTGGTAGCTGTTGGAGAGGAGAATGGGACAGGCCCAGCTGGGACGACGTCTGAGAAAGGAGGACGGGAGGGACATGTGTTTCCGTGGATTCTGGTGCTGCCAGGCTTGAAAACCTGTTATTGGTCGTCGGTATGCTGTACACGGTAGAGGGGGCATTGGAATTAGCTGTTGTGGAAAACACAGTGTCGGAGAGCCGTGAAAGTGTAACCGGCATAAATTGGTAAGGGGTGCAAAGATCCGATCGCATGTGTTCTTTCCTCTGAACTCCCGTAAAGTAGGTGGTGTTATAGTATTCCTGCGGAGGTGTCCTCGTGTCCGGTTTAGGATGCTGATCAGTTTCTACACGCGGTATAGATAGAGGACCAGCTGAATTGACTGACGCCATAACATCGGGATCAATTATCAAACGTCCGGCATCCTCCTCTTCGGATTCATCCTCAGAAAACGTTGGGATATCCACTGCATCGGATAAAATGCCAGATGCCCTGAGATCCGGAAAAACGTGAGGGAACTGTGAGAGGAGTTCAGCTGACGGGTCAGAGTACGTATCCGGATTAGGAGGGTCCGATTCCCTAAGTCCGGTAACTTCGGAAATCTGGGACTCGGATACAGGAATAACCGCGCACAGTGACTCAGACCCGAGAGCTTTGGATTCCGCTTTTTTTGTAGACAAACGAACACCTTCCTGGAGCCTTTTGGGTTGGACATTCTTCGGTTTGCCTCTTCTGAGTGAAGAATCCTTACGACTGCCCCGGTGGGACAGTTTGAGTCCAGAGGTTGAAAGTACGATTTTCAGTGTTCCACTGGATCCACTAGGCTCGGATATAATATAAGTGTTTCGGTCCGAATGAAGCAATTCTGTTGCAGCGGTCAAGTTGCTCTGTGTGACCGTTTTTCGACCTCGTCCCCTACCAACGCCTCGTGTACGTCCAGCGGCAGTTCGTCTTCTACCGGCAAATGGCTGGACACAAGCTTCGGAGGGAATAAAAATAGGCAAATTTCGAGGACTACTGCGAACGCAATCCGACGCCTTCACGGAACAACCTCGTCTGCCTCGTAAGCTTCGCGTGCGACCCCGGTGACTACTACCCCGACGAATGGTCACGGGGGGAATGGTTTCCGATGCGGAAGACTCTGTGATCGCAGCGGATACAACTGGTGGTGGCTTGGTGCTTTCTATAGTCTCATCGGGCATTCCGGTGGCTGAATCCTCAACACTTTTATCTTCTGATATCACAGCCTCGACGTTCACCACCGAAAGTACGGGTTCTGAACAGTTGGGTACTTTATCCATCGACTGTTCGTTAGTATCTGCAGGAAGATCGGTCTCCGGTTCATCAGTTACGTCAGAGTCGCATGAGACGTTGGAAACGGCCTTTTTCTCATCCGACTTGTGTCGCGCCTCATTAACGGCTTGACGGAAAATCCCACGCTTTTTCTTATTATCAAAGCGTTTGTAGTGTTGAAGAAAGTGAAACAATTTGTCACAAGGCATATAGGACACCTGATGCCAGGCAAACCAATGCAAGCATGCCACATAGGACAAGCGTTTTGAGCTCATCGGAGAACTTGGTTTCTGTTGTGACCCGCTAGACGCTTCGGATTCTCCAACAGATTTTGACTCCACATCACTTGTTGATATTCTATGAATACTAGTAATCTGAGCAGGCCAGGAAGGCCATCCAGACAGTTTGCTCCAAACCAAATCGCCAACTCGAAAAACGGTGCCGTCTGAAAGACGACATTTCTTCACCTCATGTCCAAAATCTGTTGAATTCGTACCTTTTCTGGAGGATGACCCTGATAAAGTTGGAGAGGAAGTCCACATTCCCCCGGCACCTGGGGCCCCCTTAGGATCGAGGGTTTCAAATGAACTATCCATAGAAGAAATTGTCAAAGACCCACCAGTCTTCTGTGCTACCGACTGGTCATCAACTGTGTTTGTCGCAGCGGAGGAGTCATTTTCACTGGTAACTTGTGAACCGACGACCTCATACTGGGCTGAACTATTCGGATCGGCAGATGACTGATTTTGTCGATTGATTTTAATTTTCAGTACGGGCAGGCTTACGCCTGTGGCCTCGGTCTGATGGCTAGGATGAGGAGACAGTTGCTGATATGTTGTATTTAGTGTAGAGATAACTTTAGTCTTCTCGTCCAGAGTTGAGTCTTCTTCAACAGTCGCTCTGTTGCGCATTGTATCCACGTGACAGATATTCAACTGCTGGCCTCGCTTTTTGGACACGGAACTACTTTTGGGTGAAAGGCACACAGAGTTAGAAGAAACAGTGGTCATAGGCTCATTGGACCTTGATCGAAGCCGGGAAGTACTGGAAGGAGAAACGGCACAAACATCAACAGACTGTGGGTCGCAAGCAGTGGAACATGGGTCAAAGATCACTGGAGCACTCGAACCCAACAGTGGTGCAACGGACAAGGATGTGCGTTCTTCCTGGGATCGACGAGCTCTAGCCTCACGAATCCAGCGATTCTTCGGTTTCTCGTAGTCCGTCGCCTTTGTTCGGTTCACAACTGGGAATCTCTCCCTGTTGTCCGCGGACACCCGGATAACCGAATCTGATGAGTCAGAAGCTGGAACTGGCCTCTCAGGAGCATCGGTAGCCCCCATGATATGATCTTCAATGGTCTGAGTACCCGAGTCCGAAGGAGGTTCCTTTTGCGTAGAGATAATCGACATTTCTTGTTGTGCGGTTTGCACTGGGGCAGTGTGGCCGGTAGTGTCGGGAGAAACGGTGTTAGACTGATTATCGTTCAAGCCAGAATTTTGAAGACTGCCAGGTCGACTCCGGGTGCGATACCGTGAGGACACCAAGTCAGAGCTGTTTACACACTTTTTCGACGAAACACGAGGAGTGACAGTTGTTGACGGTGAACGTGGCTCATTCAGGCTGGGTTTCTTAGCATCGCTTTGATGGACCGAGGATTTGCCTTCGCGCGACTGGGGACGCTTGCTCGTTATGAGACTTCTGTCTTTCTGGATTCCTGTGAGCTGCGTGATTGATAAGAGATTGGGCTTCGAAGATCGACTCGGTGGAAAACGAAAGGGAGTGGCAACAGAAACGTACTGTGCTTTAATGCGATTCTTCCTAACCAGAGAATCAGACGTTTTGGTCAAAAAATTGTCAGCTTTCGGAACAGGTTGAGGGGAGAAACCACAATATGAAGAGTCACTGGAGACAGCTGATGCAGTTTTTTCTGGTGTTATTCGCTGCTGGGCCGTTGGATTGGCTTCTGTTGTTTGGGGCTGCAATACCTCTGATGAGGCCACCTGTGGAGGAACCCGCCTCGACTTTTTAGACCGTTGCATCAGGGGACTGTTTGGTTTATGCCTTAGTTGAACAACTGACGTATCTATCACAGAATCGCCCGTTTCAACGATGGGTTTCTCCACTGTGTGTATGCGTCTGCGTTTGTTTACGACAGGATCATCAGAGTTACTGTCTACCTCTGATTCGCGGCCGCTTAAGGTGTAATCTTCATTGAGTTTCGGAATGATAGATGGAGTGACATGCTTAATAGATTGCGAAGAGGTGTCCATCACCGTAAGCGAGGCTTGGTTCCGACGGATCGTCTTCCCATTCGCAGTGGTTGCTGTAAGTTCAGCTAGTTCATTATCAGAATTAGCCGCACTCGAGTCACCATTCACACGTTCGGTTTGTGAGGGGAGAGTGCCCGATGACATTTCAGTTCCGTTTTCCTTGATGTGGTAAGCCTTCTTACACTTGCGGCATACGAAACGACGTGGCCGTAAGATACGGGAAAGCTGGGGTGCAGGCTGGTTCCGATTGCTGCGCTTGATTGCATCTGGCTGGAATACGTTGAGGCAAGAAGCTTGTCCCTCTAGCTTGTATGAATACCGTTCGGTCGAACAAGGGATGGTTTTCAAGTTGATGCCAGTAGTGGGTGTTGTGAGTGGGGGCCAAAACGGGGTACCACGTATCCTTTCATGATTGACGCCGTACTGACTGTAACTGAAATACGAGGAATAACAATGTTATGGTAGTACTCACCATTGGTATTCATAACGTCACAATGTGTTGGACATAATACACAGAAATGATATTAAAGGACACTAAGGGAACTGTGACATTCGGTTTCTACAGAATTGCCAGATAGACCTAGAGTGAATCCTGGTGGTGATCCAACACACAGTATGAACACAGCGAATTAATTGATGCGAATCGACAAACCACATTACCAGATTAAGATAATGGTGTACCCAACTAACACATAAAGTAAGGTTCAGTCAAACTCCACAGTTGCGTGTCGTTAGAGTCTGGTACGTGGAGGGTCCCACAGGTGCGTGGACTGACGTTTTCGAGGATGCGCCGGATGTAAATCTCGCTACCAATACATTTAGTTAATACCATGTCAAATCGTTCCGTGATGGCCCACTCTCGACCTATGGCACGAGAGTGAGACACTGATAGATCATCCAAGAAGAGGGAAAATCAAAAGTCAAGGATGAACTCAAACAATGAACTACTTGGGCGGAAGTTCGCGCCTTGACCCATATAATTTACTCTGAGTTGAAAATGACAATAGCCGGGCCTTGTAGGAGTTGAATGCACGTATTCCCCTTGGTTTATGTTGGCTTAACAAACAAAACGGGAGAAAAAAGTATTGTCCAGTCAAACTGATACAACCTAATCAGTCCGTACTCCTGAGAAACAATGTAGCCTTAAAATCAGTAGTTGAATGCTGTTACGATGTAATTAGTTTAGCCAACGAGTAAAGCAACTGAAACAAAAAATTCCGAATGAGATCAACGCGTGCCGCGATCGAACTAAAAGCGCCCAAATAGAAGAGTACGATAGAGTGCTCGAAACCGACGACCATTCGGCTGTTGCTAGAAAATACTTAGCATGTCACTAAAACACAGAAGTGAGAAATAACCATATCTAGCAGTCACCCGCGCTGAGAAGTAGGATCCAAGCTAGCCGTGCATTGTAACAAGGTGATGCAGTTGGCTTCCAGGAACACATGGTAACCAAGACTGACTGCTGAGAACAACTACTCGGGTCTCGCTGCCATCACCATTATCGTCGAAATCGTCAGTATAATCATTAACATCATCAGTGTCCACATTACAACCGTCACCATCGTTGGTATCAATGAGACCATTCGTAAATGACAAGCGCAGGACAATCGCATCAGTCAAAATAGCCAACTAGACATACGACAATTGGTTATGTGATCTCCAACAGAATGGCTGCTTTCTAAATCATGTGACCAATCTTCATATTCTAAACAGACGAGCCCAAGTAAGAGAAAATATCTCACGTAGCTGAGCTTTCCATGGATCTACATCGACCAAACACAATAATTCTAACAGTCGAAACTGTATTTTTTTAATCATTACCCCAGAGTCCGCCATTCAGAAACCCAGGAAAAGTAGGTCTCACGTATCATTACCAGGTACGAACTGTGCGCATAAAGTACGATGGTTAAAACCCTGCTCCGAGCAGTATGGAGGGAAAGTAGATAGCTGTGCATGGAAGGCAATCGCTGGTAGCCTTGAAGGGGAGATGATGGGTGTTTCTGGTGTTGGCCTTGCAAGTGAAGTCAATTTATACTGGAAAGTAAGGATCTTTGTGCAGCGGTTTTGTCCTAACTAAAAGGCACTACCGGTGCGCATTGCCTCAAATTTCTGCGGAGTCGAAGCAACAAATTTCCAAACCAGCGTTTCTTTGTTGAATGTGGAGACTTAGAAGACTAGTTATGCAATAAACAATAGCTTGGACGGGTGCACACCAGTAGCTGCGTAACCGGACCAATATCGCTACGTGTTTAATCGCATGGTTCCCACTAATGAAGGAAAACAGATACCATTACAGCCGATTCTGCTAGTACTTCGCTGACATGCGAAAACAATTGAATGATTAACATTCATCATGCGAGGTTTTTCGGGCAGATACAACTCCGGCACGCGTCTAAACATCCCAATATGGTCCAAGTGGATTGCGTGAAGTCGGCCTAGCTCGATGTACGTAGGTCATAGAGAGATGCTCCGGAGGGATCTGCTAATCAGACGTCCTCTGTCATCTCAACACACATTTTCCTGAAGGACGGAAACAGATGTCTGGGGCTCCAACTGGGTAGGTACAGTTGGCTGGCGGTCCAAAAGGCCTGGTCAATTATTCGTTTCGGACCAACATGGAATTTCTGCGCCAACGGTTCGCAGGTGTGGACTCGCCGGAGGATTGGATGACTTTAGTCAGCTTTTCTAGTGGTGTTTGTGCATCTTGCTCTTTGTCAAAAAATGATAACAATGTTGTCTGCATATTCCAGGTAGACAAGACTCTCGCTCAGAGGTCTGAACACTGAGGGTTTGTAGACTTCAGAGTTAGCCGCATTCCTGCATCAATGATGAACCTAAACAAAGGAGAAAGTGGATGTCCTTGTAGGATACCAGAACTCTTGGGGAAGTTTTTAAACAGCTCCTCATAGGAATAAACCGACTAACAGAACCGAATGCGCCCTTGAAGCCAAGGGTGCATATACACATGCCGTTGCTCCAACATTTGAAGGAGTTTGAAGATGTGATCCGGACAACCCTTTTCTGGCCGAAATCCCGCTTACTGTTCTCGGATCCTGTCTTCACACGTTCTCGTAGGATGGCGCAAGCGGACTGTTGAGCGGAATTCCACATCGACACCGCTCGTGGTTAGGCACTGCTACGGCCGAAAAGCCTGTCACGCACAAGATTAGCCAAAAGTTCGGGCCACTTGCCGGTGCGGCATCAAGGCGAGCTCTAATAGGTCAAAAGTATGGACCCAACAGCCAACCATACTCCAGTATTCGCCAAATGCCAGTTGCCAATGGCGCATCCAGAAGGCGTCGGAATTTCCGGAATGTTGTCTCGTCATACACTTCATATACGACGCGCTGTACAAGCGTTCTTGACTTGGTTCTGGGCGTTAATATACGTTGTGTACCTTTGGTGGTTGTTTTGACGGGAACGCTAGCTTGGGATGGTCAGACCGAGAACTAAGCTGAAGAAAATACCGTTATTACACGTACTAGCCACAACGGAGAGTCACCTAATTCGTCTGTGACTGCCATACCCAGTTCGAGCACTTTTTTAGAATGGACAGTTCTATTCACTCACCCCAGTTGGTTGGGACGGTTCCCTTAGTGAATGCAGAGGCCGAGTTCGAACCGCGGGCCTTCCGGCCAGTAGATTCGCGCTCTAACCACTGAGCCATACGTTGAAAATATAGTACTTTTATATACGAACGATTAGACTTGCATAGATTTAAACCTGAATAATTCTGCTGCACAGTTGGGCCTGTGCTTAACATCTGCAAAGTGCAAGGTGATATTGTAAGACTGAGTGGGACCAGACCCTAGTCTCAGGTCTGCATACCAACCGATCGACCTGATAGATAGGTTTGTCCATCTAGGCAGCTGCATAATCCCGATGAACCAGGGAAAGGTGAAGTCATTTCCTGAATCAGAGAGGTTAGGATAGCACGTACTAATTTTCGGCATTTGTGTTACCGACGAGACATCAGTTTGGCTGTCAAGGGTAGAGTGTTCACCACCGCGGAGCGATCTTTCTCACTTTATGGGTCAAAAACGTGGCCGCTGCGTGAAGACCCTCGAGTAATCTGTTTGGCCGCCGGTGTCTTCGGTACACGGCGCAGATCAAGTAGGAACATCTGGTCAGTAATGCACAGGAACGCCAGGTGGTCTGCAAGAAGAGTAATTCTCCCGAGAGGTCAATTGGCCATGGGTGTGTCCGGCTGGACCATGTACTTTGTGTGTCAGAGAACTAGTTGGCTCTTCACCCCACCGTGTCAGGTGGAAACGGCCCAATTATTGTACATTTGCTCTGTTTCTCAAACGTTCATTGCTAAATCACTTTCTCGCTTTCAGCTGTGTCAAAGTTTCGGATGAATAAAGCCTAGCTTCTGGGCCCTCAGTGTTTTCCGTTCTCATTCTGCTTGTCGCTGCACTCCATCTCTTGTCGAACACAACACCAATGACGACCAGTCCATGACTAGGCTACGAAGCATGAAAGCTCAGTTGCATGGCTAACTGGTGTCTCACCGGAAGAGGACCTCCGGATGGTTAGCGACCCTCACAGATGGATACCTGACACGCAGCAAATGGTGGTCCTGCGCCAAATTTGTCGCCTTCTACATGTAGGTTCCCCACTTCCTGTTTAATCAGACAGAACAAGTTAACGTCAATGAACATACGGAACCATCGTCTCCAGCGCGTAAGCTATCCTTCTTATACCTGGTGAACGAAACTGTAGTGGCTGGAAGTACTGTGCCACGGTAGGTGGTTTATAGCTGAATGGCTGGATGACCTAATCGACGTGCCCCACTTTCTAAGGTCATCATCATCGAAAGCATAACATCAGTGTTCAACACTGATGCTTCGCTGCCGTACTCATGATTGTACGTGAGTTGAGGTACTTCCAGGGCGCCCACACCTAGACATGAGGACGATTAGAGTTGTCAACAACAGCCTTTGGAACAAGCGCCCGGCCGCAAGGCAGTGGCGTTTGGCGAGGAATACAGCTTCATTACCATTTTTATATGACAAGTCGCCGCACACCCCAAACCT
Organism: Opisthorchis felineus; assembly: GCA_004794785.1. Taxonomy (NCBI): domain Eukaryota; kingdom Metazoa; phylum Platyhelminthes; class Trematoda; order Opisthorchiida; family Opisthorchiidae; genus Opisthorchis; species Opisthorchis felineus. The sequence goes on from SJOL01000240.1 coordinate 1,473,997, forward strand.
GAAGGGCCATGGCACTGTATTGGCCAGACCGCTAATCACTGACCAACCTGGTGTAAGAGACTGCGAGTGTCGCATGGTCACCCCCCCCCCACACACACACACACACCTAGTATGGATGACCAGGTCATCCGCTCGTTGTAAAACTTGACCCTCTGGAATCTGGTCCTTCGTACGGAAAAGTTCGTTCATGGAGCCAACATGTGGAAGCCAATCCGTTCGCCACCTGGCTTCGACGGCAGCAACTCAAACACGAAACGAGTAGGCGCGCCGGCCCAGGGACATCATAGTCCCAATCAGCCTTCCCCGTTTCCCTTAAACCAGAACCTTTTCCACCTTGTGGACAGACGAAAGAGAATTCGCAACGATGGGTAGAATAGCAAGACTCCGACGACTGCCATCAGCCTCAGAATCCTTCACTCGGCCACGCAAGTAGCAGAGGGAAGCTAACGAATGTTAGTAAATGGTTTGAACAAGAAGCATTAAAGAAACATTTGGTAGACTCGACTGTGCCGGCCATCAATGAGTAGATAAAGCCAAAATCGTGCTCTCAAACTTGGGCCATTTACGGGATCAAAACAAGAACTTCATTGGATTTAATAAAGACCGGTAGCAGACTACAGTAGCATCGGTGCAGTATGATTGGGAGACACCACATTGTGCATCATCATCATCATCATCATCGACAGAATGACATCAGTGTTCAACACTGATGCTTCGCTGCCGTACAACCATGACTTATTTGAAAGCCTTATTGTGAAGGAAAAAATAAAGGTGGATGGAGAAGGCACTTAGTGCTAGCTTACTACAATCATTCCGAGGTGCCTACACCTCCAGACACTCATTCAGGCAATCTGGATAGGAACTGACAACAAGATCGCCACTGACATCGGTTGGCAGCCATATCTTGCAGCGTCTCCAACCAGGCGCAGTGAGGATCACGCGGTCCCCAACCTGGAAGGC